>LR812537.1:58192744-58322744 GCA_903798195.1 Danio kyathit | reverse complement strand
TTTTTCTCAAAGCCCCTCTCTCTCCATATATAAAAAGAACATTCTGTACATAATAATCAGGTGTTGGAAGTTGTTTTTAAAGAAGTGAGAAAACGCTTTCCTCTTCAGGAATCCTCAGAGAGCGTCAGGTATCTCCTCTGTGTTGTTGCTCTCCAGCCAAGTGAATAATGCACCAGAATGCTTTATTTTCCATGCCTTTTTTCAGGACAGCTTTTCACACCTTTGAACATAATCAAAAATGCATCAACACCTTATACGCCTCATGCTGATGTTAACGCATACATGGCATATTGCTTTTGAAGAACACCGTCGGATCCCTTTGATGCCTTTGAGTCTAATATTGAAGCTGTTTGTGCGCATCAGATATCAGCCTTTTACTCCAGATCAATCTGAATATTTCATTACTTCAGAAAGAAATCAGATGGATGTTTACACAATAACTGCAGCACTCATCTTTGTGTCATTCATATATATACATATAACAACTGAAATTGCAATTCAGGTTCTGTCTCAAATTAATGCATTAAACACAGAACAGCATGCTTTTCAGTTTTGATTTATGAAAGATTAGATGCATCATTTTGGTGCCTGCATCAAATAAATTTTGCATGCATAGAAAGCATATTTAATGCAAGTGACTGTTTCAAATAACTTCTGCAATAATAAATGCAAAAATATAATGTTCCTTTTTTAAGCAATGAAATATAGCATGACATATGTTTCTGTAAAAATGTAACGTGCTTATTTTGGCCTGTACAAAAAATAAAGAAGAATAAGTTATCCTATTTAATATGTTCTTAACTAATTGAAACTTGCTGACAAAAGGGTAAAGCTAATATTTTAGTCGTATCAAAAATATTTTAATGTATGGATACTGAAGTAATTGATACAATTAGTAAACGATACGATTTGCATTTCTGTCGATATACAGATAGCTGGATGTTTTTTCTTTCAACAGTGAGATTTATATAGTGAAGCAATCAGATGTGCATCAGTATATTAAATTCATGCATCATCTCTTAAAGAGACAGCAACCTAATAAACTTGTCTCATTGTTAAATGACAAAAGAAAATACAGTTAAAGTCAGAATTATTACCCCCCCCTTTGAATTTTGTTTTCTTTTTTTAAATATTTCCCAAATGATGTTTAACCGAGCAAGGAAATTTTCACAGTATGTCTGATAATATTTTTTCTTCTGGGGAAAGTCTTATTTGTTTTATTTCAGCTTGAATAAAAGCAGATTTTATTTTTTAAACGCAATTTTAAGGACAATATTATTAGCCCCTTTAAGAAATTTTTTTTTTTCCGATAGTCTACAGAATAAACCCTCATTATACAATAACTTGCCTAAAAACCCTAACCTGCCTAGTTAACCTAATTAACCTAGTTAAGCCTTTAAATGTCACTTTCATCATGACAAAGATAAAATAAATCAGTTATTAGAGATGAGTTATTAAAACTGTTATGATTAGAAATGTCTTGAGAAAATCTGCTCTCCCCAGAAATTGGGGAAAAAAAATAAACGGGGGCTAATAATTCAGGGGGGCTAATAATTCTGACTTCAACTGTATGTGTCCTTATAGTGTTTATAGCAGCGTGGGACACAAGATGTGTCTTGATGTTTTGTGACTCTAAGTCTTGCAAATGCTACATAAAAATGACTCCTACATGAAATCCTTAAATAGTTATGAGTTGCAACACTGGATCCAAAAATGGCTAGCAAATAATTCTTGTTGCATAAGTAGTATTTGCGTAGTTGTGTTCCTAGTACAGTATTTGATGTTTTCTGGAGTGATTATCTGGTATAAAGTGATGGCGTGGGCGGCTGAGAGTTTAATATATTTAATAGCTGACCTTATAATCTCTTTCATCTGAAGAGAGGTGTTACACAATCACTGCTGCTTTTCAATAGTATTTTGACAGCTTCTTCTGCATTTTGCATCACTGTCATTCTGAGATTAGATTTTAGATCCTGTTATTCTTCACCGTAAATGTCAAGCACCTACACAAACACGTGTCCTTTGTGACCGTTGCGTTCTAATGCTGAATGTATTTTGCTAATGAGTGTTCGTCTAGGATCATTTTATTCTGATCTGCATGTGAACTGTTAAAAAGACGCAGTCAAAGGTCAGGATTTGCCATTAGCGCTCATGAGACGCACGCAAAATAGCACCTATAAAATTCAAGTGGCTGTTTGTAGCAGCCCATAAAAGACACTTGGCCATTAGCAGCAAATTATGCACTGCTGAGAGGCTGGAGAACCGGAAACACATGTAGGAAAGCCAAAGTAAATCCTGCTGTTCATGCACGTTTTCCTCTCGCGCTCGCAGACTTTAGGGGAAGTGTGTCTGAGAAGGAGCTTATTGTTGATGTTTTATTTCCTCAAATGAAAATTCAAACACAATTATGGCTGCAGGATACTGACAAAATATGCAGTAATGTTGTTGAATGTTGCATGAACAATGTGCTGTATGAATGCAAAATTTAAGCAATTAAAAAAAAGTTTTAATAGTGGAAATAGTTTTTTGTATTTAATTTGCTAAAGATATCTATCAAATCGATTTTTTTTTTTTTTTTTTTTTTTTTTTTTTTTTTTTTTTTTTTTTTTTTTTTTAATGTATTGCGCAGCCCTACACACAGTCTCACACAGAATCAGAATCAGTTTTATTGCCAAGTGTGCTTCACACACACAAGGAATTTGTTTTGGCAACAGAAGCTTCCAGTGTACATAAAGTGACAAGTGACAACACAAAATTAAATATGAGAAAATAAAAAGGCGATAAACATTAAACAGAGATGCATTTAGTCAAAAATATCTGGATGTTGAATTGTGTGTACAGATGTGTTGTAAATATACAGGTTATAAGGTGCTGTGTACCAATGCGAATGGAGAAAGTATTGCATTGTATATTGTTATAAGGTGCTGTGTACAAGTGCGTATGAGAAAGTATTGCACGTTTATTGCCCAGTAGGGGAATATTTAACTGTTCATGAGGTAGATAGCCTGAGGAAAGAAACTTTTCCTGTGTCTGGCTGTTTTTGTGCTTGGTGCTCTTAGGGCTGGACGATATGGCAAAAATTTATATCACGATATATATTTTTATTTCGGTCGATACGATATAATTCTGATATCGATATGGACAATATTAAAAAGAAAGGAAAAACTCCCAAGAACGCACACAATGGATGTCTGTACCTACAAATGTCTGCAAAGTGAATTTGCAAAGTCGATAATACCTCCAGACTCTTATAACTTTTTTTTTTAAATAAAAACAGTACAAACAAATTTGTTCACTTTTTATTTGTATTTAGCCTATACAAACAAGAAATGTGAAATAAACTATCAAATAAATAAAGCTCAAAAATTCATAAAAAATATGCAAAATAGTTTTTTAGAAAAATAAGTTTTGTAGTATAACCAGCAGGACAGCAGTGATGTGTGAACTGAATTTGGTGAGAGTACAGTAATTTACAGTACAGTTATTGAATATTTTTCATAATAAAAATTCATTACAAATATGCAAAATAGTTTTTTAGAAAAATAAGTGTTGTAGTCTTACCAGCAGGACAGCAGTGACGTGTGATCTGAGTTTGATGGCAGTATAATGAGTTAGAGGGAAGTTATTGACAGCTTTTGTAGTATTGGTTTTTGCGTTTTGCTCTTTGTAGACGGTCCCTAAGGATCGGCCTCTTTGCCGCCTGCGCATAGAGATCAATATATTGCGTCCAGCGCGTAGGAAAGCTCATTTTTAGGAAAATAAGGTTGTAGGTGGTTGTATACATTGCGACAGTTGAAAAAATGTGCTATTTGTGTAGGAACAATGTTTCGGTCATGAGTTATTGATCCGGAAAAGACGAATCTGCGAATCTGTTGCTAACTTTACTGAACTGAACCACTTCCACACCACTGCATTAGTCTTTCCTTTCTTATCAACTATTTCGTCTGCATTCTTACTTGTGGAAGCTTGTTCATTCGCATCTGTATTCAGAGCGCTTATTTTGTAGCTAAAACTTTCTGAGGCGCAGCTTAAACCAACTGCTGTGCTGAGCGCTGGCAGCGTGTCTGTGTTGTTCGTCATCACGTAAGTGAGATCAGATCACGCTCTTTCTGACGGCTGAGCACTGAACGTCATTCAGTGACAAGTGATACATGTATAAGATCTTATATAAATAATAATATATATATTTATAGATATGCAAATTTATATCGAAATATCGGAAATGGGTTCAAAAATCATATCATCGTTATTGAAAAAAATTCTATCGCGATATATATTGATATCGAATTATTGTCCAGCCCTAGGTGCTCTGTAGCGCCGACCAGACTGTAACAGTTCGAACAGGTAATGTGCTGGGTGTGAGGCGTCCAGAGTGATTTTGCGAGCCCTTTTACTCACTCTGGAAGAGTACAGTTCTTGAAGTGTAGGAAGGGTAGACGGACACAAACACACTTGTACTAATGGTGTAATGGATCACAGATCTCACGGTTCGGATCACATTTTTTTTTTTTTTTTAGTCCCGGATCGGACCATTTTTCCGACCAGCCAAAAAGGGGATGAGACCAATGTAATACTGTTGCTGATGACAGATTAATCTAACATTATCATTTGCACAAGCCATATTTATTTTTAGTATCATTTTCAATAAATGATTCAGTTCTTCACTCATAAAACTTCGTCTCATTGCTAGATGATCATTTCTGAAAAATTATTCAGTGTCATATTTTTGATGGCTGGTTGTGGCCACCTATTGGTCATATAATGTAATTGCTGCCTACGACTTTCATTTTTGAGCATCGTTAAACACATGATGGTGATTTTTAATCTTTACCATAAACATCAGTGGTTTTCGTTAAACTATAAACTGTTCTATCAGTACTTCTATGTTTTTTGACAGTTTGTAACTTCATAACTAGCTCAAAAGACTGATGCTGTGTTCACACCAGACACTGAACGCGTGGATAAATAGCACCATTAGCGCTTAAATAGATGCGTGAACATTCGAGTTTACTCGCTTCATTCGCGCGTCAAATCTGCTTTATTCGCGCATCAAATTCACTTCAAAACAGACACTGATTCGCATCATGTGCAGGGCTTCTGTCTGCCCGGTGACTGTAGCATTGTTGCTAAATGGCTAACATGGATTTTGATAAAATAACTGTGTTTATGTGCTTTATGAAGGCTGAAAAACAGCGTTGATTCGTTTGGAGCAGTGTCTGAGTCCACTAGATCCTTTCAGAGTTGCACCCAGCTCTGTGAGCTCATAAACTCCACCAGAAACTGTACCTGGATGATGGAAGCATTCAGCGTTGCTTCTGACTGAGCCGAGCACAGTTTGATGAACTGTTGTCAGTGTAGGCAGGAGGATTTCCCCCGGGACAACAGGCGCTGCGTCATAATCACGCCCCAACAAGAGCAAACTCCTGATTGGTTAACGCGGCGCGAATGTCCGCAGAAATTCAGATTTTTGAACTCAAGCGATTTCGCACATTAAGCGCGTCAAAAGCGCAAAACGCTCAATTCACGCATATCGTGCCATTCGCCCCGTGCCATTCGCGATGTGCAATTCGCGTCGCACCATTCGTGCGTATCGCGCCGCAGGATGTCTATTCGCGCCTTTGCATTGACTTAACATGTAAATCACTCGCGCTTGATGATTCCATGTCTGGTGTGAACTCAGCATAAAGACTCTTTTCGTTTTCAGCACAAAAATTTGAATGCAGCAATTCGAAGGATTAATAAACGTATGCAAATCACCATAATTTATAATTTGTTGCTCGATCTTTTAATGATTAATTGTGCAGCTTACACGGAATGCATTAATGCAGGCTAAACAAGTAGTGAGAGAAAACACCTTTAATAACCTAAGATGCCCACCACAACTTCCTTCATCATATTTTACAGGAAAGCCTAAATGCTTGCAAACATGTTGTTTGAATGACGCGAGAGGCGATCTCTCTGAGGTCGTTACAAATTTAGGATTTAATCTTCCTGTAAAAATTGTATTAATCCATGAGCCACGTGTGGATACATTTTTTATGTCTGTGAAGCAAGTATTCACTGAGATTCCAGTGTGTTTACAGCACAAATTATCTATTTTTAAATGATTGTATCATGTCAGACTGCATGAACATGGCTCCCATGTCACACTTGAAAGAAACGAGATCACGACACCAACCTCATTTAAGGCCGTTCTACACATTATCATCCTCTGGATAATGATCGTCAGCACGTGCTGCTCTTCTGAAGTAATTCACAACTTAGTCTTGATGGCGAATCTCCTCCAGAAATGACAGTGACTCTTTGTTTACAAGTTTGTGAGCGTTTGAGTAGTTGGTGTCATGTGACGTACTGTCCGTCCTGTCAAACACACCTCGTTTCATACAGATTCCTAAACTAGAAATCTTTTGTTTTCAAGTGTAGCTGGTTCGTTTAAAAGTAGATATTTCAAGCTTTATGTGGATCTATTTTTGTGAAGCAAGTAGTCGCTGGGATTCCAGTGTGTTTGACCACATAAAGCACACGTCTGGTCTGAGCTTTTCCCCCGAAGAAACATCAGCCTATAGTGATCGACGATTTGCTCCTGTACTAGTAGGCAGGGCTTCCTTCACCATAGTAACCGTTACACTTTTTCCTAATCAAAACTATACGTGTGACACGTCTTGTGTATCCTATAGTCTTTGCTTTTAATGCAATAGCCTTATGCAGTGCTTAATTTGGGAATTGCGAGGTCCCGGAACAGATCGGGGTAACTGATCCGGCATGTTGTTCGAGGATGGAGAGGTGTCGTGCACAAAAGTGGGGGGAGGGGGGTTTGGTGCGGTGGATGGCGGAGGGGTACTGCGGACCAAAGTGCACGAGACCGGGGTGTCGCGAACGAAAGTAAAGAGGGTTGGGGAGTCGCGGAAGAAAGTGAACAGCGGACGGGTGAGGAGGGGGATCGGTAAAATGAGGAGCCGGATCAGATTTCAGAGGTTCCGGATCCGGCGTGTTCCGGCACAAATTAAGCCCTGGCCTTATGCAACCTTTTGTAAAGCTGCTTCAGAATGATCATTTTTGTGAAAAGAGTTATAAAGATAAAAATTAATTGATTTGACACACAAACATGCACTCATACAAGTTTTTTTTTTTACTACCTAAAGCCCGGCGCACACTGTGATTTTATTATTTCTAAATTATTGTATCATGTCAGAGTGTGATGAGAGCCATGTTCATGCAGTCCAAGATCTCCGCTGTCATAATATCAATGTTATAATAAGACACACTAAACACAGATGAACAGTTTGTCATCATGCATCCTTGACACTTTCACTATCTCGTTTTCTGAAATGATCCCTCACAGCAAACATAAACAATCTGTAGCGGCAATTTTGCACACAGCACAACTCAATAAAACCAGGAAGAAAAAAAACAACTCTCTTGACATTTCTAATGCCGAGTTCAGACTGCATGATTTTTAAAGTAGTCGTGTCTCAGATGTTTTCACACTGCATGACTATCTGGGTTAGTGTTCTGTCGATGCTGTTTACACTGTAGGATGGATCAGCGGCAGGAGAGTTCACACTGCATGACTTTAAAATAGGAAGAATCACAGACAGCTTTGTCCAAATACGTCTCAACCAAACAAACGCGAGAAGTGACATGGCAACAACGTGA
Source organism: Danio kyathit (assembly GCA_903798195.1). NCBI lineage: Eukaryota > Metazoa > Chordata > Actinopteri > Cypriniformes > Danionidae > Danio > Danio kyathit. Next base: position 58,315,088 of record LR812537.1, on the reverse strand, counting down.
GATTAGGGTTGGGCTGATAGACGATGCCATCATCTATTGCCGATGGCCGATAGACATCACGATGCTGAGCCGGCATCGCGATCCTCTGCCCCGCCCCCGTCCCAAACCCGCTCGTGAAAAACACACTCAGGCCTTGTTTACACTAATACAGCTTACTTTTAAAATGGCATTTTAGAACGAAAATGATCCACGTTCACACTGGCATTTCTGAACAGCCCTCCATCCACTGAAAACACACATCACGTGACCACACACACACACACACACACACTGTCATGCGTTCGTCTGAGCTGAGAGAACAGTGTATGTCGGACAGTTTATCGCTGGATTGCGTCTCACTATAGTTGTTAAACGTGATATTTAATTAATCTTGTCTCTATCCAGGGCTTAATTTGTGCCGGAACACACCGGGTCCGGATGCAGCACCTCATTTTACCGATCTCCCTCCTCAACCGCCCTCCTCCCCTGTCCGCTGTTCATTTTTACTTTCTTCTGCTACTCCCCAACCCTATTCACTTTTGTCCGTGACACCCCCGCGCCGCTCACTTTCGTCCAAGACACCCCTTCGCCATCCACTGCCGTGGTGGATGAAACGGTAGGCTACAAATAATTAATCTGTTATGAGTTAATTATTCATAAATAATTTATTCACCTCCGCCTATGAAGACGATGCCATCGTCCATCGCGATGTTTCACATTAGACATCGTACGATGCTAAATTGGTCAACATCGCCCAACCCTACGTGAGGTCACGTAATATAGCCTATCTTTCGTTACATAATGGAAAAAGAAAGCCTTAGAAACTTGTGTTGCTTTTTTTACTTTTCGACCTGATTGTGGTATAGCTCAAATTTACACTAGTTTTTCCTCCATTTCTTGGGTCCAAATAAACTGAAAATGAGCGCTTTTAACTTCTCCCCAAGCCTCCCACTGGCCTGCAAATACCCACACTAGTGGATGCTGCTCTCTCATTGGCTGTAGGTGATCGCGGATGTTATTTTCACTCAGAACTCATTTCACACTGCATGACTATAATCGCCGACAGCTCCAGATATTTAGCATGTCAAATATCTCACTGGTGTCGGCGACTCATCAGCGATTCTCTCATATCGCGTCATTCATAGTTCATACTGTGTGATTGTCACTCACGTGAACGAGCACTGATTTGCTTGTGATTTGCAGACATTTGTCGGCGATTTCTCAACCTGTCGGCGAGTCAAAATCATGCAGTCTGAACTCGACATAAGCAGTTGTTGTGCAGATTGCGTCATTAGATTCAGTGCTCCTGTTGGATCTTGGATTGATGCTCGTCAGCTGAATCTCACTGCAGTAAAGAGTCTGAAATATTCTGAATCTGCCAGAACTTCAAGTGTCCATCTATAAACATGTCAAACCAACCATCAAAGATTTTAGGATCTTTTCGTATTTCCCAAATTTGTCTGAGATGACTAAATCATGGCTAAAATCCCACAGTGTGAGCAGGGCTTTAGTGAGGACATTAGACTTCCATTGTTTTCTATTAGGTTAATCATACTGTCTGTGACCCAACACTACACCTACACCAATCCTCACAGAAACATCTGCCAATCATTAGCTGCTAATAAAAACATCATCTGGCCAATTTATAAGTCTTTTTAATTAGAGAGGACCAGTAAAATGTCCTCACTAGGTCGTTTTGATTTCTCACTGTATAGGTGAGGATAATTGAGCTCTCACAGGTATGGCTAAACCTACACACACACACACACACACACACACAGAGACTTTCTCCCATGAACACGCATACACACTCTGACTCATTCACTCTTACGAACTCGCGCATGCACACAGTTGCAATCTCTCATCTTCACGTTCACACACACATAAATGTGCGCACACACACTTACAGTACAATCACACACATGTACGCGCACTCGCTTAACTCATTTTCTCTCACACATTCACAGACACGCCTATTCAAACACACACACACTCACTCTCTTACAAACATGAACACACACACACCATCACAACCCTCATGTATGACACCTGACCACTGCGTCAGCTTTAAATGATCTCTGACTGCCTCTCAGCTCTTCTGAAGGTCTCTGGAATATTGCTGTTTTCTAAACCAAACGTCATGATGTGATCCTTCGCTTTACAAACACACACACACGCACTTTATATGCTGCTGTTTTTAGAGACAGCTGGGGATTGCTGTGCGTGCATGTGTGTGTACTATTGAACAGGCTCACACATGTACGAATGTGAATATAAGGTATCATATAATCAGCTTAGCCGACTGCAGACTTGCGTAATGTGTTTCTGAGACCTGTTATTTTTCACTTCTCTGATTTCTGTTTCTCTCTGCAACAGGTTCAGATTCACACACACAGCAGTTTAGTAGATTTATTTCATGATAATTGAGGCTGAATGTATGATTCAGCAAGCATTAACAAAAGGCTTAATGCATTTACAGTTATTATGTAATGTAATGTGTATTTATATAGCGCATTTATCCTGTATGCTTCTGTATGCTTCACAATCATGGAGGAAGTCTCTCCACACCACCATCAAGGTTATTATAGTTTACGAAAACGAAAACTGAAATTGAAAAACATTTTCGTTAACTGAAATAAAAATAAAAACAAGAGTTTTCGACTAACTGAAACTGTATTGTGTATAGACTATTTTGAGGAATGTATTTTGTGGTGCGGTGGATGGCGGAGGGGTGTCGCGGACCAAAGTGCACGGTGCAGGGATGTCGCAGATGAAAGTAAAGAGGGTTGGGGAGTCGCGGAAGAAAGTGAAAATGAACAGCGAACGGGTGAGGAGGGGCATCGGTAAAATGAGGTGTCGGATCAGATTTCAGAGGTTCCGGATACGGCGTGTTCTGGCACAAATTAAGCCCTGGTTACTAGGGATGCACCGATGCCGATACTTGGATCGGATATCGGTTCGATATCGCGTATTTTTGCTGGATCGGGTATCGGCCAGCTGGTACCGATCCAAATCCGATCTTGCGCGTGCGCTATATTCTGTGTTTATAAGTAGGGATGCACCGATACCATTTTTTCCCAACCGATCCGATCTCGATACCAAAATTCTGAATATCGATCGATACCGATCCGATCCCGATACTGTGCCGTTTTTTTTGTTGTCCCCAATGCTTTTTTGCGTTGAGACTGATAGGTGCATCTTTTGCATGGTTTACTAATGTTTTGCCATTGCGCGCTATGTGCTCTCGAGCGGAAAAAGCGTGTTACATCAGTCTCGTCTTTTTCATTCTTCAATCAAATGAAAGCAGAGGCGGGGTTGGGTTTTCTTTGAGGTGACAGCAGTGTTTGTGTTGTCAAGACGACTTCGGCGAGCTTTTAATGATGGAGGAGAGACTTGTGGTCGCTGTTTCAAGTCATTCAAAGCTGTATGACTTTACAAATCTTGAATATCATAATGCAAATAAAAATTACAATTACTTACAGGAACACTCGCGCACAATACGGCTCAGCTGATTCAGTCGTTTCCTAGTGACATAAAAAGAGCACCGCGCTCCTTTTTATCTTGTCATCAATAAAGGCAGTGCGGTGCGCCTTGCGTTTTTGGAATGGAAAAGCGCGTGCAGTCACAGTAACGTGCAACCACACGTGCTTACATATTTTGTCAAAGAAGCAAAATGAAAGAAGGATATTTCTACTCATAGTTTGACACAGAATTGTTGACAAACCAGCCAGCGATGACGTGGATCGCCTCTGTGCTGCCAGAGCCGTGTCATAAACTCAATAAATAGGCTATTGGTGATTTAGTGTTCAACTAACAAACCAACCTTTTTTCCATTTGGAAAATTACAGTAATTAATAGTTCTTATATAATATAATTTTTTAAATAGCCTACATAGCCTAATCTACCAATCAAACAAATCTAAAGTTTTTTGTTTTTTTTGCATAGGCTAATGGACCTCGCACCAAACTGAGGCTTTTATTTTACAACTTAACAAAACATGTAAGCAAATAATGCAATATCATATGTAAACAACAAAATTGTTATATTCTATGTAGTAGCCAATACTTTACAAAAAGTCAACATAGAGCCTTTAGGTTCATTGTCTTTCATTACACGCAGAGCGCGCACATGAACCGCGAATGAGACAGAGGAAATAAGTCATAATCGTAATTAAAGACATAATCTTTAAACTAATGAATTCTATTAAACATGTTGACAGGGGATTTGTAATATTTAACATTAATGAATTAACATTTATTAAATACATATTTCTATTTCGATCTATTTGAGGTAGCCTGATATTTTTATTTGATGGAAGAAAAAAAACATGATTGGACAAACAGCCTGCCGGTTCTTAAAAAGTATTCAGTCAGTGTTTTCGTTTTGTAATTTAAATGTGTCATTTAAGGAAAAGATCTAGAGCAGGATTTATTTTATTCTTTTTGTTTAGTTTCTGTTTTTCTATATGCTGCTAAAAACACAGCAGGTGAAGATGCTATATTATGTTCTGATGCTGTTTGCATTTAAAATAAATAAGTATTTTAAAATGCAATATTTAATGTGTCATACAAAATATAGGCACGTCAATTATTTTTTTTTATTAATATTTTAATATTAATCTGTTAGCGGTTGACATTCGGTTAACGAGCCATGAGCAGTTTCTAGCTCTGGTGCTAAACTGAAATCATCTTCTTTAGTAAAAAACAACAGACCTATAGGTATACATGACAGACGGCACAATCTAACTAAAAACATGCTTGCTGTAAAACTAGGCTACATTATTTGAGCATTCCTTGTGATATTGTCCTTTCCTTTTTAATATTAAGATTTTTCTTTGAAATCTGCAATAGGCTATTGACATCATTGGTATAACAGCCTTTTATTAAATTTATTAATTATATTAAATTACAGCCTGATATTTTCCTGCAGGTTTGATGCAGATTAAACTAAAGCGTCTGATGCCAGTTTTACTTAATAATTCCTCTCCAAATCTCGCCGTGAGTGAGACGGAGAAAGTTCAAAAGGTCCACTTATATGCTTCAGCGCCAAAACACAAACTGGTCTGTTAAATCAAATATTAATATATAAAATTACAGTGAAATGTTCACAGTTTTAGAATAGCCTATATTAGGCTAAATCATTTTCTGTTAATAACAATCCATATTGCGCCCGTCAGTTTCACCTTTAATTTATTTAATAAACTACCTTTACCACAATGGGCCAGGCTTTAAAACTATTCGCAGCAATTAAAGTATTCACCTTAGAAAAATAAACTCAATCTGAAGGATGGGAGAACAAACTCATTGTAAGAATAATCTTATACGGAGCGGCGCACCTCGCCTCTGCGCATGCAGCCGGCACGTGAATGAAAGCGCTTGATGCATCGGAGACAGCGCGCAGCGCTCCGGTATCTGCAGACATTTGCAAAACAGCAGCTCAAATGGAAGAAATAAGTGCGTTGAGGATCTGTCCAGTGCATTATTGAGGCTTTCTAAACATTTCAGGTAGGCCTACTTTGTGTGTGAAGAGCAGGTAATAACCGTCTCCACTCCAGTATTGCGAATGCGATCTGATCTAACACACACAGCAGCGCAAACATGAAATGAACTCCTGCTGCAGGTCAAAATGAACCCATTTAATGCAAAACTAAATGCATATCTCCACTAATTATTTAGACTAAAAGGAACAAATAGTCTTAGAGAAAGTTTTTCCTGTCGTCAAATGCGACAAGCAGACTGAATTGTGAATGAATGGAGAATGATTGACGGGCGCAGCCGCGCAGCGGCGGGAAGGGCTGAACTGAACATGAATTTAAACACTTTAATATTCATCTGTACTTCACATTAAACTGTAGAATGGCTTCAGAACATTTCGGATATAGCGGGCCTACACGACAATGTTCTAGTGCCTTAAAATAGGCTTCATTTAGCCTATTAGTTGGCTTATAAACGCAGAATATAGCGCACGCACAAGATCGGATTTGGATCGGTACCAGCTGGCCGATACCCGATCCAGCAAAAATATGCGATATCGAACCGATATCCGATCCAAGTATCGGCATCGGTGCATCCCTATTTATAAGCCAACTAATCCATGAAGCCTATTTAAAGGCACTAGAACGTTGTCATGTCTATATCCAAAATGTTCTGAAGCCATTCTACAGTTTAATGTGAAGTACAGATGAATATTAAAGTGTTTAAATTCATGTTCAGTTCAGCGCTTCCCGCCGATGCGCCTGTCAATCATTCTTCATTCATTCACAATTCATTCTGCTTGTCGCATTTGACAACAGGAAAAACTTTCTCTAAGACTATTTGTTCCTGTTAGTTTAAATAATTAGTGGAGAAATGCATTTAGTTTTGCATTAAATGGGTTCATTTTGACCTGCAGCAGGAGTTCATTTCATCATGTTTGCGCTGCTGTGTGTGTTAGATCAGATCGCATTAGCAGTACTGGAGTGGAGACGATTATTACCTGCTCTTCACACACAAAGTAGGCCTACCCGAAATGTTTAGAAAAGCCTCAATAATGCATTGGACAGATCCTCAACACACTTATTTCTTCCAGTTGAGCTGCTGTTTTGCAAATGTCTGCAGATACCGGAGCGCTGTGCGCTGTCTCCGATGCATCAAGCGCTTTCAGTCACGTGCGCCGCTCCGTATAAGATTATTCTTACAATGAGTTTGTTCTGCCATCCTTTAGATTGAGTTTATTTTTCTAAGGTGAATACTTTAAGTGCTGCAAATAGTTTTAAAGCCTGGCCCATTGCGGTCAAAGTAGTTTATTAAATAAATTTAAAGGTGAAACTGGCGGGCGCAATATGGATTGTTATTAACAGAAAATGATTTAGCCTAATATAGGCTATTCTGAAACTGTGAACATTTCACTGTAATCTTATATATTAATATTTTATTTAACAGACCAGTTTGTGTTTTGCCGCTGAAGCATATAAGCGGACCTTGTTTTGAGCTTACTCAGTCTCACTCACGGTGAGATTTGGAGAGGAATTATTAAAGGTGCAGTATGTAAGTTTGACACCCAGTGGTTGAACTAGGTATTGCACTCCTGGATCATAATAAAAGTACACTGGGATGCCCGATTGTGTACAGGAGCGAGTGATTTAAACTGTGTTCTAAATAAAAGCAACGACACGCGATAGAGGGAATATTTTCCATATTAAAAGGAGTTTTTGTCCTAACCAACACCTCGAATTGATATATTAGAAATGGCTTCTATTTCTCACAGCTGAACAACAGAAACCTATGACAGCTAGATCACCTCAGGTAAGCCTTGTGTGCTTTATTCTGTGCTAAATGCTAACAATGCGAGTTTGAATGCATTTTACATGGCATTTGTTGCCATATACTGAAAGCAGAAAGTTCACCTCAGATCTTGAAAATACAATAAACCGTCTGAAATTGAACTTTAGAACTAAACACATATGAGTGATTCAGCATCTACATTGATGTTAAAGTGGGTTAACATGTATTAAATAGATTCTAAACCTTACCGTTTCGTGAGCGAGTGCATATTCTGTGCTTCTGAAAGGCTGTATTTAAATTTCTGCCGTGTCTCGTCTGGTGCAAACAGCCAAATAGCTGATCACTGCCTCTCTCGTCACAGCGTGTTGTTAGGACACGCGGTTACAATGTAACCTGCTCACCTAATGTTTACGTTCGTAATATTTATGTAATTTGCTAATTAATAACCTCATGTGGAACTGCATCTGTCTCCCATACTGTTCTTTTTGGTCACGGACGCATGCTTTCAGAGTCTTTCTGAATGAATGAATGAAATACGCTGTTTTCCAACAAGGCAACCCGGGGTGCTGAATTATAATTGGCTAAACTGGCATCGTGCATATGAAATTTATCTAAACAAAGACAGCGTTCCGGCACGGAAAACCCATTTTCAAAGCAGAATATCTGACTTCAGCATTGTTTTTCAGTTAAACAAGTATGTTCACTTCGGATGTTTTTTAAATATCTGCACACATATTATGGTATTCTTATGCTTTAGAAGAGTCAAAAACTTACATGCAGCACCTTTAAGTAAAACTGGCATCAGACGGTTTAGTTTAATCTGCATCAAACCTGCAGGAAAATATCAGGCTTTAATTTATAATAATTAATACATTTAATAAAAGGCTGATTATTTTACCAAAAATGTCAATAGCCTATTGCAGATTTCAAAGAAAAATCTTAATATTAAAAAGGAAAGGACAATATCACAAGGAATGCTCAAATAATGTAGCCTAGTTCACAGCAAGCATGTTGTAGATTGTGCCGTCTGTCATGTTTACCTATAGGTCTGTTATTTTTTACTAAAGAAGAATGTTAGATCAGACCACATCTGCTCCACCACCATCACACTCAACACTGGTGTACCACAGGGCTGTGTGCTGAGCCCCTTCCTCTACTCCCTTTTTACCATCGACTGTAGGCCTGTGAACAGTTCTAACACCATCATCAAATTTGCAGATGACACCACAGTGATTGGTCTAATCAGCAACGATGATGAGACTGCCTACAGGGAGGAGATACAGCATCTGGCCACCTGGTCCACCGACAATAATCTGCTCCTTAACACCGACAAGACCAAGGAGCTCATTGTGGACTTCAGGAAGGGACGAACAGGCTCACATGATCCCATCCACATCAATGGGATGGCCGTCGAGCCTGTCTCATCCTTCAAGTTCCTGGGGACCCACATCTCAAAGGACTTTTCCTGGACCACCAACACCTCCAGCCTGGTCAAGAAGGCTCACCAGCGCCTATTTTTCTTAAGGCAACTTAAGAAGAACCAGCTGTCATCAGCCGTCTTGGTGAACTTCTACCGCTGCACAATAGAAAAAAACATCCTGACGAACTGTGTCACAGTCTGGTATGGAAGCTGCTCTGTTGCGGAGCGTAAGGCACTGCAGCGGGTGGTGAAAACTGCCCAACGCATCACAGGGACCACACTGCCAACCATAGAGAACATCCAGAGGAAACACTGTCTGCGCCGAGCACGCAGTATTCTTAAGGATTCCTCTCATCCTGCTCACAGACTGTTTTCTCTCCTGCCTTCTGGCAGGCGCTTCAGGCTCCCCCGGACAAAAACCAGCAGACTAAGGAACAGCTTTTTTCCCAGAGCTGTCTCCCTTTTGAACTCTGCCCCCCACTGACTCTTTGCCCCCCTGATACACCCCCACTATCCTCATAACTCCTCATAATCACTGCACTATTTAACATTTGCACATTTAAAAATTGCACATATTCATTGCACTGATTCATTTATTCTAACTGTACATACCCATGTACATTTGTAATTATGTACACACCCACTGTACATATACATTTGTAATTGTTTATCTATCTGCACACTTCTGATTATTAATAGCAACCTGTACATATATCCATCTATTGTAAATCTCTGTTCATAGCTAACACAACCTGTATATAATGTTCATACATCCATTTGTAAATATCACCATAGTTTTTCTATAACTGCACTTTATAACTTATACCTGTATCCTGCACTTGCTGCTATTGCACTCCTGGTTAGACCTAAACTGCATTTCGTTTCCTTGTACTTGTACATGTGTAATGACAATAAAGTTGAATCTAATCTAATCTAATCTAATATGATTTCAGTTTAGCACCAGAGCTATAGAAACTGCTCATTTCGATTAATTTTGGCTCATTAACCGAATGTTAACCGCTAACAGATTAATATTAATAACAAAAATAATTGACGTGCCTATATTTTGTATGACACATTAAATATTGCATTTTAAAATACTTATTTATTTAACATGCAAACAGCATACAGAACATAATATAGCATCTTCACCTGCTGTGTTTTCAGCAGCATATAGAAAAACAGAAACTAAACAAAAATAATAAAATAAATCCTGCTCTAGATCTTTCCCCTAAATGACAAATGTAAATTACAAAACGAAAACACTGACTTTTTAAGAACCGGCAGGCTGTTTGTCCAATCATGTTTTTTTTTTCTTCCATCAAATAAAAATATCAGGCTACCTCAAATAGATCGCTCCACGGAAAATATGCATTTAATTAATGTTATTAATTAATGTTAAATATTACAAATCTCCTGTCAACATGTTTAATAGAATTCATTAGTTTAAAGATTACGTCTTTAATTACGATTATGACTTATTTCCTCTGTCTCATTCGCGTTTCATGTGCGCGCGCTGCGTGTAATGAAAGACAATGAACCTAAAGGCTCTATGTTGACTTTTTGTAAAGTATTGGCTACTACATAGCATATAACGATTTTGTTGTTTACATATGATATTGCATTATTTGCATGCATGTTTTTTTTAAGCTATAAAATGAAAGCCTCAGTTTGGTGCGAGGTCTATTATGCAAAAAAAAAAAAAAAAAAAACTTTAGATTTGTTTGATTGGTAGATTAGGCTATTTAAAAAATTATATTATATAAGAACTATTAATTACTGTAATTTTCCAAATGGAAAAAAGTTGGTTTGTTAGTTGAACACTAAATCACCAATAGCCTATTTATTGAGTTTGACACGGCTCTGGCAGCACAGAGGCGATCCGCATCAGCGCTGGCTGGTTTGTCAACAATTCTGTGTCAAACTGTGAGCAGAAATATCCTTCATTTTGCTTCTTTGACAAAATATGTAAGCACGTGTGGTTGCATGTTACTGTTACTGCAGGCGCTTTTCCATTCCAAAAACGCGAGGCGCACCGCACTGCCTTTATTGATGACAAGATAAAAAGGAGCGCGGTGCTCTTTATGTCACTAGGAAACGACTGAATCAGCTGAGCCGTATTGTGCGCGAGTGTTCCTGACAGTAATTGTAATTTTTAATTGCATTATGATATTCAAGATTTGTGAAGTCATACAGCTTTGAATGATTCGAAACAGCGACCACAAGTCTCTCCTCCATCATTAAAAGCTCGCCGAAGTCGTCTTGACAACACAGACATTGCTGTCACTTCAAAGAAAACCCCGCCTACTTTCATTTGATTGAAGAATGAAAAAGACGAGACTGACGTAGCACGCTTTTTCTGCTCGAGAGCACATACCGCGCAACGGCAAAACATTAGTAAACCATGCAAAAGATGCACCTATCAGTCTCAACGCAAAAAGCGTTGGTGACAAAAAAAGCGGCACAGTATCGGGATCAGATCGGTATCGATCGATATTTAGAATTTTGGTATCGAGATCGGATCGGTTGGAAAAAAATGGTATCGGTGCATCCCTAGTGGTTACGCCTCTACTCTACCAGAAGTGCCATGGGATTTTTAATGACCACAGAGTCAGTACCTCGGTTTATCTTCTCATCCGAAAGACGGCGCTCACTGACAGTATAGAGTCCCTTTCACTATGCTGGAGCATTAGGACTCACACAGACCACTGGTTGAGCGCCTCCTGCTGGACTCACTAACACCAATTCCAACAGCAGCCCGTTTTCTCATGTGGTCACCCATCCAGGTACTGACCACTGGGCTGCAGGGTAATATGGCTGTGGATATCTCATTTGTGTAGGGTGCATTTAAACATGCAACTAGCGCAATCATCAACGTTATGCATTTACAAAGTGTTTATCTAAAAGTATTTAGTGTTTCATCTCCTGCTGACGAGCTCGTCCTGAAACGATGATCTCGTTATGACAGAAATTACTGGATTGTGGTTTGGAGTAATTGTTATAATGGTGACTCGGTTAACACTAGGGCTGCACGATGTTGCAAAAATCGGACATTGCGATATTTAGTTTTTCTGTGATATATATATATATATATATATATATATATATATATATATATATATATATATATATATATATATATATATATATATATATATATATATATATATATATATATATATATATATATATATATATTGCAATATGAATAAAATTCCACCAGATGTCATGGACCGCTCTATTTCGAAAGAATTCATTCATTAATATAAATTGGGGTGAATTTGTAAAGGTGTAAAATGTGTATAAAAGTCAATAATCAAATCGCAAGCAAGAATAATTACAATAGAGCACAGGAAAAGTAAAATTAACATTGCTTTATGGTTTTCTGGAGAGCCAAACGGTATTCAAGTAGAGAAATTGAATAATGAAAGGTAAACTAAAATCGTTTAGTCTTTGCTATATTAATAATTCAGTCAAATTGTTCTTCGTTAACATTACAAATGTACTTGTTTTATGCCTGAATGCTTTAAACTCTCTTGAAATGCCTTTAAATCTCATGCAAATGATAAAGATTAATTCTGTTATAGTTATATTTTGCAATGACTCCACAAATTTCATGTATTCTTACATGTTGTGCAGTTAAATTATAATCCCATCAACATTGCAGATCCTGCGATGTGACCATTGCGTACACATGCATTGCGATATCGATGCTTAAATGATACATTGTGCCTTTGTTGACGCATACGAATGTCAGCATAATTGTAAAAGTATAGAGTGGATTTAAATGATATTTGTTCAGCTTCAGGTAACACCTGGACACATGATTTTCCCCAAAGGTTCCTCTTGTATTTTAATAATTTATGAAGGAAAAATGAGCCTCACTTTCAGTCTCGCCGTGCAGTACATTCTTCCTATTCGACTCATGTTTTTACAATGGCTAGACTACACACACACACACACACACGCGCGCGCACTTGCACAGAGTTAATATTAATCACATGGATTAACCTGTATTTGAGTGAATGGTTCATATGTGAGAGAAATGAAACTAAAAGAGCTTCACAGTGCACATATACACAAGAATTAATGACATGAAATCCATTCAGAGTAGATATATTCTGAGTATATGGTAATCTGAGCATTTCCTGAAAAACCTTTTTCATCAGCGAAGCATCCAGTGGAACCGCAAAAACAAACCACATACGTTAAACACACTTCTTCCTCATTTCATTCAGACAAGTAAAACAGACTGTGCTTGTGTTTATGAAAAATTACTGTCCAAATGTTTCTAAAAATGAATCTAAAATATTTGCTGCTTCTACACTGTAAAAAAAAAAATATTCATTTATTTAAAAGAAGTAAACCCATTGCATTAAAGTTGACTTATTATTAAGTTATTACATAAAGGTAAATATATTTTTAAAAATTATTAAAGTCAACTAATCATTATTTACTGTGTAGCTACCTACATTAAAAGGATTAATCCCGTTGAATTTAAATTAATCTTAATAATAATGCAAAGTTCTTTTACTTAAGTCAACTTGGAGCAGCTCTGGCCCTACTCAATACACTGTTTTAGTAGGAAATACAACATCATTCGAATAAAAGTCTTAAAAGTCATAGTTTAGGATAATGACAGCAGTGTTAAAAAAACATGAGGAAATATCACACATTTCATTTTTGCAATTATAATTTCATTCCAAGATTGACTTTGGGTTTAAACGAATTTCTTTCAAATTTTTTCATTCTTGTTATTACAAAAACAAATGTAATACACTCACCGGCCACTTTATTAGGTACACCTGTCCAACTGCTTGTCAATGCAAATTTCTGATCAGCCAATCACATTGCAGCAACTCAATGCATTTAGGCATGTAGACATGGTCAAGACGATCTGCTGCAGTTCAAACCGAGCATCTGGTCGGAGTCTCCATTTCTGCTGCCACATTCGGATGGTCGGGTCAGAATTTGGCGTCAACAACATGAAAGCATGGGTCCATCCTGCCTTGTATCAACGGTTCAGGCTGGTGGTGGTGGTGCAACGCCACAGCCTACCTGAGTATTGTTGCTGACCATGGCCATCACTTTATGACCACAGTGTCTCCATCTTCTGATGGCTACTTCCAGCAGGATAACGCACCATGTCATAAAGCACGAATCATCTCAGACTGGTTTCTTGAACATGACAATGAGTTCACTGAACTCATATGGCCTCCACAGTCACCAGGTCTCAATCCAATAGAGCACCTTTGGAATGTGGTGGAACGGGAGATTGGCATCATGGATGTGCAGCCGACAAATCTGCAGCAGCTGTGTGATGCTATCATGTCATTATGGAGCAAAATCTCTGAGGAATATTTCCAGTACCTTGTTGAATCTCTGCCATGAAGGATTAAGGCAGTTCTGAAGGCAAAATGGGGTCCAACCTGGTACTAGTAAGGTGTACCTAATAAAGTGGCCAGTAAGTATGTATTGACCATTTTGCCATTAATCTGGGGAGTCTTTAAATGACAATTATTAGAAATTTGGAAGAATTCTTCTCAGAATAAAAGTCAGAAATAAACTACTAATAATGTGTGTAATGATTATATGTATGATTAGCTTGAATTCACCAGCATTAAGAACAGTAACCTGCCATAAATCCATGATTTCGTCTATTATTCAGCCATTTTTCTGCTTGACCGACTCATTTTTTTTATTAATATATTTTTTATTTCACACACAGTTCAGGTAAAGTGAGTCCACCCACACATGAAGCATTGTCTTTTCCACAACTCCAGATCGGAGGATTTTAGACTCATTACAAAAAGAACTATTATGTAAATCCAAAGCAATTACAGTTTTTTCCTTTATCAGAATTGCAATAATATAACACATTATGCAGTTCTGGCTCTCAGGGCACTCTAGGTGACTCGGTAATGCCACATTCAATTGCTGGCATTTAATTGTATGGGTTTGATTTTTATTTTTTTCCATCATGACGCCAGTGGAGGGGTGAACAGAGTCACTGAGCTCCTCTTCATTAAAAGAGCTTCGTTCTGAGAGAATGGATAAAGACAAATTTAATGACAGAAACACGGATGACAGTCTGAAGAACAATATATGAAGGAGCTCACTCCAATGCTGCTGTTTTTCTGTAATATCAAGGTGCATTGGGGCAAATCCGAAAGAGAGAGAGGGAGAGAGTAATAAAGGGATGCATTTTCCCTCTGGTGTACAGTTATTGTGCACTTTCATTTTATAAAAGCCAGAGAATTCTTGAGGTTTGACTTTTTTTTAACTTTTATTTAAACTAAGTGACTTGCAAGAATATTTTGATTATAAAACCTATTGTAATGCAAAGAATATTCAATGTTAGACATTGAGTACCTTTACTTGGACACCAATAATCCAATTTTATTTTGATTAGGACAATACTCTGATTAAGAGTCTACCATGTAAACAGCAATTTTTGATGACCTTAATCCGACTAGAGTCTTAATCGAACTAAACAGAAGTGGAATTAAGACATGTGGAGTATGCCGATTTTAGTGGCATAATTGAAGTGCAATACAGACATGTAAACACCTTAAGCCAGGGGTGCACAAACTTTTTCGTGTGAAGGGCCAAAAACCAAATCTCATTAAGAGCCGTGGGCCAAAGGTAAATATACCAACCTACAGTAAATTAGATTAAAGGTGCCATGGATGATCTCCTAATTTATTTCATAATATTTATATAATAGAAAACCTTACTTTAAATGGTATTTACTAATGCAGTATAACTTTTTAATATAATAATAACAATAATAATAATAATGATAACATATTCAGTGTTTCCTCTAGGATTTTTTCCAGCTGTGGCGGCAGGACTTTTAATCTACCAACTACCTTTGGCGTTATTTCAATGACAAATGTGACACAGTACTAGTTGAGATAGGATTTGAGTAATACAAGCATGCAGATCTTTTTGCTTGCGCTAGGATTTCCTCTGTTCGTGCACAAAACTTCTTGCAGGCCCTCAAATATACGCTGCTCAAGTGCGATTTAGCGTGTTTAGGTAGTGAATGTGTCTCCAACCATTATTAGGTTTGCAAGGAATATTTATGAACGTCTCCAATAGACCTACAGAGCGGCCTTAATGCGTCTTGAGGTAAAGTGAAACGGCTATAAACTCCAGCAAGATAAAGTCTTTTTTGTTGTATGCAGAGCCATAGACCATTATCTATAAATAAAGTATAATTATGGAAACTGTGTTCATCCTAACTGAAAGCTACGTCGTGTTTGCTAGCCTCGCACATCACGCAGTTCTCAGTCAGACAGCATGTCACCTTAAAGGGTTAAACAAATGACGCACAGCACCACTACGGTTACAGAAAAGCTTGCGCTGTTATAATTCACTTACCTTTTAATACGTTTTGGGGCGATTATAATCCGCTATTTAAAAAAAACGTCAATGTTTTGAATGAGAAGCTGTAATGTAGCCGTGGCGGGATGAATTTTGGCGTGGCGCCCCGGCATGGGAGAATGAATGTAGCGGAAACCTTGATATTGCAATAAAAACGTAAACAATCACATTTACAAAATAGTGGAGTTCAATGCTGAATACACTACTGTAGTAACATTTAAACAATCTGATTCATTTACGTCATTTAATTGAAACATTTAATTTCAGTTAGCTTTTAACAATAAAACAAACAATCCCCATCATTCTCCCTCTTTTCTCAGATGGGATGGCTGGACAAATCAAAGGTTACCATGGGCCAACATTGGACCCCAGGCCCTAGTTTGGGGATCTCTGCTTTAAGCAAACTATTACCGTAGTGTAGGATTTTCACCACATTTTGCGACAGGCTGTTTTACACTATTCTTTGAACATACACTATTTTCAAAGTGTATTTATTTTGTCTTAATTTGAAATACAGCTCTACTTATTTAATTGAGAGAACATGCAAATCTACAGTCATGTGTGATGTTTAATGTTACATGTAGGGCTGGGCGATATGGCAAAAAAAAAAAATCTAGATTTTTGCATAAAGTTTGACGGATTCACGATTTCAATTTGGATTTTTATTTTTTATTTTTATTTTTTATTTTATTTTTTTTCTGTGTAACTATAGTCAACTTAAAACATTACAACAACATGACTGAAGTAACTTGAAAAGCCATCTTGTTAAGGAACATGTATTTTTAATGGCCATACATACATAAATTGGTCAACAAGGTGTAGCCTATTACATTCCTATAGACAAATTCCTGCTTGTTGTTTTAAAAAAAATTTGTGCGTAGCTACACCACCCAGTATATATTAAAGATCACCGTGAACAACAAAACCCCACAGAAACTTAGATTTAAATGTCTATCTTATATTTAACTGAATCTTATAACAGCCTATAGCTGAAATGTTGGAAATTGCTCAATTTATTTTTATAAAACATTTGTCAAAACGTATTGATATTTTTTTTGGAGTAAAAACAGTACCGACATTTAAGAATCCATATTTATTTTATTCCTTCATTCATTTGACTTGTTTATTGGTGCATATATGGGTTATGATTTAATTCATAGCTACTATTCATATAGACTACATATGAAAGTGGCACAAATCAGAACTGAAAAGATCAGATTCCATGCGGTTTGGGCTGTTCACATCTAACAAAAACAGATCTGAGTCACATGTGGGCAAAAAAATCCGATTCGGGCCACATTTGCCTGCAGTGAGAACGTTACGGAGACCCGGAAGGGACGTGGTGGTTTGGGAAAAAACTGAGTGGGAGAAGAAAAAAATGGGTGGGAGAAAAAAACAGTGATAGGAAAATACAGGCAGTGCAGAATTATTAGGCAAATGAGTATTTTGAGCACATCATCCTCTTTATGCATGTTGTCTTACTCCAAGCTGTATAGACTCGAAAGCCTACTACCAATTAAGCATATTAGGTGATGTGCATCTCTGTAATGAGAAGGGGTGTGGTCTAATGACATCAACACCCTATATCAGGTGTGCATAATTATTAGGCAACTTCCTTTCCTTTGGCAAAATGGGTCAAAAGAAGGACTTGACAGGCTCCGAAAAGTCAAAAATAGTGAGATATCTTGCAGAGGGATGCAGGGCTCTTAAAATTGCCAAGCTTCTGAAGCGATCATCCAACAATCAAGCGTTTCATTCAAAATAGTCAACAGGGTCACAAGAAGCGTCTGGAAAAACCAAGGAGCAAAATAAACTGCCCATGAACTGAGAAAAGTCAAGCGTGCAGCTGCCAAGATGCCACTTGCCACCAGTTTTGCCATATTTCAGAGCTGCAACATCACTGGAGTGCCCAAAAGCACAAGGTGTGCAATACTCAGAGACATGGCCAAGGTAAGAAAGGCTGAAAAACCACCACCACTGAACAAGACACACAAGCTGAAACGTCAAGACTAGGCCAAGAAATATCTCAAGACTGATTTTTCTAAGGTTTTATGGACTGATGAAATGAGAGTGAGTCTTGATAGGCCCGTGGCTGGATCCGTAAAGGGCAGAGAGCTCCAGTCCGACTCAGACGCCAGCAAGGTGGAGGTGGAGTACTGGTTTGGGCTGGTATCATCAAAGATGAGCTTGTGGGGCCTTTTCGGGTTGAGGATGGAGTCAAGCTCAACTCCCAGTCCTACTGCCAGTTTCTGGAAGACACCTTCAAGCAGTGGTACAGGAAGAAGTCTGCATCCTTCAAGAAAAACATGATGTTCATGCAGGACAATGCTCCATCACACGCGTCCAAGTACTCCACAGCGTGGCTGGCAAGAAAGGGTCTAAAAGAAGAAAAACTAATGACATGGCCTCCTTGTTCACCTGACTGAACCCCATAGAGAACCTGTGGTCCATCATCAAATGTGAGATTTACAAGGAGGGAAAACAGTCCACCTCTCTGAACAGTGTCTGGGAGGCTGTGGTTGCTGCTGCACGCAATGTTGATGGTGAACAGATCAAAACACTGACAGAATCCATGGATGGCAGGCTTTTGAGTGTCCTTGCAAAGAAAGGTGGCTATATTGGTCACTGATTTGTTTTTGTTTTGTTTTTGAATGTCAGAAATGTATATTTGTGAATGTTGAGATGTTATATTGGTTTCACTGGTGAAAATAAATCATTGAAATGGGGATATATTTGTTTTTTGTTAAGTTGCCTAATAATTCTGCACAGTAATAGTCACCTGCACACACAGATATCCTCCTAAAATAGCTCAAACTAAAAACTAACTAAAAACTACTTCCACAAATATTCAGCTTTGATATTAATGAGTTTTTTGGGTTCATTGAGAACATGGTTGTTGTTCAATAATAAAATTAATCCTCAAAAATACAACTTGCCTAATAATTCTGCACTGCCTGTACAGTTGAGGACAAAATTGTCATTATTTTTATATTTATTATATTTATTTCTTTTAAATATTTTCTCAAGTGATATTTAACAACAATCTTACTCAACAATTTTACTCGACAACAATCACACATACTGCATGGCATATTTTCCTAGTATACTTCTGGTCATATGCACCATACGGTAAGCCTGAATCCTGGTGTGTCCATTAGTATCAGCCTGTGTTTTTTGCCAGTGTTGACCTGCTCTTCATTCCTCCAGCCTCTCTGACATCTGTGCAGTTTCTGAGCCGAGCAGCTGATGTGCTGATAGTGAGCTGGAGCGTGAAATACTCCTCTTCCTACTGTCTTATCTGAAGCTCACATGTGCGCCTGCATCTCTTCAATAAGGGCCATACAAACACGGCCTCCCCATGAGGGCCCTTCAGTATGTGAGTGGCTCCTGAGATGCTTTTTATCCTAAAATTCCCTCTGTTTTTCTCATTTGTTTTATCTCGGCATCTCTCTCTCTCATCCACAAACAAGTGTATTTATTATCTGCTGCCATCTCTCTCTCTCTCTCTCTCTCTCTCTGTATGGTCAGTCTAGCAGCTCTTTATCCACACATACACACACACACACACACACTCTCTTTCTCTGAGATAAAGGCTCTTTATTGGCATCTGTGGATCCAGCATTTAACTGCTCCACTTCAGGATATGTGCTTTTATTGTGGAATATAGTATGAATAACATTAAGAATCTGAAGAACTAAGAAAATAAAATGTAACTGTTAAAGGTAACTTTGGTTTTTGTTGTGCTTTGCATCAATTAAGGCCCAATCCCAATCTATTTGTTTTACCCCTACCCCCCTTGGCAATTGAAACCGAATGTGAAGGGGAAGGGCTTCAATTTTTACCCCTAAGAAATGGAACACCTGCACACGTCATATGTCATCACGATCTCTTACTTCATATCATAGATATTTACATAAGATGTTGCCTTCGCTATTTTTGTCTATTGGAAGGAATACGTCAATAGAGCCGCCATTTTAGTACAGGGTAGCGCTCCTTTGAAGTGAATGTGGGACCAAGGTGTAGTGGAGGACTGGCCATCCAGAGCCAGAGATATGTAAACATTTATACATACAATTGAAGTCAGAATTATTAACCCCCTGAATTATTATCCCCCTTGTTTATTTTTTCCCCAATTTCTGTTTAACGGAGAGATTAACACATTTCTAATCATAATAGTTTTAATAACTCATCTCTAATAACTGATTTATTTTCTCTTTGTCATGATGACAGTAAATAATATTAGACTAGATATTCTTCAAGACACTTCTATACAGCTTAAAGGGACATTTAAAGGCTTAACTAGGTTAATTAGGGTAACTAGGCAGGTTAGGGGAATTAGGCAAGTTATTGTATAATGATGGTTTGTTCTGTAGACTATCGAAAAAATATAGCTTAAAGGGGCTAATAATATTGTCCTTAAAATGATTTAAAAAAAAATTAAACTGCTTTTATTCTAGCCGAAATAAAACAAATAAGACTTTCTCCAGAAGAAAAAATATTATCAGGCATACTGCGGAAAATAGGGCTAATAATTCTGACTTCAACTGTATATCTATGATCTCTGTATATCTATGAAGTTTTCCCGGTGGTCAGTATGCAAATTTATTTTAAATTACGAAAATTATAATTTGACATCACTTTTCTACATTGATGGATCAGTGACTGGCATTGCCGACAAAGAGCGTGTGTTTGTGTGCATGGAAATGTATTATCTTCCCTACCTGTTAAGATTGATCTAATCCGTGTCCTGAAACACACCCCCTCTCCTGCTTTCACTTCTCATTCTAATAGAGGGAGCGATTCGTTTGTGAATGAATCTTTATGATCGATTCGTGTGAATCGTCGATATCCGGTATAAATGGTTTATAACATTTGTAATATTCAATAATTTAGGGTGGACCCATTGAGGTGCAGGCACTGTTATGTTATCAGACACCCTTATAAGCCGTTACCCAAAAACTAGCCATCACTTCACTTAGCCGACAATAGTACAAGTTTCTGGCACTGCAGCATCTTGTTGTCATATTTAATTTACTCAATTCAATTCAATTCAATTCAATTCATCTTTATTTGTATAGCGCTTATACAATGCAGATTGTGTCAAAGCAGCTTCACATGGAAGATTATAGTGAATTGAAACAGTGTCAGTTCAGTTTTCAGAGATTAAGTTCAGTTCAGTGTGGGTTAATAATCACTACTGAGAGTCCAAACACTGAAGAGCAAATCCATCGATGCGCAGCTCTACAGATCCCGAACCATGCAAGCCAGTGGCGACAGCTGCGAGGAAAAAACTTCACCAATTGGCGATACATAATAATATACACTTACATAATAATAATTAAAGCTATACACTGGGGCTGTGAGATTTTGATCACAACTTTTCAAATTACCCTATACACCCGGCACAATAAGGCGCAAGACGTGTTTCCACAACGTGTTGTTATTTTCAGATCAACGCAACCTTAATTTTCCTGTTTTCAGCCACGTTGTTTAAATGGCAAATCTGTTTGCACCACTTTGTGAACTCATGGGTGTTCCGGTCAAGAAAAGAGGTGTGTTAAGGCACATTTTTTGGTGCGTTGCTATTTTGAGGATCTATAATAGACACAAAAGAGAGAAAGTGAAAGTAAAGGCCGATTGGAGGAGGCTCGTTCTTTATCCTCGCACTGCAGATGTTCTGTTTAACTGTTTTCTCGCTAGTGAAGCATTCAGGTTTTCCACTTACAAAGTCGCCATGTAAATAGCAAGTGCGCCATGGCGCGACACAACTGACTCTTATAGGGAATGAGAGATGAGACTCTGATTGGGTTGTGCTCAAAACACACCCAGAACTCATTAAGAGAATAAGCTCAACCCTGTTAGACCGTGCGCCGTGGCGCAGAGCAAAAGTGGATTCGGACATGCCCTTAAGGCTTTTGCGCCGTGCACTTTGGACTTTGCGCCTAGATCGTTAAAATAGAGCCCTCAATCTAGTTGCAAGCAACAGCAAAGTTTAATTTCAGAGTTGTTTCATGTTAGTTTGCTGAGTGTTCTGTATTTTTTAGAATTATTTTTGTTTGTTTGTATAATAAGCCACACTATCTCCCTAATTTAAGTTCAACTTGTTTACAGAAAGGTAATTTTATTTGTTTACTGTTTGCTCTAGAGAAAAATGAATTTCATTTCTGAATATTTAAAACAAATTTGATTAAGTTGATATCTTCTAGTTTCTTTTTTTTAATTAACACTCACTGCGTTTTAGCAGTAAGAAACTTCGATACAGATAATTGAGCTGAAGTTTACAAAAATCGCAAATCAAAATCGCAATATCTTAAAATAAAATTGCAATTAGATCTTTTGCCCAAACACAGCCATACTATACACAAATACAATTAAAAACACATTAAAATAAATTACTGTAGATGTTAAGCGTATCTTTGTTTTTTCCCCGCTTTATACAATATCATAATAATAATAAGAAGAAGAAAAAGAAGAATCCCTTGTATTTGTAATGTAGTATTTTTATTTTTTTTTATTAACCCAAAATGTGCAACAGTAGAACCACACAAAGATCAACACAATTTTACAATAACTAAACTAGTTTATGCACATCTTGGTATTTCTACCCAGCTTTTAATAATAATAATAATAATAATAATAATAATAATGCATTTTAGCTGAAATGCACTTTTCTTAAACCTAAAGTGTATCTGCTTTGAAACCATGTCAGGTCTACATGGAGTTTGCCTTGATAATTTTTGCATGGATACCGAAAATGCACATGTTGATGGAAAGACGGTTGCTAGTGTGAAAGAGCGTGATTCATGTGCCAATCCTGATGCAGTCAATGGACTACTCTGGACTAGCTTAGTTTCATCGGACTAATTAAAAACAAGCAATCAAAATAATTATGACTTAATTAGCACTATACTGGATTACATGCATCAGCGTCGAAGGACTAATGAGGCAAAGCTCAAATTTAATGACAGCATTAATCTTTTATTCTCAGCCGCATTAGTTGCACCCCAAAGTTTCGTTCATTTCCTTGCAGCCTTAAATCACACGGCTATTGGAAAACCCTACTGTACACAGAAAAACAAAGGCCTGCTTTAAACGGAGGCTTAATTAAAAACAAGGCTTGTGTTTAAACGGGTCTTTTCCACTGTTATGGTATTTTGAATTATAGCCGGAGTGTTTTTCTGCAGGTGCAGCTGTGATATTAAACTTTACAAAGCTTGTAATGGGATCTGCTTTAACTCACCTCGGCTGACTGGATGATGATTGACCAGCTTCATTATTCAGGGTCAGATGAATAAAACTCTGTGTGTGTGTGTGTGTTTTAAAGAGTTTAAATGTTTCAGTCCAATCTTGGTGCAATGACTGCATTACAGATGGTTTATAGGTTTCATTTGGTCGACTTCAGCTTATTTCTCTCTTTTTCTGGGGTGTAAAATATTTGATTACTCAAGGGTGGCATGGTGGCACAATGGTTAGTACTGTCACCTTACAGCAAGAAGGTCAATGGTTCGAGTCCCGGCATTTTCCAAGCCTGGAAAAGTTTTGGAAAAGTCATGGAAATTAGTTTAACAAATATCTGTATAGTTAAAATCAGGCTTCACGATATTGGAAAAATCTGACACTACCATATTTTGTATTTCTGTGATAAATAATGTGATGTGAATACAATTTCACCAGATGATTTAACAGGTTTATTTGGATTGATTGGGGGGATTTTATACAGTAGTGCATCTCGAATAATATACAACATATAAATGACAAGCATAGACAAATAAAATATAGTAAAGATAAAAGTGAATTATAGTGTTCAGGTGTTCACTATTCAGGTACAGATATTTAATAATCAACACTGCATAGTCTTCATTGTATGTTATTTCATCTTTATTAAAGTTGCAAAATATTACTTGTGGCTGGATGTTTTAAACTCTGAAATATTGAAATGTTCACTCAAAGATTAAAATGTACTCACTATTTACTCACACTTCACTTGTTTCAATACTATAGGAGATATTAAATTATATTCTTTTTGTGTTCATTTAAAAAAAGAATGTTTGAAACAAGTGAAGGGTGTAATAAAAGCGGTAAGTAATTTTTGGGTGAACTATCTCTTTAAAAAAGCATGCAGATGATAAACTTTTACTCCATTATGATGAAACTCTATATTAAACTATAATCCAGGGGTGTCAAAGTCAATTCCTAGAGGGCCGGAGCCCTGCAGATTTTAGTTCCAGCCCTGCTTCAACACACCTATCTGTAGGTATCAAACAAGCCTAAAGCACTCAATTAGTTTGATCAGGTGTGTTTAATTGGGGTTGGAACTAAACTGTGCAGAGCTCCGGCCCTCCAGGAACTGGCTTTGACACATGTGCTATAATCCCAATTTAACATTGCATATTCTGCGATGTGACCATTGCGGATGCACCCATTGCGATATCGATGCTGAAACGATATATTGTGCAGCCCTAACTTGAATATAGGTTAGTTGTCTTTACTTATTTTCTGTCTTCTGGCCAAAAACTTGCTGTTTAAGCATTATCAAAATCAATTTTACACAGATATAAAAACAAATGTAAACAAAATAGATTGTTGCGTTTTCAATGATATACTGTAATAAATTTGGACGAGCATTGTTTTTCGTATTAGTTACCATGTATACGTAGGCATTACATTAATCAATAGGTCATGAAAATTAACTTGAAAGTTCTGGAGAAGTCTTGGAAAAGTCATGGAATTTTAGTAGTAAAAATGTGTATGAACCCAGTATATACAAAAATTCAATATACATTATTTGTCATGATCAAGACACAGTTCCATTGTACAATTCAGAAGGTATACCTTTGGGGACAAAGCAAGTCTTTCCAATTATTTTTTGAATCATTTTGAATCTCTTTCCAGTACATTTTTTTTTTTCGCAATCCCAAAATACATGCATCTGTGTGTGTATATATATGTATATATGTGTGTATATATATATGTATATATATGTGTGTATATATATATGTATATATATGTGTGTATATATATATATATGTATATGTATATATATATGTATATGTATATATATATGTATATGTATATATATATATATATATATATATATATATATATATATATATATATATATATATATATATATATATATATATATATATATATATGTGTGTGTGTGTATATATGTACATATGTATATATGTACCCATTAACCCATTTGCCTTTTATTCCTTTGTCATTTATTTCTCATTTGCTGTATTTTTAAATTTGATTATATTGATATATTACATATTTTATACATATTTTACCTGTCAGTGAGTGCACATGGCTGCTGAACAGAATAAAAGTTAATCAAGTAGTGAATTTCTTTTATTATTTCAACAACAACAACAAAAAATTTAACCCATTAAAAAAACTGTGTATAATCAATAAAAATGGTCAAAAATCACTTTTTTTTGTTGTTGTTGCATGTGCCGTGGTTAAAAGGTGTTTCAATCCGGCTACCACCGCAACTGTATTTCAAACATGTTAGAAGCACTGGTATAGCATCTCATCGAAAGTATATAGTTGAAAATATTTGGTGTAATAAAATGCATTTTAAAAAGTAAAAAGTACCGTTTAAAAAATAGCACTTTTTAATGTATTTTTACTGTATTGTGTACTAACATTTTCCCTTAGCATCTGCACTTAATTGAATTTTTTTTTTTTTACTGTTTTTACTACTGCTCTGTTTGTTTGTTTGCATTGAGGATCACAGTGCTCATGCTGGATTGACCCTGAACTCTTCACTTCATGTTAAACTGCAGTTCAGTCCAGTGTCACACAAACAACAGCACCATTATGCACACAGAAATGACCTCAAGAACCGCTTTACTCAATGCACACACAGTCTTTTGGGGGCTCATTAACGTAGTGTTTGTTGTTTTAGTGCACATTGGGGAAACTAGTTGATAAACTCTTATTAATTTACTCTTTTATTTTATTTTACTTTTATTATTTTGTTGTAATAAATAGAAATTTCTTAAAAACAAAACCTGTAGCTGAACCCAAATTTTTCCATGATAGTGTGCATACTGACAATAGTAGTAGTAGTACCACCCAGGGGCGTAGCAACCGGGGGGGGGGGGGGGGATGATACGTCCCCCTCACTTTTAGAGACAGACCATTTAGAAACAGGTGATTAAGAATGTAAAGTTTTGAATTTCATACAGCTGTCTCCCCCTCTTTTAAAATGACCACTACGCCCCTGGTACCACCTTCTATTTTGCAGTAGTGGTGGTGGTGGTAGTAGTAGTACATGTAGTAGTACCAGTACCACCTTTTTCGTTTTGTTGTAGTAGTAGTAGTAGTGGTGATATTAGTTGTTGTTGTTGTTGTTGTAGTAGTAGTAGTACCTTTTTATTTTGTAGTAGTTGTGCTTGTAGTGGTTGCTGTTGTAGTGGTTGTTGTTGTAGTACCTTTTTTATTTTGTAGTAGTAGTAGTACCTTATTTTATAATAGTTGTACTTGTAGTAGTACCTTTTTATTTTATTTATTCTTATTGAATAAAACTAGTTGTACTTGTAGTAGTACCTTTTTATTTTATTTATTCTTATTGAATAAAACTAGTTGTACTTGTAGTAGTACCTTTTTATTTTATTTATTCTTATTGAATTGAACTAATTGTTGTAGTAGTAGTACCTTATTTTATAGTAGTTGTATTTGTAGTCGTACCTTATTTTGTAGTAGTAGTAGTAGTACCTTATTTTATAGTAGGTATAGTTGTAGTAGTTGTACTTGTAGTAGTACCTTTTATTTAGTTGTTGTTGTATGAGTAGTAGTACCTTTTTTATTTTATAGTAGTTTTATTTGTAGTAGTAACTTTTGTTGTAGTAGTAGTGCCTTATTTTCTAGTAGGTATAGTTGTACTTGTATTAGTACCTTTTTTATTTTGTTGTTGTAGTAGTAGTACCTTATTTTGTAGTAGTAGTAGTAGTAGTAGTAGTAGTAGTACCTTATTTTCTAGTAGGTATAGTTGTACTTGTAGTAGTAGTAGTAGAAGAATAAGGTAGTAGTAGTAGTTGTAGTTAGGCATGGGCCGGTATAAGATTCTGACGGTATAACCTTGGATAAAAATATCACGGTTTCACGGTATTGTGATTACTGCTCTAAAATATATTATTTTTAAATGTCTGGGTAAAAAAATAAAAACTTTTTTTCCCCTTTGAAAACAAAATATTCTATTTTTTGAAAGATTTATAATTTTTGGGAGCAGTAAACACATCAGGCTATATAACTTAAATGTAGACGGCAGAAGTCAATGATTCATTAGTTTCAAAAACACAGATTTCTTTACAGTTTAAAATGGCATCTTTGGATCTTTTTTCTGCTCGAGATACTGTTTTCCTAAAAAAAAAAAAAAAAAAAAAGTAAATAAAAAATCTTACACATACCTTAGGAACGGTATTACAGAAAATTTTGGTGGTTTTAAAACCTTGACTTTTCCAAACCACGGTATACCTTGAAAACTGTTATCGTCCCATGCCTAGTAGTAGTAGTAGTAGTAGTAGTAGTAGTAGTAGTAGTAGTAGTAGTAGTACCTTTCTAGTAGGTATAGTTGTACTTGTAGTAGTATCTTTTAATTTGGTGTTGTAGTAGTAGTAGTAGTAGTAGTAGTACCTTATGTTGTTGTTGTTGTTGTTGTTATTGTTGTAGTACTACCATTGTTGTTGTTGTTGTTGTTGTTGTTGTTGTAGTAGTAGTAGTAGTAGTAGTAGTACCTTATGTTGTTGTTGTTATTGTTGTAGTACTACCGTTGTTGTTGTTGTTGTTGTTGTTGTAGTAGTAGTAGTAGTAGTAGTAGTAGTAGTAGTACCTTATTTTTTCTAGTAGGTATAGTTGTACTTGTAGTGTTGTTGTTGTTGTTGTAGTAGTAGTAGTACCGTTTTTGTAGTTGTTGTTATAGTAGTAGTAGTACCCTATTTTGTAAATGTTGCTGTAGTAGTAGTACCGTTGTTGTTGTTGTTGTTGTTGTTGTAGTAGTAGTAGTAGTAGTACCTTTTTTATTTTGTTGTAGTAGTAGTACCTTTTTTATTTTGTTGTTACTGTTGTTGTTGTTGTAGTAGTAGTAGTAGTAGTACCTTTTTTATTTTGTTGTAGTAGTAGTAGTACCTTTTTTATTTTGTTGTTATTGTTGTAGTAGTAGTAGTAGTGGTACCTTTTTTTGTTTTTGTTGTAGTAGTTGTAGTAGTAGTAGTAGTAGTAGTAGTAGTAGTAGTAGTAGTACCACCATCTTTTTCTATTTTGTAGAAGTGGTGGTAGTTGTAGTATTAGTTGTAGTTGTTGTTGTTGTGATCCTGAATGTATAAAACTCTAAACCACAGATTGTTAATGTCTGTAAGATTTTGGAAATACATACTTTTTTTTTTTTTTTTTAGGAATACATCTATTAAAAAGGATGCAATGAATAAATGTGTTATATATATTTTTTAAATGTGTGGACTTAAATTTTAATGCAACCCAAAAAACATCCAAATATGCAGTCTTTTCTACGGTATTATATAGAAAAAGCAGTATGCGTTGGAGTAGTTGCTGCTGTATGTGTGAATATGCGCTCCTGATGAAACCGTATAGTAAAACCACCCTACTATATAAAAGCTGGAGCCGACTGACTGAACACTTTAGTTGAGGATTATGTGTAGCCTCTTTCCTTCACCTCTCATCATCCGTCCTGATTTTTCTAAAGCTCGATGCGGGTGGAATCTGTTCAGGGATAAAAGAGGGCCCAAAAAAAGAGGAATGACACTATCAAAGCAGCATCAAATAAATTGAGGCGCCGCAGCTTTCACTTCATCAAAGGGATTCTGACCAACTCCATTCCTGGCGAAGGGCTGGAAATGAACAACAAACACTGCCAGTGATTTGACACGTCTTCCCTCCGACTCTTTCTCCTCCTTCTGCCTTTTTCTCATCTCCATTTGCATTCCCAGGATGCGGACGACAAATGCTGCTCTGTAATGCATTGTGACGTTAACTTTGCGTTTGGTGTCTTGAAAACTGACAGCGTGACTTTTAACCCCTTAATCTCTGCAGCTATTTTAGGGAGTTTCCATTTGGATTTGGCTTATGGTTGGAGAATAACAAAGAAATATATTAATTTTATTTTATTTTTTTAACCCTCCTGTTGAACTGTCAAAAATAACCATTTTAACAGCAGAAAAAACAACAAAATTATATTTATTTTTATCTTGAAGTTTGATGATTTCAAAAATGATGACAAAGTTCGAAAGAAATGAAGCATTTTCTATTTTTATATATTTATGAAGGCTGTGTAAATTGTGACCTGTCAGCTTTAAAGACATTTATACACTACATAAACTACTGGCACACACAACATACATGTACGTAAATGAAAGTGTATTACTTAGGTCCTGTGTGCTCCAACATCCTGCTGACAGATTTGATTTTTGTTTGTATTTGGAGGATAAAAATAAATGTGTGCCTACTTCATTAGTGGGAAATTCTAGGAAAATAATTCATTCTAATAGAATAACTCTATCCAAATCTGAAGTATTTCTCCATGCATATGAAGTATAAACGGTTCAATTAAATAAAACGGTTAATTAGTTCAGAGTTATGTCAACATTAAAATTCGTTATGTAATAGTTTGGGGGGGGGGGGGGGGGGGGTGTCTCAGAACCTATTATCCATCTAATTTTTCCAGGTCTTTTTTTTTTCTCCTCGATTACTTTCCCTAGTGCGTGTGGAGTCACGTGAGCCTTTTCTGTGGCCACTTTACAGCCACGTCTGGGGCCTCATGTACAAAGACTTGCGTTGAATTAATACTAAAGCATTGCATACGGACAAAGCTGTAAATGTGCGTACGCAGAAAAAAAATCAGATGTATGAAACACTGCGTACGCAGAATCCCACGCATATTCTCTTTGAACATCCGAATTAATGTGAAACTGAGTGCACGTGCACGAGTGCAAAATCCCTCCCTGCCTCCTCCTCCTAATAAATATGGTAATGACTCCACTTTGGCGAAACCAAACGAAAAAGCAATGGCGAAAGCAATCAAAAAGAGAAACTTCACAGAATGTGAATTGGAGGTGCTCCTATCAGAGGTAGACCAGAGAAAAACTGTTATTTGCAATTTTGTCCTCCGGAATTAATAACAAAAGAAAAAATAGAGTGGGAGAGTTTAGCTGACGCGGTTAACGCAGTGGGGTCTGAACATCGCACTGTGAGTGAATTAAAAAAGAAATAGTGTGATGTAAAGGTGCAGGCTAAGAGGAGAACAGCGGCACACCGACAAAGTGTGGACCGAACAGGCGGGGGAACAGGGGATGCTGAACTAACACCCTTTGAGGAGAGAGTTATTATCCGTGTCTTTGGGAGACACAGATGTATTAGAGCAGGGGTGTCCA
The DNA here is from genome assembly GCA_903798195.1 of Danio kyathit. Taxonomy (NCBI): domain Eukaryota; kingdom Metazoa; phylum Chordata; class Actinopteri; order Cypriniformes; family Danionidae; genus Danio; species Danio kyathit. The sequence goes on along the minus strand of LR812537.1, from coordinate 58,284,642 downwards.
AACTCGGTCCTGAGGGCCGGTGTCCTGCAGATTTTAGCTCTAACTTGCCTTAGCACACCTGCATGGATGTTTCTAGAAAGCATAGTAAAAGCTTGATTAGCTAGCCCAGGTGTGTCTGATTGGGGTTGGAACTAAACTTTGTAGGACACCGGCCCTCCAGGACCGAGTTTGGGCACCCCTGAATTAGAGGAACACTTTGTTAGGGCGGTATAGCACCACCCCTCTGCTCTTATCAAGGCAGCGCCACCGGCATTTCAGCCGCCCAATCGCCCGCTCTACAACTGACCGAGTGCCTGCCACCTTGGAGCCTCAATGAATTAATCATGGGTTGACCAAGGCCACCTTGCTATAATATTTGTTAAGCCCATTTGAGCATCACATATTATTTGCACATTTATTGAATGGAAATGTTTCCGATTCACGTATGCAAGTTCGTGATGGCGCCTTTATAGCAATGTGCGTGTAGTCGATCGCTCTGATTACATTGGGAAAACCGGCGATCGCTGCAAATTGCGCTTTAATGTTTGGCTGGTCAACTGCATGGTATGGAAACCTTATATACCTGCTAGACATGCGGATGATCCCATCCCATACAGCTGCCATTGCACGGCTCAAAGATACTTTTTAGTGTGCAATTTAACATAATTGCCTCTAGGAGTCGCCAATGGAAATAAAACGAACACACACAAGAAATGCACGTACGCCAGACATGAAGTTGGCGCGGACCAACGCACGTTCTCACGTTAATTTCATCGTTAGTTAATCCAAATGTGAGCGTGAAATCTGCCGTACGCAAAGTTTTTGTGCGTACGCAGCGTTGATACATGAGCCCCCTGGTGTGTGATCCCCTTGAGAATATTGTGGATGAAGCATCATCACAGAAGAAACATTACCCCAAACACAGAAGCAGAATGCCAGATTTTGATTTAAGATTACCAAAACAAACTTTTTTTTCCAGTGGATTAACTTGTGAAGATTAATTGTTCACCCACAGAATACGTCGTTGTTACATGAGGCTCCAGATCTTTAATCAAGTAGGATGATTGACCCACTTTTGAGCCTTGCTTTGACAATGATTGTAAGCTGCGCCAGAGATGCCTTAAGACGGCATATTTTCCATTACATTCAAATTATTATTTACATTTAATGTTTACAGAAGATGCAAGTGCTCAGTTTAAAAAATATTATATACAGGATATACAAGAATTATTTTATTTAGAAGAGATGCTGCTAATTTTCAATAATTTAATATGCAAAACTTATAAAAAAAAAATTATTTTATTTCCAAAAGTGCAAGTTGTATATTTTTTACATTTTTTTATAAAACAAAAAGTTACTGTTTGGGGCAATGTCTGTTTTTCAATTTCAGTTGTTCGATGTTGATGGTCAATAAATAATCATAAATGGTAGATAGTGTGTGTTTTCGTCAATTCAAGAGTTCACACTTAGCTGATGATTGATTATAAAGGGTGTTTGGCATGCTGTCCCGGGAGAGAGCCCTGAGCCTGAGATCCTCTGCATACATGATCCGTTGCAGGGCGAGAGGGCAGGTTGAGCTTAGGTGGATCTGGAGAACTCCCATGCTGTAGTAGCTAATGAACAGATAGTGATTGCTCTTAAGAGATAACTACTTCCTAGGAGCACATCTTTGATGGCGATTTGGATTAGTCAATTAACTTAAGTTGCGTGTTTTTGGACTGTGGGAGGAAACCGGGGGAAACCCACGTGAGCACGGGAAGTATGTGTAAACTCTGCACAGAAACGTCAGCTGGCTTGGTAAGGACTAGAACAGGGCTGGGCAAACTTGGCCCTGGAGGGTCGGTGTCTTTGCATAGTTTTGCTCCAACCCTAATCAAACACACCTGCCTGTAGCTTTCTAGTGGTCTTGAAGACACTGATTAGTGTGTTCAGGTGTGTTTGACTAGTGTTGGAGCAAAACTCTGCAGGGACACCGGCCTTCCAGGATCAAGATTGCCCATCCCTGGACTAGAACCAGTGACGTTCTTGCTGTGAGGTAACAGTGCTATCCACTGGGCCACCGTGCCACCCATCTAGGAAAGGAGGAGGAGTAGGGGTGAAGGGGGGGGATTCTTCAAAATGAAGATGGCTGTCATATTGAACTTAGGGTATTTATAGTGGCTTAGGAATCGTCTGATTGGTGAATCATAAATTAAATAATGCGGGGCCGGCTGCAAGCAATCATAAGCACGTGATCCTCAATTTATTATTGGCTTTTTTTTTTTATCTCACTTATTTTAAAATCAAGTAATACATATTACAAGTCAGAGATGTCTGAAGACTGAAGGGTATATTTACTGTACAAAACTTGTCCGTGAGCTCTGAGGGCAAAAACATAAAATTATCATTCATTAATCGTAATAAAGTTAAAGTCTTTAATTAATCGAGATTTTGATTTTAGGTCATATCGCCCAGCTCTAGTCCCGGGACTACGGATGATAAATAGCATTTGGCTAATTCTGGTACGTTCAAAGAAATGTCTTGTACAATGTCCCTGTTAACTTGAATAAAATTAATGAAAAATGAATAGTGGTTTAAGTGCAATATTTGTCATTTAATAGAAAATCCTTTAAAATTGTTAAAAACAGCTGAAAGTAAGAAATATTATTGTATTTGTAAGTTTGAACTAGGGCTGGGCGATTTTTTTTCGATTTTTTTTTTTCCATTAATTCGAATTTACGTTTTAAGACGATTTTATTTTTTATAAAATCGAGAAATCGCGATTTTTTTTTTAAATAAAAATATTAAAGCCGCTTTTCCACTATCGTGCCAAACCGTTCTAAACTGTTAGACAACCGTGCTGAATTGTGCTGATTCTGTGTGTTGATGTCGCGGCTCTGTCCCGCTGTCGCCTGTCTCTCCCGCGTGAGCTGCGAGACGGGCGCGCGCGCGCGCGCGCGAGGAGAGGAGAGAAGGCTCGACAGGCGGAGGTCCGCTCCTTGCCTCCTTCATTCTAATCATCCACCCGCCCGCACATATTATTTTATCTGATATATATATCCGCACCCGATCGCCAGTTTAATAATTCTAATTCTTTGTTTTAAGCATGATGATAGGTGTAACTTTCTCCGCAATGTCCGGCGGCAGAGTAACAGCTCGTTAATTCATGCTCGAGCAAATGATGAGACGGACAAAAGTACTCGATGCATGCCCTTCTTTTACTTATTTCAGTGTTTTCAGTTTCACAGTGCAAAACAGCTCCCGGGTGGAATTACTGAAGTAAACATAAAACAAAAGAGCAGCATTTTGCTAAATATAGTCCTTTATATCCTGATATGCTGTGTTGATTCATTTGTTTTTTTAAATTTAACTTGATGCATTCGTTATTTAATGTTTGAATACTGAAATCATTTAAATGGTTATATTTTACCATCAAAATGTAGTATATTTTATATCATTACCAACTTTTGATATAAAACCGCTGTTAATTTATTGATTGTTATGAAATAATTTAAGTGCTATATTTTTTATTAGTGAAAGTGCCCGCTCACTTTGACAAGGCCTGTCTAAATATATATTTCTGCTATGCCACTAATACAGATAAACTATTGTTGCATTATCATTGTTTATTTTTCTGTTATTTGAAATATTTATTTCCCCTCCAATCCTTTTCAATCTTCACGTTACATTTTGGTCATTTTCTCTCCCAAAAAAAATTGCCCAAAGCTGCACAACATATGACCTCTACATAAATACGGGTGCTGTGATTTCTATTGTAGCTATGTTTAGCATCCCTACATGAGAGAGTGCCATAACCACGTTTAGTCACACAGTTGCTTTTCTTTTACAAGTGAGCATGAAAAAAACTAGTTTCAGCATTTATTTAAATTTAAATGAACAAGGTAAACTGGTAAGGTAGTTACACAGTAAAAACAAAATTAATAAAAAAATAAATAAAAAAATCGAAATCGTGAATCGGTCAAACTTTATGAAAAAATCGAGATTTTTTTTTTTGCCATATCGCCCAACCCTAGTTTGAACCATCTAAATTCTACACAATTTTTTTTATTTTTTATTTTTTTAATAGGGGTGTTGTGTAAATAAGTTTTTTTGCAGTAATATACATGTCAAAATTATGCATATCAGCAGAAAACAGAAATGTTAAGCTTTCAAATGACCACATATACACTACCTGACGAAAGTCTAGTCGTCGATTCCTGTTGTAAGAGAAACAAATAATGACTTCTAGTTGATGATTTGGAAAAGTGTCAGAAGGTGGATTTCTCTGATGAATCATCTGTTGAACTGCATCCCAATCATTACAAATATTGCAGAAGACCTACTGGAACCTGCATGGAGCCAAGATTCTCAGTGAAATCAGTCAAGTTTGCTTGTCATTTGTTATTAACAACATTATTAGACCATTTTTTTCACTGGTAAAATGAAACGTTTGTCATTATCAGATTCCCTCTTGCATTATATTCAACATTATATGGGCTAGAGTAGTTATACTGACACTGTTAAACATTTATTTTCGTGCAAAACTGTGTTCGCTATGAAAAAAAAAAACAGATCAGATGCTTGTCGTAATCATAACTTTAAAATTCGATATGATCATTTAAATGCTTTTGGTTTCACTTTCACTGCTGAATGCGCTCATGTCATGGCTGTCATCACTTTGAGGTAAAAAAGACTTGTACATACATGTAAATCATACTTCCCAAACGATCGCTCTGTGAAACAAACTGAACATTATTTACCACATTATTACCTGTTATTCACAGCCTATGCAGATTCTGTTCACAGATCATTCGTGGGCACACGGATCCTCTCAGTAGTAAACAAACCGTGCGATACCTCACGTGTCATTCGCAGCCACGAATACATTACTTTTAGACAAATAAACTTTTTGCGTGAATCATACCTTATAGATACAGCATGTGACTCTTTCAACACTATTTGAAGGTGTCCACATTGCTGAGCCACGTATGAAAAACAATGTTTTACTATCCATCAGCATCAGGAATGTTCTCTGGACTGTTTTAAGAAACTTCTCATGACTCTCAAGTGATTAATTGTTGCTCTTACAACTGGGATCGACGACTAGACTTTCGTCGGGTAGTGTATATGTGCTTAACATTTGTGCTTTCTACTGATATGCATCATCTTGACATGTATTTTACTGCAAAAAACTTATTTACAGGGTTAAGTGTAGAATTTAGGTGGTTCAAACTTACAAATACAAAAATATTTCTTACTTTCAGCTGTTTTTAACAATTTTAAAGGATTTTCTATTAAATGACAAAGATTGCACTTAAACCACTAAATTCATTAATTTTATTCAAGTTTGGTGAAGGAGAAATCATGGTTTGGGGTTTCATTCAGTATGTGGTCATGCGAGAGATCTGCAGAGTGGATGATCAACATCAACAGCCTGAGGTATCAAGACATTTGTGCTGCCCATTACATTACAAACCACAGGAGAGGGACAATTCTCCAGCAGGATAGCGCTCCTTCTCATACTTCAGCCTCCACAACAAAGCTCCTGAAAGCAAAGAAGGTCAAGGTGCTCCAGGATTGGCCAGCCCAGTAACCAGAGATGAACATTATTGAGCTGTCTGGGGTAAGATGGAGGATACATTGAAAATGAATCTTTTGCCTTTCATCTAAGCCACTTCTGATACCAAATGATCTACCAAGTAGATAAGTCCTCTTATTATTTGCTGTTCCTTAAACTTGGTCAGGTAGTGTATAGAGGTCTTGGCCCACCACAGACCTTTGCAATAGAAATAGAAACCTTGATGATGGCATTCTGAACTCAGAGCCGCTCTGTAGAGTTTAAGAGGTTAAGGTTCAGTGTGCAGTAATTGTTTTATGAATAACCATGAGCTATTAAAAAAAAAAACCCTCTCGGTTATTTAATTTTAATCCGTGTTTAATCCTCAGCTTCTCTGTAAAATGTTTGCTGGCTTTTTCCACTAATGCTTGTCTGTCTTTGTCATTCACGACGATACACTCATGGTTTATCTGAAATAGCATTAAATCCTCTGCCTCACAAAACTTCACCCACCGCCCTTAAACTCACTCCTTCAGCCTCGCGTTTCACAGCACATCATCAACTTTCTTCCATCCTTGCCGTTTTTATAAGGCTGCCATAAAAAAAGCATTACCAGGTGGAGCAGAGGGAGATTGAAAGCGGAGTTTATATTAGAAAATAGCTGGAATTCTTTTGTCCCTTTTATTTTTACCGTCTTTCTGACCGCTCGGCCTCTCGGCGTGGTGTAGTGACGGCTCGCTGCGTTTGTGTTAAATCATTGCTCAAAGTTTGTCAAACGCTCACAACAAACTGGGCCAGCGGGCGAGGACGGGGTCATACAGACTAAACGAAGGAGGGTCTGAAACTGTCACTGTCAGATCTGTTTCTGCTTTATTCTGTACTTTCCCTTTTCTGCCCTGCATGAGGATTCGGCTCTTTTATTCTGCCCAAGGCCAAACGTGCAATTATAGAGTGCTGCAACTATACAGTGTGTGTGTGTGTATATGCAAGTTTGTCAACATGAGAGCGTGTGTCTGTGCGAGTGCGTGCGTGAGAGTGAGTCTGTGTAAAAGAGATTGTGAGTTTGTGCGTGTTAGGGCTGCACGATTCTGGCTAAAATGAGAATCAAGATTTTCCTCAAAATCAAGATCAGGATTTTCTCACGATTCTGTACAGGCAGTGCAGAATTATTAGGCAAATGAGTATTTTGAGCACATCTTCCTCTTTATGCATGTTGTCTTACTCCAAGCTGTAAAGGCTCGAAAGCCTACTACCAATTAAGCATATTAGGTGATGTGCATCTCTGTAATGAGAAGGGGTGTGGTCTAATGACATCAACACCCTATATCAGGTGTGCAGAATTATTAGGCAACTTCCTTTCCTTTGGCAAAATGGGTCAAAAGAAGGACTTGACAGGCTCCGAAAAGTAAAAAACAGTGAGATATCTTGCAGAGGGATGCAGCACTCTTAAAATGGCCAAGCTTCTGAAGCGTGATCATCCAACAATCAAGCGTTTCATTCAAAATAGTCAACAGGGTCGCAAGAAGCGTGTGGAAAAACCAAACCAAAAACCAAGGTGCAAAATAACTGAGAAAAGTCAAGCGTGCAGCTGCCAAGATGCCACTTGCCACCAGTTTTGCCATATTTCAGAGCTGCAACATCACTGGAGTGCCCAAAAGCACAAGGTGTGCAATACTCAGAGACATGGCCAAGGTAAGAAAGGCTGAAAAACCACCACCACTGAACAAGACACACAAGCTGAAACATCAAGACTGGGCCAAGAAATATCTCAAGACTGATTTTTCTTAGGTTTTATGGACTGATGAAATGAGAGTGAGTCTTGATGGGCCCGTGGCTGGATCGGTAAAGGGCAGAGAGCTCCAGTCCGACTCAGACGCCAGCAAGGTGGAGGTGGAGTACTGGTTTGGGCTGGTATCATCAAAGATGAGCTTGTGGGGCCTTTTCGGGTTGAGGATGGAGTCAAGCTCAACTCCCAGTCCTACTGCCAGTTTCTGGAAGACACCTTCAAGCAGTGGTACAGGAAGAAGTCTGCATCCTTCAAGAAAAACATGATTTTCATGCAGGACAATGCTCCATCACACGCGTCCAAGTACTCCACAGCGTGGCTGGCAAGAAAGGGTCTAAAAGAAGAAAAACAATTGAGATGGCCTCACCTGACTGAACCCCATAGAGAACCTGTGGTCCATCATCAAATGTGAGATTTACAAGGAGGGAAAACAGTCCACCTCTCTGAACAGTGTCTGGGAGGCTGTGGTTGCTGCTGCACGCAATGTTGATGGTGAACAGATCAAAACACTGACAGAATCCATGGATGGCAGGCTTTTGAGTGTCCTTGCAAAGAAAGGTGGCTATATTGGTCACTGATTTGTTTTTGTTTTGTTTTTGAATGTCAGAAATGTATATTTGTGAATGTTGAGATGTTATACTGGTTTCACTGGTGAAAATAAATCATTGAAATGGGGATATATTTGTTTTTTGTTAAGTTGCCTAATAATTCTGCACAGTAATAGTCACCTGCACACACAGATATCCTCCTAAAATAGCTCAAACTAAAAACAAACTAAAAACTACTTCCAAAAATATTCAGCTTTGATATTAAGGAGTTTTTTGGGTTCATTGAGAACATGGTTGTTGTTCAATAATAAAATTAATCCTCAAAAATACAACTTGCCTAATAATTCTGCACTCCCTGTAGATGTAAAATAAAGGTTAATAAGAGGAGGCTAATATTATTGTTAATTCTCAAACAAAACAACAACAATAATAATATTAGGCCGATGTGTAGGCCTACTATTTAAAATGCTCAATTTTGTATAGACTTGGTATGGTGGACTTGAACAGACTTTCAATATGTCCTGGTCATTAATGCACAGTAAAGTGATGACATCAGAATACAGCTACTCAGAGTTCTGCTGTTGAATTATGTTTGAGACATATGCTAGTTATTTATCATTGACAACATTATTAGACCATTTTTTTCACTGGTAAAATGAAACGTTGTCATCAGATTCCCTCTTGCATTATATTCAACATTATATAGGCTAGAGTAGTTATACTGACACTGTTAAACATTTATTTTTGTGCAAAACACTGTGTTCGCTATGAAAAAAAAAACAGATCAGATGCTTGTCGTAATCATAACTTTAAAATTCGATATGATCATTTAAATGCTTTCGGTTTCACTTTCACTGCTGAATGCGCTTATGTCATGGCTGTCATCACTTTGAGGAAAAAAAAACATGTACATGTAAATCATACTTACCAAACGATCGCTCTGTGAAACAAACTGAACATTATTTACTACATTATTACCTGTTATTCACAGCCTATGCAGATTCTGTTCAGTAAACAGAATACAGCCACGAATACATTACTTTTAGACAAATACATTTTTTGGGTGAATTATACCTTATAGATACAGCATGTGACTCTTTCAACACTATTTGAAGGTGTCCACATTGCTGAGCCACGTATGAAAAACAATGTTTTACTATTCATCAGCATCAGGAATGTTCTCTGGACTGTTTTAGGAAACTTCTCAAGACTCAACTTTTTTCCGTTGCTTTTCATTTAGGTTGATTATTTTTGTCAATTTAATCCTTCAGTTTTATTGTTCATATTTTATTGTCTTATTGTGGTGTTTTTACGGTTTTTATTATTATTTTTTATTATTATTCTGCTTTGTTTCTGTTTGCCTTGTATGCCTTGTAGTGCTTTGGGTCCGCGAAAAAGCACACTATAAATAAAAAAATGATTATTATTATTAATAAATTATGCTTCTTCTGAACTTTAAAATATAATTGGCTGAATGGTAGAGATGCTGGATTAAGATCATGTGGGGGGTTGAATCCAGATCTTTTGATTAATCGTGCAGCCCTGGTGTATGCATGTTTTTTTTGTGCGTGCACGTGGTTGTGTGTCTTTTTGTGTGTATGTGTGTGTATGTGTGTGTGTGTGTGTGTGTGTATGCACGGATGCATGTGCATTTGTGGAAGTATGCATGTATGTTTTTGTTTGTGAGTGTGTGTGTGTGTGTGTGTGTGTGTGTGTAGGCATATGTGGAAGTATACATGTATGTTTTTGTGTGTGTGTGAGTGTGTGTACGCGTATGCATGTTCAGTTGTGGAAGTATGCATGTATGTTTTTGTTTGTTTGTGTGTGTGTGTGTGTGTGTGTGTGTGTGTGTGTGTGCACATGTGGAAGTATACATGTATGCTTTTGTTTGAGTGTGTGGGTGTGTGTGTGTGTGCATATGTGGAAGTATACATGTATGTTTTTGTGTGTGTGCGCGTATACATGTGCATTTGTGGAAGTATGCATGTATGTGTGTGCGCGCATGTGTATATGTGGAAGTACACATGTATGTTTTTGTGTGTGTGTGTGTGTGTGTGTGCGCATATGCATGTGCATTTGTGGAAGTATGCATGTATGCTTTAGCTTGAGTGTGTGTGTGTGTGTGTGTGTGTGTGTGTGTGTGCATATGTGGAAGTATACATGTATGTTTTTGTGTGTGTGTGTGCGCGTATGCATGTGCATTTGTGGAAGTATGCATGTATGTGTGCGCGCGCATGTGTATATGTGGAAGTATGCATGTACGTTTTTGTTTGTGTGTCTGTGTGTGTGTGTGTGTGTGTGTGTGTGTGTGTGCGCGCAAATGTGGAAGTATGCATATACGTTTTTGTGTGTGTGTGTGTGTGTGTGTGTGTGTGTGTGTGCGCGCATATGTGGAAGTTTGCATGTGTTTGTGCGTGCATGTGCATATGTAGAAGTGTCATGTATGATTTTATTTGTTTTTGCGTGTGTGTGTGTGCATTTTGTGTAGGTATACATGTATGATTTTACTTTGTGTGTGTGTGTGCTCGCATGTGTGGGTGTATATGTGTTTTTGTGTGGACATGTGTTTGTGTGTGCGTGTTTGACACAAGGACACAAAGTTGTATAATGACATGGGTATTACACGGGCATCACAAGCAGAAGGTGACTCTTGAGGACATTACCCATGTGCCCATTTTTCAAAGTCTTATCAATCATATCCAATTAGTTTTTCTTTTCTTTTCCAGAAGGTAAAAATGCACAGTTTCCTTTAAGAGGCGGGGTTAGTGTAGGGTGATCGAAAAAACACTTTGTACAGTATAAACCCATTACGCCATTGGACTGTCCCCACTGTGTGTGTGTGTGTGCATATTTGTGTGTGTGTGTGTGTGTGTGCGCCAAACATTCTCTCTCAGTTTGTGTAAACGCAGCAGTCTGGACTAAATAAAGTCTCTCTCAATCCCAGAGCTGTGATTGGCTGTTGTTTCCCACCCCAGTTACGCTCCCAATCTTTGCTCTCTGACTCTCCCTGTGCTTCAGGAACTCTGGAGTGAGCGTTAGGACAAACAGCAAGTGTGCAAATCTGCCCATTATCCAGTATGAACATGCCAGAAGTAGGTCTGCACGATATATGGTTTCAGCATGGATATCGCAGTGTGTGTGTGTGTGTGTGTGTGTGTTCGCAAAAGTCACATCAAGATCTGCTAATGTCGAGTCGGGATTATAGTTGATCAACAGTTGAGAATACATGAGATTTGTGGATCATTGCAAAGTATAACCATGACAAAGAGAAACTTTATCATTTGAGTGTGTTTTAAGAGTGTGATGCATTTGGGCACAATAACCTACAACATTTGTAACTTTAATGAATAATTTGACTGAATTATTAACACATTTAAGACTATATGGTTTTATTTGACATTTTTCAATTTACGCTCACAGGCCACTTTATTAGGTACACCTATCCAACTGCTCGCTAACGCAAGTTTCTAATCCGCCAATCACATGGCAGCAGCTCACTGCATTTAGGCATGTAGACATGGTCAAGACGATCTCCTGCAGTTCAAAGCGAGCATCAGAATGGGGAAGAAAGGGGATTTAAGTGACTTTGAATGTGGCATGGTTGTTGGTGCCAGACAGGCTGGGCTGAGTATTTCAGAAACTGCTGATCTACTGGGATTTTCACGCACAACCATCTCTAGGGTTTACAGAGAATGGTCCGACACAGGCCAGACTGGTTCCAGCTGATAGAAAGGCAACAGTAACTCCAATAACCACTCATTACAACCGAGGTCTGCAGAAGAGCATCTCTGAACACACAACACGTCCAACCTTGAGGCGGATGGGCTACAGCAGCAGAAGACCACACCGGGTGCCACTCCTGTCAGCTAAGAACAGGAAACTGAGGCTACAATTCACACAGGCTCACTAAAACTGGACAATAGAAGATTGAAGAAACGTTGCCTGGTCTGATGAGTCTCCATTTCTGCTGCCACATTCGGATGGTCGGGTCAGAATTTGGTGGTGGTGGTGGTGTAATGGTGTGGGGGAGATTTTCTTGGCACACTTTGGGTTCATTAGTACCAATTGAGCATGGTGTCAACGCCACAGCCTACCTGAGTATTGTTGCTGACCATGTCCATCCCTTTATGACCACAGTGTCTCCATCTTCTGATGGCTACTTCCAGCAGGATAACGCACCATGTCTTAAAGCGCCAATCATCTCAGACTGGTTTCTTGATCATGACAATGAGTTCACTGTACTCAAATGGCCTCCACAGTCACCAGAGCTCAATCTAATAGAGCACCTTATCCAAGAATGTGGTGGAATGGGAGATTGGCATCATGGATGTGCAGCCGACAAATCTGCAGCAACTGTGTGATGCTATCATGTCAATATGGAGCAAAATCTCTGAGGAATATTTCCAGTAGCTTGTTGATTCTCTGCCATGAAGTATTAAGGCAGTTCTGAAGGCAAAATTGGGTCCAACCCGATATTAGTAAGGTGTACCTAATAAAGTGGCCGGTGAGTGTACTGTATGTACCTGATTACTGTTTGACTCTCCGGGAGAACCATAAAGCACTTTTTCTTTGCTCAGTTGTATTTCATTCTTGCTTGAAATTAGTTTATTATTTTTATACATGACTCAGCCGTACAGCCATCTGGTGAAATTGTATTCATATCGCAATATCTATCACAGATAACCTAAATATCGCATTGTCAGATTTTTCCAAAAGCCGTGTTTGGTTGTGGGGATTTCTTTTATTTCTGTCTTTTCTCGAATCCTCAGACGTCTGTAATCGCAGTCTGTATGAAGCTCCATTAGTTTTGTGATGTGAGCTTCAGAAGTAGGTCTGGCTGGTTACATGTAAACATTACAGTGTCTCGGCAGCTCAGGGAAGTCTGTGTTTACATTGCGAGACCTGACTCATTCATTGTAGACTCATAAAAGTCAGAACGGTCTGCTCGTACGGGCTTTCTGAGACGGCGCAGAACCTGGAGGCCTGTAAAATATTACCTTTACCCTTTAACACCTCAGACCATAGGAATGCATATGACATGGGCATCACTCCCAAAGTACAGCAAATATTAGCTTTCTGGATATTTGGTGTACTGAGTGTGTGTGTGTGACGTCTTTCTGACGTCTTTTTTTTTATTTTAAATTTTTATGTTTTTTTTTTATTTTTTTTATTGTGTACCAATAACAATGCAAGCATACTGAAATGTAAATATAAATAAATATATGAACATTTTTATGCAAATTGTTGACCTTGAAATGAAAACAAATTATGTTTTTACCAAAATATGGAACCCGTGTTTAAGATTTTTGTGTGTAATCAAGTATTTTACAGTACTTTAGAAAAGCTCATAAGTGTATCTGTCAATGTTTTCAAACTATTATATTTGATTTCCCAAAATCACACAAGTGGCATTTTCACATCTGTCACATCCATAACGACACTTTTTCCTCATAAATGCAAAAATATAAAATAAAATAAAATCAATCATTTTTGTTTTATAGAGAGCCAACTCATCTTTTTCAACTCATCAACTCATCAGTTTAATTCACAGAATTTTTACAAAGTATGTATTGTATTGTAAACTTGCAGACTTTTTTTGGTCACAGCCATAACGCATGTTTATTTTCCTCATTTAAAGTACAAAACATGTTTACAGATTGATATTTTTCTGGCCTCATAACTCTGTGGTCAGTTGTTCTGGAAAATATAAACAGAAGTTTCAATATAATGTTAAAACATAAATTCACATATAAAGTATATTTTGAGTTTTTACTGCAAACGTCACATCTATAACGCTGGATATGTATATATATATATATGTATATGTATATGTATATATGTTTCCCAGAGATGGGTTGCGGCTGGAAGGGCATCCGCTGCGTAAAAATCGTGCTGGATAAGTTGGCGGTTCATTCCGCTGTGGCGACCCCGCAAGGGACAAAGCCGACAAGAAAATGAATGAATGTATATATGTATATATATATATATATATGTATGTTTATATATGTATGTGTGTATGTATGCATGTATGTATGTATGTATGTATGTATGTATGTATGTATGTATGTATGTATGTATGTATGTGTATATATATATATATATATATGTATGTATGTGTATGTATATATATGTATACACACACACACATACACACAGTTGAAGTCAGAATTATTCGCCCCCCTTTGAATTTTTTTTTTCTTTTTTTTAAATATTTCCCAAATGATGTTTAACAGAGCAAGCAAATTTTCACAGTATGTCTGATAATATTTTTTCTTCTGGAGAAAGTCTTATTTGTTTTATTTCGGCTAGAATAAAAGCAGTTTTTAATTTTTTTTTATGAACCATTTTGAGAACAAAATTATTAGCCCCTTTAAGCTAATTTTTTCTCTAGTCTCCAGAACAAACCATCATTATACAATAACTTGCCTAATTACCCTAACCTGACTAGTTACCCTAATTAACCTAGTGAAGCCTTTAAATGTCACTTTAAGCTGTAGAGAAGTGTCCTGAAGAATATCTAGTCTAATATTATTTACTGTCATCATGGCACTGATAAAATAAATCAGTTATTAGAGATGAGTTATTAAAACTATTATGTTTAAAAATGAAACTGAAATTGGGGGAAAAATAAACAGGGCGGCTAATAATTCGGGGGGCTAATATTTCTGACTTCAACTGTGTATGTGTGTGTGTGTGTGTGTGTGTGTGTGTGTGTGTGTGTATATATATATATATATATATATATATATATATATATATGTATATGTGTGTGTGTGTGTATATATATATATATATATATATATATATATATATATATATATATATATATATATATATATATATATATATATATATATATATATATATATATAATATTATTATTATTATTATTATTATTATTATTATTATTTTAAAAAAAATTCAGTATGTTTCCATTGTTATTGGTACACAATAAATTTATAATAATTCTTTTTTTGAGAATATTGCAAGGAATGCATGTGACATGGGCATCACATATAAAATTTTTAACTGTTCAGAAAGGAAAATTTACCAAGAACAATGTGTATATAATGTTTTTTGCAATTTATTTAAGAATAATATTGAGTTTAGACTAGGGCTGCATGATATTGGAAAAATCTAACATTGCAATATTTTTTTATTCTGCGACTATATATTGTGATATGCATACAATTTCACTTCATGAGATCAATAAGTGGAAAGAAAATGATCATTTTTGATTGATTGGGATGATTCTGTAGGGGAATGCATAAAATATAACACAGGATCTACAAGCCAGATAAATTCAATAAAGAAAAAGATATAAAATAAAAGGTAGTCAAAATGTTTTTAGGTATGCAGTAATTAAAGAATTATAAGTAAAATAATACTGCATAGTCTTCGTTTTATGAGGACTTGGTAACACTTTACAATAAAGTTGCATTAGTTACTGTTATTAATGCATTTATTAACATAAACAGTGAACATTACATTTACTACAGTATTTGTTCAGGTTAGTTATCGTATATTCATGAAAACGGTTCATTGTTAGTTTGTGTTAACTCTTGGTGCATTAACTGTTAACAAGCACAAATTTGGATGTTAATAAATGTTGAATTATGATTACTAAATGCTGTACAAACACTGCTCCTAATTAGTTCCTGTTAGTAAAAATATTAACTAATGGAATTTTATTGTAAAGTGTGACCAAACTATTCAACAACATAAATGGTTATTAATTTGTCAAAGTTATAAAGGTACAGTTTCTTATGCCTGTATGCTTTTAAAACCCTCACACAGTCACAGGCCTCCAAAAACACTTGAGAAATGATGAATTGTAATTCAGACTTAACATTACGTATACACGAGATGTGACTATTGCGAATGATCACGTTGCAATATCAATGCTGAAGTTATATATTGTGCAGCCGCAGTTTAGACTCTTACATTTTAGGAATGCTTATGACATGGGCATTGCTCTCAAAGTACAACAAATATTAGCTTTCTGGATATTTGCTATACTGAGAGTGTGTAATTGACGTCTTTCAGAGTTTGACGTCAGTGTCGAGATCAGTGAAAAATCTTTTTTTAATGAAATTTTAATTGGGAAAGTTACAGCTTGCAAAGATATCAGTTTAATTTAAGCAATGACTGACATTTTCAAGCCTTGTGATGCTTTCAAAATCTACATTTTACTCTGATCTTTGTAAAACCGTTATAAATTAATGTATGCAACTATATTGTAATTAATTAGCAACTTCTCATTAATCATTAAAACTATTGTTTTTGTAGATGCCATGTTTTTTTTTATTTTTGAATTATTATTATAATGATATTATTATTATTATTATTATTATTATTATTATTATTATTATACCTAGCAAGAATGTTACTTCTGTGAATTTACTTTTTAGTTTTCATTTATAAAGCAACGATGCACAAAAATGCTGAAAAAAATCCAAAGTTCTAAGAATGTTTTTCCTAACATTTTCATTAAGTTATGAGAAGCTTATTTCTGAATGTTCTCAAGTTGTTTTTGTCCTGTTTTTTATTAGTTTTCTTCTTGGTTTTACATATGTTGAGGGAACATTCCCTGTTATCATTTTAAAAGCATCTGAGTGTTATTTTGAATATTCTCTGAACATTCTGAAACATGTAAAATGCATTAGAACAAAATCTTGAACTTATACAGCTTAATAATTCCTTTTATATAGCGCTTTTCTAGACGCTCAAAGTGCTTTACACATTGTGGGGAGTCTCCTCATCCACCACCAGTGTGCAGCACCCACTCGGATGACACGATGGCAGCCTTATTGCACCGGACCACACACCAGCTGATTGGTGGGCAAATTTGGCCAGGATGCCGGTTAAACCCCTCCTGGGATTTGTTATGACCTCAGGTTGTCCGAAAGACGGCGCTCACTCAGCAGTATAGAGTCCCCATCAATATACTGGGGCGTTAGGACCCACACAGACCGCAGGTTGAGCGTCCCCCTCATTAACACCACTTCCGGCAGCAACCTAGCTTTCCCATGTGGTCTCCCATCCAGGTACTGACCAGGCTCAGCTCTGCTTAGCTTCAGTGGGCGACCATGTGAGAGTTGCAGAGAGCTAGCCGCAGGCATTGCCAGTATTACTTGAAGTTATACTACTATTCATGTAGTGCAGGGGTCTCAAACTCAAATTGGCGAGGGGCCATATCAGTGACTGATTATTCATAGAAGGGCCGTTTTAACATACTAGCACACACAAAAAGTGGAAACCTGATGTAATTGATGCACTCAGACATCTTCCCCAGAGTATCAAAGCTGCTTCTTTTTGTTTCTTGTTGTACACATTAAAGAGGTAGTTTAAATTCATTCATTTATTTATTCATTCATTTTCTACCGCTTTTCCGGTAGTTTAAATTGCTCTGAAAATTTTACAATTTAATAATAGGCATAATAATAATAATAATTATGTCCCAATCAATAATACAGACGCTATCTGTTTAACCAAAAGACAAGACAGCAGAATGCAGTTTGGGTAACTGAATCGACTTTACTGGCAGTTGTTGTATATCTTTTTTATTATTATTATTATTATTATTTTTAAACTACAACAAAGACGGGAAAAGTATGTATATATTCACATTTACTTTTTACATGTTTGATTTAGCCAGCAGTAAAATTTGACGAATGCACATTTTTTATACAAATCTTAATATGCATATTAGGAAAATCTAATAATGAGACCATTTGAATCGAATATTAGCAAAATGATCACATTTACACCACCAGTATAACGTGTAAGCCATGAAGAGGTGTTTGTACAACACAGTACAGGTGGTATAAAACTGATAATAATCAAACCACCCTTGAATATTTAAAAAATAGAGCTTTAGTAAAAATAGAGCACTTACAGACATATATTTTAATGTTTAAATCAGCCCCATAAATAATCTGCGTTACTCTCGACTGCACGCTGAGAGAAACCGAAAGTAACCCGAATATATAGTACAGTACTGTAAATGTCCAGTAGCTGGGGGTCAAAGCCACAAGTGTATATGCGACTGCACAACAATTAAAAAATATATGTTTTGTTGGGCCGAATCTCATTATATTTTTGATGTCAGTTGTAGGCTTGGCTGTTATCCATATTTGGATATCGTCAAACCTCCTCTATATTTTACCACGGTATACGGTAATACCATGAATAAAAAAGAAATTTACTTCGCTATTAGTATTTTGTTGTTGCATCAGTACAGGTTTTCCAACAGACACTGCCCCCTTTTTACTTTGTTGTTTTACCGAAGGCCCCCATTATCATTGGCGGTGGACCTAGATGTTGTTGGTCCGGCATCGGGAGGCGTTGAAACTGTTGCACTGAGTGAACTCTGGTCCATCCGTGCAGCAGTTAGTGGATGGTAGTTTTGTATATGCAACCTTAGGTTTGAGGTATTTCCAACACTCACGATCACCTTTTTGTTGGACAATTAGCAAATTGCCTCATCTGTATTTACCGCCTCTCCCTTTTCGTTCGGTCGAAACCTGAAATACTGTCAAACTGCAGAAGCTGTGCTCTTTTTCGACACCAGGTGCGTGACTCGCCATCTTTCCCCACCTCTCTCTTTCTCCTCCACGCTGTCCCGTGATGACAACCGTGAATGCGCATGTTTAGGCATTAAATAAATTATATTTAATATTTAATTCTTGTCTCCTATATAAGTGCATTGTTTTTTATGATCGTAATGGTATTGAAACTCATACCGTTGCTATTTTTAGATACCGCTGTATACCATATTACTGTATTACCACTCAAGCCTAGTCAGTTGCGGGCTGGACGGAGGAGGGCAGGGCTGCAAATGGCCCACGGGCCAGCAGTTTGAGACCCCTGATGCAGTGCATTTACATGACATTCCTACTAAAACATTTTTGTAAAATAATTGCACACATGCATGACCTCACTGCTTCCATCACATGTTTCTAGTTTATATAAAGACAATAACAGTATCATTTTCCAAACCTTTAAAATGCATTTTCAAACCCCAAAAAGCCCTTTTATGTAAATGAATGGCTAAAATGCATAAAATGTTTCCTGTTTTGACTTTAATACGGTGTTGTGTAAATGCAACTGAAGTTATATGAACAAATAGTCTGGAAAACAGTAATTAACTTCAGACTGTTTTTTTTTTCAGTGCATAAACCGTTTCAAAAGACCTCACTCACTTCCTAATATTTTCCACCTGGAGTGTCCATATCAGACATTGAATCTTGATTTTAAAGATGGAGGGACTCTTTTTCTCCAGCAAAGGTCTTTCAGATCCGCTGTTGTACTTGACAGATGGTGTCTGCTGTTTATCGTGGCTGTGTGATAAATGAGTGTTTGGCAGTAACTTGATACGAGCCTGTAAACCAGCATGATAGCGCTGCGGTACAGGGGTAAACACTGAACGTTCAGGCGGGTCGTGACCTCTGCGTGACCCTGGATCACTTCTAAACATAGCTGACCGCCAGTGTTAGGGAAAGTTACTTGAGAAAGCAGTGCAATGCAATATTTTTACTTTCCAAAAAGTAACTAGTTGTTACTTCTTATGCTTTTTATTTTTTTGAGTTACTTTTGCATTACTTTTTCTTACGTTTGCTGAGGCTTGAACTCTTTCAGAACTTGCAGGGTGTTTTTCTTCTTTGTTAATAGAGAAGGTCTGCAATTAACAACACACTCTATAACCTTCATTTACCTTTAAAAAACACATAATAATAATAATAATAATGTAGGATAATGTTATCTTCTAGAAACTTCCTGAGCCGAGAGCTCTACCTATACTGTATATACCAGTGGTGGGCAAACTTTTTAGACCCGAGGGCCACATGTCAAATCCTTCAAAAAATAACTTTTATTTATAGTGGCAGTATGCATGAAACATGTAATATCGGACAGAAACGTGTCACATTAACACACATTTTTTAAATTGTTATTATTGAGTCATATTTACAAGTCAAGTTAATTTGCACTGCTATTTATATTTACTTATCAATCATCATAAAACAATAAAATAATCCCTTATAGAATATAATAATAATAATAATGTAATTTTACTGTGGAGAATAGAAAAGATATTGTCTGATAGAAAAAATCTCATATTAACACATTAAAAATAATTTGAATGTTTGCATAAAAAATGCCGACTTCTAGTCTTTAAAAACAGCAATACTTTCTTGGCATATTAGACATACCGCTTTCTTTCCGATATTGGTGAAGAAGTATTTTGTTGTCCATTCTTCCTTAAGCACACGACATTCAGAATCCATTTTTTTTTTGCCTGACTCGTTTTCAGTCGAGTGCATTTTAATATCCAAGAGTGTGTTCTAATTTTACTGCTTGCGCTAACTGTGCCGCATCTAGATCCACAAGTGAAAGACTGTCCAGCAAACTCACAAGCAGAGAATTGTGCACAGTTATCTGCTTTTTAAGTAGTTGGAGTGTTTTGATTACTCGCGCTCTCCTCCCTCGCCATAGTAAGCTACCACCATATAACGCATTAGGGGAGTCAAAATGAATTGTTTCTTCGGTGCGATGCAGACGCGAACAATTCGGTATCATTTCAGTAATAATCATAACCGGTTTATTACGTACTGACGTCATTTTTCTCATGCCGCCGTAGCTTTCCTACTTGATTCATCACGTTTAGACTTAATATTCATGTTTAAGAAAAAAATATTGTATAAAAGCATGACTATTAAAAACACAATCTTATAATTGTAAATATAACCCCAATGGATTGGATTGAATTAAATTAAATCAACAAATTTCAGGACCTAAAAACAGAAATATGGATTTTTTTTCTTCATAGTTGATTATGTAATGGAAATGTGTCATGACTAGGGCCAGACGGAATCTGCGGACGTTTTTTGCTATTTCTGCTGAGAATTTTGGTAAAAATCTGCGGAATTATATTAGGAGTATCATAACTAAAACCTTAAAATGTAAAATAAAAAACAATATATTTGTAACTTTTATTTAATGTTTAAAATGCAAATCCAATTAGATTAACAGTAAATAGTTAACTGTAAGTAAATAAACAGAATTAATGATGGGCTAAAAATCTGCGGAAATCTGCGTAATTCTGCGCGCGCAGATTCCGTGTGGGCCTAGTCATGACCTATATGTAAAATACAAACATAAATGAATTAAATGCTAATTATTTTATTTGTTTGTTTGTGCATTAATAAGTAATTTTAAGTGGGTTCACTTACTAAAAACATCTATTTTTCTTTCTTTTAAAACTAAACCCAAATGTGGGATGAAGGTTAAAGAAAAGAAAAAAAAGAATGTTCTATGCAGAAAGTATTCAATTAATCATGAGAGTTCACATAATGCAGTTTTTCCATTTATCTGTTTCCACAAAATGATAAGCTGTATTCAGCATTGACAAAAGACAAGATGTTGAGCAGGTTTATGGGAATGATTTCTGAAGGACACTGAAGATGAAACACAAACACAGCCTTGATGAACACCAGACTGCTTTCAAAACCATTATAAAACATTATCAACCCAAAACCTTAGAAATGCACTGTTAAAGAAGTACCTGAGCTCTAATAATTGGAAATCCTACCTGTCTTCGTCTGGGTTTACTGTAATCTCGCTAATTATGAGGATTTTTATTTAGATTTTAACAGTTCTGAAAGAGAAAACCCCAGTCACAATCTCAGAAAACCACTATGGTGCAATATTTGTTGGCTTTTTCTCTTTGATAATAGAGAGAGAACCTGTGGTGGGCTTTCATTTCCCCTTTGTTGTAGTAAATGCGCGTGCACACACAGACACACACACAAACAAACATGTTCACATGCTCAAACACACACATGGACAAACAAACACTTGTGCATGCACACAAACACGCTCAAATACACAAGTGGACGCTCACAAACACACACGTGCACACACAAACACATGTTCACATACACAAATACATTCACATAAACATGCACAAGCACACAAATACGCTCTCACAAACACACATGCTCACACATATGCATATAACCATTCACACATGCACACAAGTGCACAAATGCACACGCTTACACACACACATGCGCACACAAACATGCATGTAAACGCATTAAACACACAATTGCACATACACACACACACGTTTGCACATGTTCAAAAACACACATGCACACAAACACACACATGCACATATTCATACAAACACATGCACTTAAACACACAAGCATACATGGAAAAAACACACACTCACACACACACACACACATATACTTGCACATACAGTATGCTCACGAACACATGCTTACACATTGCACTTAAGCACACACAAATGCATGCACTTAAACACACAAGCGCACATGCACAAACACATACACTCTCACAAACACACACACACACACATTCTCACATACACACGTTTGCACATGCTCAAACACATGCACACAAACACATATTCATACAAACACATGCACCTAAACACACAAGCACACATGGAAAAACACACAAACACACACATGCTTGCACATACAGTATGCTCACGAACACATGCACACAAACACACATACAAGCACATGAACACGCAGAAATGCTCACACACACAATACACACAAACACATATGCACATAAACATGCACAGAAATACATGCATATAACCATTCACACAAGTGCACATGCTCACATACACTCACACAAACACATGCACTTAAACACACAAGCGCACATGCATGCACACGAACATACACTCTCACATAAACACACATGCTTGCACACATTCATAGAAACAGATGCACTTAAACACAAGCGCACATGGCAAAAGCACACACATGCTTGCACATGCTCACAAATACATGCACACAAACACACATTTACAAGCACATGCACACACAATGCACTTAAACGCACATGCACAAACACACATTTACAAGCACATGCACACACAATGCACTTAAACGCACATGCACACAAGCATGCACACAAACACACATTTACAAGCACATGCACACACAATCCACTTAAACACACATGCACAAACACACATTTACAAGCACATGCACACACAATGCACTTAAACGCACATGCACACAAGCATGCACACAAACACACATTTACAAGCACATGCACACACAATGCACTTAAACACACATGCACAAACACACATTTACAAGCACATGCACACACAATGCACTTAAACACACATGCACACACACACACACACACACACACACACACACACACACACACACACACACACAAACACACATTTACAAGCACATGCACACACAATGCACTTAAACACATGCACACAAACATGCACACACATATAACTATTCACACACACGCACAAATGCACACGCTCACATACTCACAAACACGCACTTAAACACACAAGCACACGTGCACAAAAAACATACACTAACAAACACACACACACATGCTTGCACACATTCATACAAACACATGCACTTAAACACACAAGCACACATGGAAAAAAACACACATGCCTTCACAAACACACACTTCAAGAGTTCACACTTAGCTGATGATCAATACGCATAATTGGCATGCTGTCCCGGGAGAGAGCCCTGAGCTCGTAATATCCTCGAGCCCGGGGCTCCCTCCCGTTAGAAGGGCGAGAGGGGAGTTTGAGCTCAGGAAGGTCTCGGGAACTCCCCTGCTTGTCGCCGTGTGAGAAGTGTAAACTAAGGTTGTCTTAGGTAATAATTTGGTTTAGTTGATTGGCTATGGTGTGTGTTTTTTGGATGGTGAGAGGAAACGCAGGGGAAACCCACGCGAACACAGGGAGACATGCAAACTGCACAGAAACACCAACCGGCCCGATAGGAGGTTGAACCGGCGGCGTTCTTGCTGTGAGGCAACAGTGCTAGCCACTGGACCACCGTGTCGCCCTATAGGAAAAAAGGGTGGAAGTGGGGTGGGGGGGACTTCAAGACGAAGATAACTGGAGTGAAAAGCTCTGGTTATTTATAGTGTGTCCGTAATCATCTAATAGGGCAGATTATGGAGCTAATGAGGTGCCAGCCATGTACTGTAGGTCATAAGCACGTGATCCTCTCGAAATTAGTTTATAAATAAACCACACATATGCTTGCACATACAGTATGCTCACAAACCCATAAGCACACAAACACACATGCACATAAGCATGCACACAAATACATGCACATAACCATTCACACATACACAAGTGCACAAATGCAGATGCTCACACAAACGCATGCATTTACCATATACATATGCTCACATGCACACACACACAATTCACTTAAACATACACAAACACACACACAAACATATGCGTATACTGTAAACATACACACACACGCACAAACACACACAGACTCTAGCTTATATGTTCTTGCCGCCCTAGTTCATTAGTGTTTTATGAGCTGCTCTGGCGATGGCGTCGCTGCTGTGGAGATTTGCTGCTTCTTTCTCCTCCATGCAGGAAATCAGACACAATCTGAGAGTCTTCATCCTCCTCATCTGAGCGTCTCCATCTTCCAGCAGAAACGCTCTCATGCAGCCAGCAGCGCTTCAGGGCTTCAGCCTCTGTGATTTGTGCCACTTAAATATTGCATGGCATTCAAGTTTGGCATAATTTTTTAATATGGTCAGCAGAGCCAGAACGCAAAACGAAAGTCTGAGCTGTAGAGGCTGCAGTGTGTTTTGTCTTACACACTACTTTTGCTCTGGGAGTGTGAAGGTTTATAGTTGATTTGTGATCTGCAATGTTTTTGGACGTATGATCTATGGGTTAATTATTGTTAAACTATCTGAATTGCCATGAAAGTTACTAACGATTTTAATTTCATGACTAATTTCAGTGCTGTAATATATATTTTAAGATTCTGTGAGCCTCATATTATGGTGTATTTATACAACGATTGTAGAACAAATTGTATTTTTCAAATTATTTGCATTTATTGTAGATAAAAGCACTTTAAGACTCCTTGTTGAAGGTTTGCATTGAGGCCTCCAGAAGGTTTTTGTGTAAGTTACCAGCCCGAAGACATCAGGTTTACTGTTTTATTGCTGAAAATGCTGTCATGTAAACACCCTCTCAACTAATGAGTGAGCACACAATTGAGTTGTCTTGCATGTTAGTACAGTGGCTGAACAAACAAACAATTTTCTGAACAAAAAAAAGAGAGACAATTTTAATTTTTGTGGAGATTGTCCTCATAAACACTGCTGTAGGAATGTAAAAGGAGACGATAAAGGAATATGCATGTGTATTGGTATATTGGGTCTGTGCATTAACATTTAGTCACAAAAGACTGCTTTTGACCATGTTACTTTTGTGATGTTTATAAGAATCATTCTATATGCAATGTTTTACATTTAAATATTTAAGCAACAGTCCAGAGACGCACATCTAGTAGACAAAATCCCAGAAATATAAACCCAAAAATCTAAGTAGACACATCACAACTTTAAAAATAGCTCTATTTATCATCTCACCATAAACGTATGTGGTAAAAAGATTTCATTTTTTGAAGCTGTGGTGTGCCTACTTGATTATTTTTGGTATATTAAAATCCATAAGCATTTAAATATTATAGCTGAATGACACTACAGTGGCGGTCATCATGTCAAAATGAAATGTTCCCAGTTTATAACTTCTTAAAAAGATCTTTTTATTTATTTATTGTATTATTATTATTATTATTATTATTATTATTATTATTATTATTATTATTACCATTTAATAATAATAATAATAATAATAATATTTAATATTATATTAATACATTTAATAACATCAAAATAAAATGATCAAATCTATATTTAAGCTCAAATTCTTTTTGTTGGTCTGAAGGAAAAAACAGCAGACAGGCTGATTGTAAATGCAAAGGTGCGTCTTCAGAGATCGTTTTCCCCGGTAACAGCTGGGAAAAGCAGCGCTGAGCTCCCAGTTAGTGCTTTACCAGGCATTTTAGTAAAATGACACACACTTTTTTTTTTTTTCTTTCTTTCTTTTTTTTGGAAGATACATTTGTCAAAACACAAGT
Source organism: Danio kyathit (assembly GCA_903798195.1). NCBI lineage: Eukaryota > Metazoa > Chordata > Actinopteri > Cypriniformes > Danionidae > Danio > Danio kyathit. Next base: position 58,258,773 of record LR812537.1, on the reverse strand, counting down.
GTCACATCTTTATTTTGAATCATGCATCGCTTATGTTTATTCAACAACAGTCAATGCCTTTTGGAGAAGTCTATTGATAGCAGTAAGTTGATATTATTACAGACCACAATAATAATTCAATATATGAATTATAGGAAACACAGATATTGGTTTCAAATATATATATATATATATATATATAACAGTTCTTGAATCTGATTGGCTGATCACATGTGATATTGTGACATGTTGACATGACATGTGATCGCCATGTGATATTCTGCAATAACAGCTCTTGTACAGCCTCTTCACCCTTATGTATTACGCTGCCCACATGAAGCCTTATAGTCTTACAATGTTAGCCAAATCATCTGTTTTTTCATTGCATAGACATTTGGCCAGAGGAGAAATGGTCATGCCCAACTGAGCCTGGTTTCTCTCTAGGTTTTTTCTTTCACTTTGGTCAATTGGTGAAGTTTGTTCCTCGCCACTGGCTTGCTTGTTTTGGGACTTGTGGAGCTGCGCATCGATGGATTTGCTCTTCAGTGTTTGAACTCTCAGCAATAAAAATTAACCCACACTGAACTTCAACTCTGAAAACTGGACTGACACTGTTTAAGTTTACCAGAACTTCTGTGTTCAGCTGCTTTGACACAATCAACATTGTAAAAGCGCCAGAGAAATAAAGATGAACTGAATTGAATTTGGTAAGGGCAATCCCTACATTTGCGCCAAGCATGCTGCCAGACATTGTGTTTACAGTGGCTTTAAATCTGATCATTTAGTGGTTGTGTTTTACATCATTGCAGGATTTTGTGCGTCTATAAATACTAAAGCCTGGCTTGTGGTCGGCTGGTAAATGTCATAGTATCATCAGAAATTACTGGGTTCCCAGTGGGATGAATTAAGGGCTAATGCTTGAAAGAAATTGCACCTTAACCTCCCACCTTTACATCTCTCATCCGTTGTGATCCAACTCCATCACTCATTTCTTTGGGTGTATGAAAAGTGCTGCGTTTAGCCAGAACATGCTGCGGTGGCAGAAAGGAAATGAACACGCCGGCTAAATACATCGCTGACCTTGGAGAGGAAGAAAGTTCTGTGGAAAGTGTGGAGCTGGGACTGTACTGAATATATTTGAGATCAGTTGTAGGACGCTCTGACAGCAGTATATTTGCTGTATACTGAGCATTAGTGCATGTGGACGTTTCTGCAGTGCTAGTTCTGGAAGTGTTTTCCAGTTCATTTTTATCATAGGGATTTAAATAAGCCTTGATGGAGCATTATAAGCCATGTACAGTACCTGACGGAAGTCTTGTCGACGATCCCAGTTGTAAGAGCAACAAATAATAACTTGACCTCTAGTTGATGATTTGGAAAAGGTAGATTTCCATTTTTTTGGAATAATTCTGTTTCCACTGCTGCATGACTTTATATTCTATATTGGACATTATTTCTGTTCAGTGACGAGACTTTTGTCTAAGCAGAGTCAGACCTTACTGTCCTAATGAAATCATTCAAAATTAAGGCATGATCATATTTTATTTAGGTCAAATAAGCGTCATCTAGAGGCCTCTGCCTTTCATATAAGACACTTTTGATACCCAAATGATCAACAGGATCCAAATTCCAGCAATTTTGAGGCCCAATTTTAACGTCAGGAAATTTAAAAAAAAGACATTTGTTGGGTTCATATATTTAGACAGCGCAAAATGATTTAGAAAAAGCAATGAACTCAAAATAAACCCATTTAATGTTAAACTAAATGCATTTCTCTACTGATTATTTAAATTAAAAGGAACAAATTGACTTGGAGAGTTTTTCATGTTGTCCTGAACGCGACACGCAGTTTGAGTTGTGAATCATAGACAAGAATGATTGACATGTGCAGGGGCGGGAAGCGCTGAACTGAACATGAATTTAAGCACTTGAATAGTCATCTGTGCTTTAGGGTTGGGCGATGTTGACAAATTTGGCATCGTACGATGTCTAATGTGAAGATCGGCGATGGACGATGGTATCGTCGTCGTAGGCGGGGTGGGGGTCTTTGTTGTTAAATATCAATTAATTCATAACGAATTTAATAATTGTAGCCTATGGTTTTCACTACCTGACCCACATGATCTTTGCTTTACCCATGACCAAACCATAAATAAAGTTACACACAATTTACCACCTGTCAATCACTTTTTTTCCGCGGGACTCTGGCATGAATAGGCGGAGTGAACTGTGTCCTTATAATGGCTTTTCCCCACAGCTGGTGGCGGAGACGAGAGTTGGTTTGGAGTTCACTGTAATTTGTATTGTTATTAATGATAACTTCCTTATTTTATTATTATTATGAGGACATAATAACAAGTAAAGATGCTAGAGCTCGACCGTTTTGGGCACACTTGCGCCTGATATTTTATGCGACCTAAAATATGTATTTAAAAGCATTTGTGCTAGTGTATACATATTTACCGTGCGACCTGTTTTCACTGCAAAATCCACACCGCGTGCGCTGATTTAGGAGACATGTATGCTGAATGCATCTTTGCACCTAAAGACACCAAACGCAGCGCTCAGGAACAGATTAAAACAGTTGTCATGTGAACTTGCTGAAGTACAAAAGCCCGCAATACTTGCCCCGCCTTTGTGCTCTTCCTATTGGCCCACTGCGCTAGAACTGAACGCGAATGGATTGGTTAATATCAGCTGTCAATCACTCAGTCAACGCCTTCTGCGTTCACATGACAGGAGCAACAGCCGCGGAAATGTGACGCGCTGAAGAAGAGAGAATGAGAATAACACTGACAGATTTAGTTTTAGAAACCCTAACATTACTAATAATGGCACATCTTATTAGTGATCATGTGCTGAATGTTAATCCACCATTTACACTTTTCCAAGAGTGAATAAAAGACTTCCAGTGGCTTCAAGTCCGCTATGAAAATAACTAAAGCCATTCACTGTAGAGTCTGTGGGACGGGGTTTACAGGTAACAGCATTTGCCACTGAATCTACACATTTTAAGCGTGAGAGGTGCTGTATAATCCTCATGATGTATTTAATCCTCACGATGCTGTCAGCCGTGCAAACAGCAGCTAAAAGTAAAATATAATACAGCTCATGAAAAGCCCGTTATTGCTATTAAGATGACATGCAAATAATAAGTTATATATCAATATACATGTGGGGCGGGGCGATGGATCACGATGCCGGCTCAGCATCGTGAAGTTTATCGGCCATCGGCGATGGACGATGACATCGTCTATCGGCCCAACCCTACTGTGCTTCACATTAAACTGTAGAATGGCTTCAGAACATTTGGGATATAGTAGGCCTATATGACAACTGTCTAGTGCTTTATAATAGGCTACCTTTATGGCTTTGTTGGCTTATAAATTACACAGAATATAGTGCACACGCAAAATCAAATTCGCATCGGTACCAGCTGGCCGATACCCGATCCAGCAAAAATATGCATTATCGAACCGATTTCTGATCAAAGTATCAGTATCAGTGCATCCCTACTTGTTGGGTTTATATCACTCTAATAGTATTAGTAATAATAATAATAATAATAGTATAGCAATATATATACCAACACACACTTCTGTCCAAACAGCTTCCAAAAATCGATTTTCATAGTAGGTGCCCTTTAAAGCAAAGCTGTCATGAGAATCACCAACAGAGGGATACATTTCAGCTTTTAATGCACAGTTTTTATTTACAGGAAGGATTGATGTTAAATGAACAAGCTCAAAGTCAAATGGGTCTCGTTTTCTGATATTCCTGCAGCATTAAAGACCAGCAGGAGAATTTACAAAGAAAGCCTCATCATTTGATCAGAGAGATCATCAATCTCCTTTTTCTGAGACGTTTCTTCTTGTCTGACCTCAGGTTCTTCATCTTCCTCCATCACTTCAGTCACCAGAGCCCCTTCATCATCATCATAATCCTCACTGTCATTCTCCACCCAACCAATCCTCCATTTCGTCTCCAAAGGAACTGCGGTTGAGAAAGAAGAGCACTGAAGGTCTTCATCTATTGCTGAAGGTTTGAAATATCGCTCTTTCTCCTCTCTCTCTCCATGCTGGCTCTTTCTAGACATCGTGCGCCATTTCTTGCTCGACTTCTTTTCACTGAACGCCTCAGTTTGTACAGGTGCGTCTGGAAGTTTCTCTTCTGTTAAGTCTTGCGCTGCACATTGCTGCGTTTCTCTTCTGCGCAGGAAAGGAGTGAAACACCCAAACAGCTGTTTAAACACGTTCCTGAATGCTGGCATTACTGCAGGTGAAACTGAGGATTTTTCAGTGAAATCTGCAGAAAGGCACAAAAGTAGCTCTTAGTCTTCCACCAGCAGTTTACTTCTGACTGTATCAAACTCTAATTATGATGTCATAAACTCTAATTATGATGTCACGAGGCATCAGAACACACTTCAAATAAAAACAAGTCAGTCATTCAGCTTTCTAATGATATTTATTCCAAAACAAACTTGTTTACAATAAATATTTTCTTACAAATATTATTAAAATATATAGATTATATATTAAAATTACCAGCGATTTAAAAAAATAAATAAATAAATAAATAAAAAAATAAATAAAAAAAATAAAAATAAATAAATAAATAAATAAATAAAAATAAAATAAAAAGATAAAATAGATAAATAAAAATAAAATAAAAAGATAAAATAAATAAATAAATAAATAATAATAATAAAAAAAAATCATAATAAAATAAAATAAATAAATAAATAAATAAATAAATAAATAAATAATTGTATTTTTTTTTCCTCCTCTCTCTCTCTCTTCCCGGAAAGGGATCATGTGTGAACAGGCCTTTTTGAAAATGCTGGTAAATTTGTTCTGGCAATTCTCCGGAAAGAGAAGTTGTAACATTACTGGTATTTTTCTGTAATGCTGCTCTGTGTGAACGGACAATTGCCAGAAAGCGATTCAAATGTGCTGACGTGAGACGTCTACTTCAGCCAATCAGAACATTCAGACGCATTCACATCTGCGCTGTTTATGAAAATAAAAGCCTTTGAATATATTTTTCCAGACACATTTTGCTGCTAGATGTTAGTCAGATAATGTTTCTAATTTCTCTGTGTGTAAAAATTATCGATAAAATGCTTCTAATAAACTGCCGGTGAGCGCCAGCACACACATTATGTACATCTCAACATGCGAAAGTGTTCCTCCATATGTTTTCATCAAAGTTGTTCACAATACTTATCCATCCACAAAATTTGTAATGTCATCAAATGTGTAAACATTTAGCTGCGGTTAGCGCTTCTGCCTTTGGATGTCTCTGGGACAAAAGCAGCTGCATGAATGCTAAAGCTTTAAATAAAAGTGAAACCATCAACAAAAGCCCAACTCCTATGTGTACAGATACAAGCACAGCCGTTTTGAGCTCATTTCTGGTTAATGATGTTAGGATTTACCGGTGTTTTGGAACAGATGTGTGAATGATCTTCTCCGGAAAAATTCTGGAACATCCTTGTCTGTGTGAACAGCGCTTTATTGAATTTATTGGTAAAGTCATTCCGGAAATTTTCCGGATATTTAGTGGTATCACTGTGTGAAAGGGGCTCTTGTTACCTAGGCTATTTAGTTACCTAGACAATATTTGATATGTGGGTGATTCTCACAAAAACTTGTTTAGTGCTTTAAAGTCTGGAGCATTTGTCAACATTAATAAAAAAATATATATATAAAAAAAGCAGCTATTGACATCAATAGTAGTAACACAAAATACTATGAATGTCAGTGGTGGTTGTTTTTATTTTCCAGCATTCTTCAGTATATAAGAAAGAAACTCGAACTTTTGGAAAAAGTCAACACAGGCTCATTCTGAAAACGTAGCCCTATATGCATTTCTGGAGATCACGGATTATGTAGCCGGAAGTACGTATGGCTGCATTTCATCTTCAAAACGAACGCTGTGAAGTGGTATGATGCCATTACTTTTCACGCTTACCAGCTAACCGCTTCCCTTCGTATGGACCGCTTTCGTGCTGTTACCAGTTTGTCCAGTAGCTCGCCATGTATGTTGGAGAATTTGAGACACAGAGAGGAGTTGACTGGGTTTGAGTCCGGCAAAGAAAGGTCCAAAAAAGAGAGTAAGACAAAAATTAAATAAGTAAATAACAGGGTGAGAATGTGGTAAAATCTGAAAACATGGTAAAAAATCAGTGGAGGGCTTTCCTTTTTCTGGATTGCTTTTTAAAACACTGTCTGTTGGGTTTAGGGAAGGAGGAGGGTGAGTCGGTCGGTTAGTCAGTCAGTCGACAGTGGCCTCTGGTGGATTTACATGAGAACACCAGGCGTGAATGGCACGTGAGAGAGAACTTTTGAGATCTGAAAAAGTGTACACAGCAGCCTCTGGTGGATTCGTGAAAACAAAAACTGCAAAAAAAAACATACCTCCTGGGACGTATTTGACGCTCTCCAGAAATGTATATAGGGGAACGTTTTCAGAATGAGCCTGGGTTGAAAAAAGTGGAGTGGATAAATTCAGTTCAGGTCTATTTGCATAGCGCTTTACATAATAATAGTTTCAAAGCAGCTTTACAAAAGGGGCACATTATTGCATTACATTAAAATTAAGTTAAAGTTAAAATCAAATATAAGTTATAAATGAGAAAATCAATTCTATATAACAGGGTGTCCGTAGAGTCTTAAAGTATTAAAAGTTGGTAAATCAATTTTAAGAAAATTTAAAAGATATTAATGTCTTAATCAAGTTTTTACGAGGTCATAATTTTTGTTCAAGCGTTGTCCAAAGTGTTTGACTCCAAAAAAGCCCCAATATATATTTATTTTCCTCCTAATATTAACAACGGTTCAATCCACGTGATTAGTTTGGCCCGAGCTCCTCCGTCCGGGTGATGTCACGTAATTTCCGACGCTTTCCACATGTAGGGAAACCATGGAGAAAAACAGACGGCAAAATGGGAAAATGTAAGTTTGCGTACTGCTGATTGGAGAAGGACGAGTTTAAACAGTTTAAACAAACGCTTTCAAGCTTTGTTTCTTCCGAGCTTATCTGAGTTCTGTTGCATGGTTGTGCTGCATTGATTTATTTAACTACAACTGTTTATTAACAACTGTTTCTTAAGTTAAAGGTTTGACACTGATTAGAATTTAAAGTGGCTTAAAATATTCTGAGAAGGTCTTTAAATAGTCTTAAAAAGGTATTGAAATTACCTTTAGGATTCCTGCATGTACCCTGTATAAACATGGTTAACCTGCAGTTTTATAGCATATAGGTCTATGTGTTCATGCTTAATGAAGTGAATTTGAGCAAATAATGAATGAATCATTTTCATTTTATGAGTGAACTGTTGCTTTAAATAAAACAGTTAATGGATCAGCTTAAATGTACAAACATTCAGGGTCAGTAAGAATTTCAGATTTTCAAGGCTGTTTATGTGATCTAAAATGCTGTTAAATATGATTTTAATCCAAATCTGGGTGAAATATGGACAAACATAATGTTTCGTTAATACAGTCCAGCACTTTTTTTTAGACTGTGTATAAAATCACTTTGCAAATTGAGTTTAATACAGACACTAGAATGAGTGGTCTCGTCTTATAGACCCATATATACTTAAATGCAGAGAGCTTTGGAGAAAAAATAAATAAAAAAAGACTGACTTCATAAAAGTGTAAGTGAGCTAAGCAGCCAATCTGAGCACAAGACAGGTTTTTGAAGGAAACTCATAAAGCTGCTTATATTCTGACGAACTGAGCTGGAGTTAAATTTCACTCCCCGAACTTCAGAAAACGTCTCACCGTCCTACTTTTCATGTGCCTGATGTCATTCGTCAAAGAGCGATGACAAAAATGATTCTGGAGGCAATGAAAGGTCATGACCGTGTGTGTGTGTGCGTGAGCGAGCTAATATCCACAGAGCCTCAGGAATTAATCCGGTATATTGATGACTGACTGCTGTGCACATTTTTAGGTTTTCTTGCACTCTGTTAAAAAGCTTAATTTAGCTTATTTTGACAAGCTAGCACACTGAAAGAGCGATGTTAACCTCGAGTGATTAAACATGGTGAGGTGTGCAATTAATGGAAATTCTATTTTATCTTTGACCTCCAATGATTATGGAAAAATAATAATCAAGATAAAATCATTATTGCGTCATTTTAAAGTGCTTTTCCAGTAGTCTGCATTTGTTGAAACACAGTGTCAAATTGTCAAAACCCACTTTATTCACATTAATCCTTGTTTGGTTATTTAATTAATGAACATGGAGTTGAGGTTGAAAATGCGTGTGTAACAGTAAATTAGATCCATTCTGCTCTTAAAGGGACAGTGTGCTATATATCTGCTGCTGATTGTGCTTTATTAATTATAGCCAGAAACTCATTTGCACAGGTCTATCTAAAGGCTGATGATCAAAAGCAGGGCTCGAATTTAACAGTTTTACTTGGTAGCACCGGTGCTCCCAGCTTCAAAAATTTAGGAGCACCAGAAAAAATTTACGAGCATCCACCAAAAATGAATGAGCACCACTGCAAATGGTATATTAAGGGATTTACTGTATTTGAAAACAACATCAATCAGGACTAACAAAAACCAGAAACAACTATCTAACTAATGCTGTGATGACTTATTGATATCTGTGCAATAATTCTAAAATGAATGTCTAATAATTATAAAATATTAATGATGATGATGATGACAATGCTAACAATGAATAACATTTCTCATCATCATGCTGCCCTGAATGTGCTTGAATGTGAGTTATGTACTGTAAAAGGTCCTGCTGTTACTTTATGAAAAATAAATTTGTTTTGCATCAAACAAAAATGAAGCATTGCAATTAGAAATATTTATTTTGCACTATTATTTTTAAATGCATGTCAATTTAATAAATATTATTTCTGCTACAAAACAAACGAAAGATTAAAATAAATCATTCAATCCAATGCTAAAAGCTGCAAAGCAGTCATCAGTAAATAGAAAAATAATCTACATCTCAAGAAAGAACGGACATAAGAAAGTAAGAAAAGTCCCACTTCTACCACTCTTTAAAAGTTTTGGTTTGGGTTTGTGTCATTTTAAATGCTCGGTCTCGTTATGCGCTGATTTTCATTTTTCTGTGTTTGTGGAAAAAAGCAGGCGAGTCAGCTGACCCAATATAACAGCAGGCAGAGCAGGATTCTCGTGATGACCACCGGAGCAATACCGTTCTTTGTTTTGAGCTGCAGTTTCAGTTTAAACTTAGTAAAGGCGAGCTTCTTTGGCGATGATGTGTACAGTGTTACATTTAGCGGACATTTGTGCTGAACACGCAGTGAATGAAACGCATCGAGATTCGGGCACCTTCTCCGAAAACACTCGATTGATCTCGGCTGGCGCCCTTATAAGCTCCCTGTTATCTGACAGCGGAAAGCCTTGAGTGATTGACAGCTAATATGAACCAATATAGCGACAGGGAAGTCAGATTCAGCACGTTTTTAGAAAAAATCGAAACAAGTCGCACTACAACCATTATATGCAGCCGCACAAATGCTCCCAAATATATTATGAGGTTGCATAGATTAAATTTCGGGCGCATATGCGACCAAAATGGTCGCAATTTCGAGCCCTGAAAAGAGATGTAACGATTCACCTGACGCACGATTCGATACGATTCACGATACTAACCTCACAATTTAGTCATGATTTTTTTAAACAAAATTATTAGAATAAAATTTAAGGTGAAGAGCCCTTTCATTTTTGCTTAAATGCTTCACATTTTTACAAAATATAATGCATTTACTGCCATAGCTAAATTTTTATTTAAAAAAAAAGAACAATACAAACTAAAGAAGACATTAAAATAAACAAACTAAAACTGTGACTGTGCTGGGATTTTACATATTTAAAAAGAATTATCAGCATATGTGTTTTCTGGCATAAGCTGAGGTCTCTGCACATTTACAGTGTCCCCTGCTAATGAACTCTTTCACTGGGACTGAGATGGCTGGTGTGGAGAGGAAAGCTTTTCCTAAACCAGAGAGAAGTGTGTACAGAGGTGGTCAATAGGCCCTCTGCTCCAGGGGTCTGGCCACTGGCATAAAATACTGATTAAAAAAATGACTAATTATATAGTAGAATAGAAACAGGAGTTGAACATGATTATGAAGGTGAATAATTAATATTACTTGTAATTAATTAGTGTAAGTATCAGTGTGATACACTTAAGAAGAGAATCTTCAACATTTTTAAATATAATAATCAAATAAGCTAATTATTAAAATATGCATGAACTAATTTGAAAAGGAGAGAGTAAAAATCTAATACCTGCTTCTGTAACAGCGCAACTTTCTCTTTCAGTCTGAAAAACATCTTCACACTTTCGCTATGAAGACACTGATGCACTGTGTGATCTCCGTAGCACTCGTCGGAGCAAGCGGAGCTGCAAATCATCCGGTCTGCGTGGTTTGGCTTATTAATAGTTTTTTTTTTTGTGTATAGACGACTGTGACAGTAGCTTTTCACTGTGCTGATGGTTTATGTGCATCATATTCTTTGTTCTGTTAGTGTATGTAAACGTCTTTTTGCAGTATTTGCACACACTTTGGGCCCTATCATACACCCGGCGCAAGGCGCGACACAATTGTTGTTTGCTAGTTTCACCTCGACGCGAAGGTCATTTTGACGTTTTGCACCACGCAGTTTAAATAGCAAATGAATTTGCGCTCATATGTGCACCCATAGACGTTCTGGTCTAAAAAAGGAGGTGTGTTGAGGTGCATTGCTGGAGCGTTGCTATTTTGAGAAACTAGAATAGATGTTTAATATACCAGCTAAGAGGAGGTCTAAAGTCCAGCGCAGAGCGCGTTAGTTGTGCGCCTCGCTTAAACATTGCTTAATACACACAGGATGTAGAGCAATACGCAAATATCTTCACAAATGAAAAATAATTAAAGGATTAAAATATTACAAATATTATTATTTTCTAGCCTACATAAATATAAAAACCACTGCTTTCATGCCTTCATCTCGGGGGGGCTTTTTCAGTTTATTCATGACAAATTGCTTTTGTATAATGTTATTATTAGTAGCAGTATTATTTATTATATGCATATTTATATTTGTTTTATTAAAAACACACTTAGATTTGCTCACCTATCAGGTTTTAGACTATATGGGCCATAGCATGCGTGTTTGGATATAATATGCGTGTTTGATCACACTTCCTTATTATTGTTCATTTATTCCTTTCCTGGAAATTAGAACTGAATTTAGAAATAGTTTTGAAACAAATCTTTGTGTTTAACAAACTAAATTAATTATGTAGGCTAATGGATGTCTGTGCGTGCAACACGTTTCCTTATCCACAAGAGTGAAAGTGAAAGTAAAGAATGAGGAGGCTCATCTCTCATTCTCACACTGCAGATGCTCTGTTTAACTGTTTTCTCGCTAGTGAAGCGTTCAGTTATTCCACTTACAAAGTCCGACATGTGAATAGCAAATGCGCCATGGCGCGACGCAACTGACTCTTAAAGGGAATGAGAGATGAGACTCTGATTGGTTTATTCTCCAAGTACACCGATAAATCATTAAGAGAATAAGCTCAACCCTGTTAGACCATGCGACGTGGCGGAAAGCGGAATTTCCCGTCCTTTAAATAGCAAAAGTGGATTCTGACACGCCCTTAATGCTTTTGCGCCCTGTGATTTGGACTATGCACCTAGATCATAAAAATAGGGCCCTTTGTGTTTTGTCTGGCACAGTTCACCGCTGTCGTTTTACTCTGCCGCCCCACCTCTTGCTCGGCGCTGATGTGCAGGTAAAGCAAGTTTGCGCCTGTAAACACAGCGGCCTCTTCTGTTCAAAACATGTATCGCGATTCATTCAATATTTCTACCAGTTTGAATTGTCAAATATTTGAATCGATTTTCAACCAGCTCACATTGAATCGTTTCATCCCTAATGATCAACAGTACAAAATTACAAATTGTCCCTCTTTCCAGTCAAGAATGCATGATTATATCTTGTCATGGCTTTGCAATCAATAATTGTGCTTATAATGGAAGTCAATGGGGCAAAAACAGCCCCCAACATCAACAAAGGGCAGTCAATCTGTGTGTTGGGTTTTTGAAAACATTCAAAACATTTTCCCAAAGTATGTGTGAAATAAGATTTGTCACTAGAAATCATTCCATTTGCTGAAACACAGAGGAAGTTGTGACCAAATTATTATTATTAATAATAATAATAATAATAATAATAGGTCCTTACATTTATATAGCGCTTTTCTGGGCACTCAAATCGCTTTACACATAGGGGGAAATCTCCTCATCCACCACCAGTGTGCAGCATCCACCTGGTTGACGAAACGGCAGCCATATTGCGCCAGACCGCACACCACACACCAGCTGATTGGACAGAGTGATGAAGCCAATTATGATTTGGGGATGATTAGGAGGTCATGGTGGACAGAGGCCAGTGGGCAGATTTGGCCAGGATGCCAGGGTTAAACCCCTACTCTTTTTCGAAGGACATCCTGGGGTTTTAATGAGCACAGAGAGTCAGGACCTCAGTTTAACGTCTCATCCGAAAGACGGCGCTCACTGAGCAGTATAGAGTCACCGTCACTACAGTATACTGGGGCATTAGGACCCACACAGACCGCAGGTTGGGCACGCCCTGCTGGTCTCACTAACACCACTTCCGGCAGCAATTAACACTCAAAAACACCTTCACGACTGGATGAAAACATCCCCAGCAGCACAAAAGGGTTAAGTGACTGTGCTTTCAGTATTGACAATCCTGATTATGATTTATTTTCCATAATGGACCAGCCTCGATGATGAGGTAACCTCGAATGTATTTCACAAGTGTCTTTAGTTTCTCATTGGAGAGTTTTGTAGACCTGCAGCCTGAGGGCCAGTGGTTTGTCAGATCTTGTCATCCACAAATGTCCCCGGGCTTTCTTTATGTTTGCGGAGTTCTAACTGGAGCGGGATTAAAGCTCCAGCTGTGGCCGTGATTTACAGGACAGGAACTTGACTACAATGACTCTGGCATAAATTCTAGACACAAATCACTGACATGAAACATCATAAAGCCACGTCTCGCTCACTCGCGGCCTCCAGACGCCATGAGTTTGTCTGCTTTCTGAAGCCCCTGGGAGGTGACAGTCATATGTATAGTGTTTCCTCTTTTATTACGTGCTGGATTGAGGGCAGCTTTATGTGGAGGGAGAAAGTTGAGGCCCTTTCAAGGTTGAGCGGAGTACACAAGTTGTTATTGTAACCCAAATACTGCCTACGTCATAAATCCACACAATTGACCTGGTTTTCTTTTTTAATGTGCGCTACCAAAGACCATATAATACAATATAGTTTTGAATGGGGAAAAGTGTAATGGTCGATATGTCTGCATTGATCGTTGTGCCAGCAGTTAGCTCTCTGCAACTCTCACATGGTCGCCCACTGAAGCTAAGCAGGGCTGTGACTGGTCAGCACCTGGATGGGAGACCACATGAGAAAGCTACTGTAAGTTGCTGTTGGAAGTGGTGTTGGTGAGGCCAGCAGGGGGCACTCAACCTGTGCTCTGTGTGGTCCTAACGCCCCAGTATATTGATGGGGATTCTATACTGTTCAGTAAGCTCTGACTTTGGTCATTAAAACAGTGTCCTTCGAAAAAGAGTAGGGGTTCCCACTGGCCTCTGTCCATCATGGCCTCCTAACCATCCCCATATCATAATTGGCTTCAGGTGGATGCAGCAGACTGGTGGTAGATGAGATTCCCCTCAATGTGTAAAGCGATTTAAGTGTTCAGAAAAGTGTTATAAATGTAAGAAATGTATTATTATTATTATTATTATTATTATTATTATTAATATGGCGAATGAAGCCCCGTCTACTTGTACAGGAGCCAATCATCGATCACTATAGACTGACGATTTTCAGACATGAGAAATATATTCACAAAGCTTGAAATTTGTTCTTGTAAATGAACCCACGACACTTGAAAACATAAGATTTCTAGTTTAGTAATCTGTATGAAATGTGCGTTTGACTGTACCTCTCGTTCATCACATGACCGCAACTACTCAAATGCCCACACACTTGTAAACAAAGAGTCGTTGTCATTTCTGGATGAGATTCACCATCAAGACCAAGTTGTGGATTACTTCAGAAGAGCATCGTGATCAGACGATCGTTATCCAGAGGATGATCATGGCTGCGTCCGAAACCGCATACTTCCATACTATACAGTACGCTAAAATCAGTATGCGAGCCGAGTAGTATGTCCAAATTCATAGAATTCGAAAACCAGTGTGCGAGAAGTACCCGGATGACTTACTACTTCCGGCGAGATTCTGAAGTGCGCATCCCATGGACGCTGTGCTATACCATGATGCCTCGCGAGAGAATTCATGAATGGACGTGAAGCGACGCAACTGACGCAGGTAGGTCACGTGACCATGACAAAATGGCGGATGTAGTACGTCCGAATTCCATTCATACTGCTCACATTCATACTGTATAGAACGTACTTTTCTAACGACCGAGTAGTACGTTTAAATTCAAATGCAGTACCTACTGAGTAGTAGGCGGTTTCGGACGCAGCCCATGTATAGAACGGCCATAAATGAGGTTGGTGTCGTGATCTCGTTTCTTTGCGCATTAGCTTGGGCAACCTGAACAAATGCTGATTTTGTTTTATTCGAACGTTTAGAAATGAAACTTATGAGACGGATGTTGTTTAATTTTATTTGTGATTCTAAATATGTAATGTAATCGTGAGCTTGGCAAACAGTTTTGGAGAATTTGATGTTTTTCTATTCAGACAGAATGCCTGAGCATACTGCCCGAGAGGCAGAGTGAAATGACTTACTTTATCCCTTTAACTACCCCACCAAGAAAAAAAGGTTGGATTGCATTTCTTAAGTCCTAATGTTAATACACTCAATGCATTTTTATTCAACACCATCCTATAATTTTTTTTTTAAATATCAGCCTCTACCAAATGGTTGATATGTCGGTTTATGGTAAAAGTACCGAAATAAATACATATACTATGAAAAATCTGAAAATATGAAGTGCAAGACCAATTTATTTAAAAAAAAAAATATTCAAAATAAAACATTTTTTTGAATAAAAAAAATAATCCTAATTTTTAAAGTATGCCAACAAATATTTTAATTTTTTTTTAAACAATAAAACCAAAATGAAGTGTAGTAGTGCAACAGGATTGTTTGTTTGTGTGGTGTACACAGGACCACTAGTGGCACCGAATGGAATCGCATCATTTGTCATTATTAGGCATGGGATGATGACAGATTTCAAGCTTTACCATGGCTTGGAAAAGTTAAAGACTGTTTTAAAACCGATAAAAATATCTGTTCTATTCCTACGGTGTATGTAGGTTTTGTTTATTACATGTTTTTTAACAATTGTTTTATTTAGTTTTTTAGGGCAACCGTATCTCCAGCAAAAAAAGAACCTCCACATGAAAAACTACTGGTCAGCCCACGATTCAGAACACATTTTAAGAGGGTGGTCCACTACAATATCATATGTTAAACTGTAGTCGATGTTTAATGCAGCTATGTGAACATAAACAGCATCTTTGCATGTAAGACGCTCAAAGTTCAATGCAAAGTGAGACATTGTCTTTCACAGAGTTAGCTTAGCAAAGCCTACAGCGAATGAACTTTAGCGACTACAAAAAAATACATCCGGGTTAGTGCAATCACAAACACTTCAGGTTACGTGCATTCACCACACGCAGCGAAGTGGTGTGGCCAGAGGCGCTGTAATGTTATAGCAGAGAAAGCTAAAATGCCATCCAAACGCTGCTATTTTCACAGAGCTTCTTCTGTTTCTGTATTTGGGCTTCCAAAAGACACGACACAAAGAGAGAAGTGCTTACAATTTAATTGAATTATGTTCCAGAGAATTATAATAAAGGTATAGCTCTAGCATTTGACAAAGGACAGCTTCCAGAATCTCTCCCAGTTTCTGTTGTTGTGAAACCGATCCGCGAATCACAGCACATTGTTAGCCGACCAATCAGAGCCTCTTGAGGGCGGGCCTTCAGAGAAACTAGGAAATATGACCGTTAGGGGTGTCAAAATTAATCGTTTCTTCGGTGCACCGCGATGCAGAAGGGGACAATTCGATATCGGTTCAGTAATAGATCATAACCGGTTATTACGCACTGACGTCATTTATCCCCTATGCGCGATGTCGCGGTAGAATACTATGGCGAATGAGGTGAGGGTGAGTAAATAAAATACTCCTACTACTTAGTAAGCAAATCTTTCACTGCCCCTCTCTCTCCCTCTCTCTCTCCCCCCCACACACACACACATTTTAAGCATTTGACCCGTTGGCATGTTCTTGATGTAAAATTTCCTCTCCTCAGATTACCCGATAGCCGCGTATTATGCGCATATAGACTGAAGCAGGTCGCACGCCAGAAGCGCCGCTCGGCGACGCGCAGCGCCACGCATTTCAGAATTCTAAAAATAGGTTTCAATTAGAGTACACACACCGGCGCCGCAAGTCGGCAGCGCCCAGACACGACTCAGGACACTGTTCATAATTCTGCCGCACCACAGAGCGCCATCTGATTAGTTTCGTTTTTAAATAGCCTGCAAATGTGCGCGTCTGGTGTGCGATACTTTCAACTGTCATGTGCGCGCCGTGTCGCAGCGATGAGCGGCGCATCCAGTGTGTGACGGCCTTGACCCGCGGCTGCTTTTCCCGCGTCATTCACGGGGCATTTTCGTTTCTAATCGCAGCCCTTTCTGTTGAGCGGGTGAAGACAATGACCAATCATAGGGGTGTAAGAACTTGCCAGCGCTCAAAAAGCAAGCGGGATAATATTTACATTAGTTTATTTGTTATAAATGCTCGTGCTGTCTTCCGTGCATGTGTTGGAGTTTTGTCTAAAACATTCACAAAGAGTGTTTTTTTTTTTTTTTGTTTTTTTTGAGCAGGTAAAATTAAAGGTACAGTTCATATATATTACTGCTTGTATTAAAGGACAAAATTGTATTACAAATAATATATAAACATATTTATAGATTTTAATGAAAAAAGAAATTCTTGTGTGGTAAATAAAAAATCTAATTATGTATGGAAAGCATCGACAATGCACCGTGATGCACCGAGATATCGAATTGAACCAAATCAATGGCATGATAATCGTAACCGGACCGAACCGTGAGACCAGTGTAGGTTCACACCCCTAATGACCGTGGTTTTCATGTTAGCGGAGTAGCTGTTTACAATCAAAGATGTATGAAAAAAATAACATGATTTTTCATAAACACAACCAAGCCTTTAAAATACACTGTGGACCACCCCTTTAAAATGCAAATCACTTATAAACCAACATCCAAGCAAGCATGCTGTAGAGTTGAACAGAGCAGTTTACTTTATATCCACAGAACATAAAGATCTCCAAAGATGCCTATTCAAGCTGTAAAGAAATCTGTGTTTTTGAAAATAATAAAGACCGCAGAAGGCAATGATTGGTTTTAATCATTTAGCCTGACATGTTTACTCCAAAATATCTTAAATGTTTCTTAAAATAAAAGATATTGACAAAATGAAGTCTGTGAAAACGACAAAATCTACTGAAACACTAGACTGACTTCTGCATTCATTCACTAATCACTACTCTCACCAATATGTTCACTCAACACACACTAAATCACACTTTAAGTTGATTTTACATAGAGAGGAATGCGACAGAATGCAGAAAAAAACTTGTGATATGCATGTGTGTTGGATTAAATTCCAGACGTCGTCTTCTAGTTGAAGTGCTGCTGATTGAATGTGTTTTTGCGTCTCAGTCTGTCCTGTTATTCTGACAGCGTCGTCTCTTCATCTGATCACTTATAAAGGCAGCTGCTGTTCCCAATGCAGAACTGACAGCTATTCTGCTTGACAGATGAAAGGAGAGACTGAGAACGGGGAAATAAAGTTTGAGCAAGAAAGAGAACAAGGCTGTACTTGAGAGATGTGCTGTGGAAATTTGTGCAGTTTGCATGTGAGCAGGAAGAAAGTGATGTGATTTATAAGCAGGGCTGTCACCATTATGACATTTGGCTGACGATTAATTGTCTAAGAAATAGTTGATTAATTTTCTGTTTTGGTGCTTTGATTGTCTAATTTAGGGCTCAAACGGAAATCTTCTATATGGCAGCATATGAATGTACTGTAGTTCTGTAACTTTTATGTGCACATTTGTAACACTAATAATTAGCTTTTTTTATAGAAGTGCTGCTGAAAATGACTGTTTTATTTTCTTGAACTATATATTTTTTTCAATTTAGTACTGCCATTTAAGCATAACAAAAGATAAAAATAAACAATATCTGTTCATGTTTACAATGTTTTTATATTCAATATATTTTCTGTTCAAATAATCTTTACGTTTATTTCTGGTTTACTTTTCTGTGCATTGATGTTGCACTCCAAATGTGATTATTTATTTATTTATGCATATATATATATATATATATATATATATATATATATATATATATATATATATATATATATATATATATATATATATATATATATATATATATAAACAAATAAATACAATTGAATAAATATATATAAATACAAACAGAAAAAAAAAATATACACAGTATGTATGTATATATATATATATATATATGTATATATATATATATATATATATATATATATATATATATATATATATATATATATATATATATATATATATATATATATATTAGAGATGCCACAATTCTCAATACAATATTGAACCGTTCGGTACGACATCCACGGTTCAATACGCGCTTGTGAATTGCGGTTTTTCCGGTTTTACGTTTGAATAATTTATGTGCGTTTTATTTCTCTCCGAATAGACTGTTTGTGTGTCCCTGTAAGTTTACGAGCTGAGATGAGGAAACTCCTCCCCGCGAGTAAATATTCAATCACTACAGGGCTCGAAAATAAGGACTGCCCGATGGCCTGGGGCCAGCATGAGAGACGCTCGGGCCAGTGTACAGAATGGTCACTGGCCCAATCGGGCCAGTGCTGCCTTGTCACAAAAGTTTGGCTGCGACTGTCTGTCAATTGCGTTCAAATACAATCTTAGGATGCTTTCACACATAGACATTTGTTTCGGAATCTCTCTCTTTCCCCCGTTAGCCCGGTTCGTTTGGCATATGCGAGTCCAGGAATCGCGCTCAAATCAGCGCCAAATCAATCGGTCCGAGATCGGCTGAATGAGGTGGTCTCTGCTCGATTGAGCAGATCAATTGTAGTGAGAAAACAAAACAATTCAACGAACTAAGGACCCAGGCTATACCACAGTGTCTTATGATTGTGTAATAGCCATATATACGAATGATGATCAGGGCGGGATGTCATTCCTACCCGTAAATGTGCGTTTCATGTCTAATGCGAAAGTGAAAGCATGCTGAAATATTAACGAGAGCTGTTTATCAGTTAGGAAGATTGAACGAAGTTACCAACTGATAATCTTTCCATATTTTAATCTTATAATATGTTATATTAGGCCCATTGCTTTGTTCATTTCTGCACTGACAGCTCGAAAGAAAGATCAACATTGATCTGCTTCATGATCTAATGCATGATCTGATGATCGGTTCATCTATTTATTTGTAATTTAAGCCTATAATGCATAATTCTAGCCAACGTTTCTTTAATAGATTAATTCAATAGATTTTTACAAAACTTGACAACTGAAATGAGGCTCCGTATGAGAAAGTCTGACCTCTCTGATTTGTATTTATGTCTGTGGGTGTCAAAATTAAAGTGCATATTTTCGCTTATAAAATATATACACAACTGCTCAAAAGTTTGGGGTCAGTATGATTGTTAAATATTTTAAAATAAGCTTCTCCTGCTCACCAAGGCTGCATTTATTTCATCATAAATACAGCACACATTGTAAAATTGTAAAATGTTATTGCACTATAAAATAACTGTTCAAAAGTAGTTTATAATTTAATTGAATCATTTATTCCAGTGATTTTAAAGATGAACTTTCAGCTTCATTACTCCAGTCTTCAGAGTCACATGATCCTTCAGAAATCACTCTGATATTAATTATTATTGTTATTATTATTATTATTATTATTATTATTTTTAATGGTAATAGTAATAAAAGCAATAATGTCTGGAGTAATAATTTTATTTGAAACTACATACAATAAGAAAGCAGTTATTAAAAAGATTTAATTATTATTTAACGCCCAGTTTGTACATAGGCTACCAGCAGCTGTGAGATTTTAGTGTTAATTTTTTTTATTATACAATACACTAGGAACTAGTGTACCTTTCTTGGCTTTGAAGTAAAATAAAGGAGTATTGCAATAAATCGTTTTTATTTTTTTCTCTTTCTTACTGTTCCTATTGCCCAAGCATAGAATAACAATAAAAAAAAACACTTATGTGTTAAGCCATCAGAACCGAACCGAACCGAACCGAAAACCGTGTTAAAAAACCGAGGTATGTATTGAACCGTAAGCTAACTGTATTGTTGCATCCCTAATATATATATATATATATATAAAAATTTCTGTTTGTATTTATCAATATTTATGTAATTGTATTGTTTGTTTTTATATATATATATATATATATATATATATATATATATATATATATATATATATGTATATATGTATATATATATATGTATATATGTATATATATACATGTATGTATATGTATATATGTATGTGTGTGTGTGTGTGTGTGTGTGTGTGTATATGTATGTGAGAGATTTTAATATAAATATATATTTATTTTTATTTATTTATTTTTTATTTAATTTATATATTTTTATATATATTTTTATTTATTATTTGTATTTTTATTTGATTTATTCATTTATTTTTTTATCAATTTATTTTTTTTTATCATTTTTATTGATATTTTTAATTTTTTTAAATAAATTTATATATTTATATATATTAATATATTTGTTTTAATTAATGAAATAATTTATTTTTATTTTTAAAATGTATTTATATATTTTGTTTATAGATATTAACATTTATTTATTTATTAATTTTTATTTATTAATGTATTTACTTTTATTTATATATTTAATTGCACGTGTGTGTATGTATGTATATATGTGTGTGTATATACAGTTGAAGTCAGAATTATTAACCCCCCTGTTTATTTTATTCCCCAATTTCTGTTTAACTGAGAGAAGATTTTTTTCAACACATTTCCAAACATAATAGGCTAGGGGCTAATAATTTTGACCTTAAAATAGTTTAAAAAAAATAAAGACTGTTTTTATTCTAGCCGTAATAAAACAAATAAGACTTTCTCCAGAAGACAACATATTATCAGACATACTGTGAAAATTTCCTCGCTCCGTTAAACATTATTTGGGAAATATTTAAAAAAGATCAAAGGGGGGCGAACAATTCAGACTTACACTGTGTGTATGTATGTGTGTGTGTGTGTATATGTGTATATGTATGTATATGTGTATATATATATATATAATTTTTGTTTATTTATAATTTTTATTTATAATTTTTGTTTTTTTAAGTAATTCATTAATTTTCATTTATTTTTTTGTTTTTTTGATTTGCAGACCGTCCTACCGTGTGTGTGTGTATGTATATGTAGCATTCTGTAAAGGTCAGAAACAATTCAGACACTATTTGTCAGTTATTAGTAGCTGAGATGCTGTACATTTGCAGTTTACAGAGTTTCATTTACTTTGCTAGACTCTGTAATTCTCATACAGCACTGAAAAACTTCATGAAATGACTTCAAATGCGCCTTAACAGAAACATCATTTGCAAAATGAAGCGATTATGAAGTTTCAGAACTGAAGGCATAAACACATCCAGAACATCTGCTTGTATCTACAGTAGTGGCACAGAGCTTGATGTGACGCTGGGTGAAAGTGACAGCACAACTGAGAGAATAATTGCTCTGATAAACAGATCCAGTGGAGAAGCCAATAAAACCCCGAGCACAGCACCAGTGCGTTATTATTAATGGAAACACTCTCTGTTGTATTTTCCTTTATAACAGCTGCCGACGGCTCCTCCTGCTATCAACAGTTTTTTTTTACCTTCACCGCCTCTGAGACAAAAGATTTTATCTCGTTTCGGCATTTGAGAAATAAATGAATTTATTCTCCACCAGCACTTCGGTAAATAAAAGAGCGGATAAGGAAAGGAGGTGTAAACAGAAATGTGTTTAAAAGCACTCGTGTTTTGCGTGCCAAAATAATGACAAATAACAAAACATCTGACAGAACAGAGTGGCGGTGCACTTTCTGAAGGCATCCAGCGCATGATTTCTGATAAACAAACTGCTGCTATGACTGTAATTTCAGAGTGAAAGTGAGCAAATGCTGCTGCTTCAGGCAGATTTACACGCTTAAAACATGTCGGATCTTACAATGGGGTTCAGGAATTAAACTGGAACAATATATATGATGTTTTGACCTCAATATTTAGTCAACACTTGCTCTGAAATGAGTTAAGTTTTTTAAATGCCTACTACGATATTTTATCAATCTGTCATTCGCTATTAAAACAGTCATAACTTAATAAAAAGTCATATAAAACCAGATTGTTTTGGACCAGCAGCTTGTTATTAACAGTTATGAATGTTATCATGTTTTTGTATTACTGCATTATTGGTGCACATCACCTTCTATATTATAAATGTGATAGTATTATGTGTAGTTTACAGTATATTATTTGACTATTTATATTATCATTTTGACCTTATTCTTCGTTGCTGCATGGAGGGTGCCATAATGACCAGCGCCTTCCGGTAGGGGGCTTA
This sequence comes from Danio kyathit, assembly GCA_903798195.1. Classification (NCBI taxonomy): domain Eukaryota; kingdom Metazoa; phylum Chordata; class Actinopteri; order Cypriniformes; family Danionidae; genus Danio; species Danio kyathit. Next base: position 58,235,987 of record LR812537.1, on the reverse strand, counting down.
GAACTTTCGTTTAGAATTGTCATGAGCCAGAGCAGTGTTTCTCAACTGAGTGTCAAACTGTTTTCAGTGGCTTACGGAGTTAATACTTTAATTTAGGAAGAAAGACGCGTGTTAAAGTAGTTATGCTTCTGTCAGATGCGGTTCAAGAGCGAGAGCAAAACGTACATAGTGGATGCCCGTCCAGCTGCAACCCAGTACTGGGAAACACCCATACACTCCCACTTTCACACACACTCATACATTCATTCATTTTCTCTTCAGCTTAGTGCCTTTATTCATCAGGGGTCACCAAAGCAATTTATCCAGCATATGTTTTACACAGCGGATGCCCTTCCAGCCGCAACCCAACACTGGGAAACACCCATACACTCTTGTATTCACACTCATACACTACGGCCAATTTAGTTAATCAATTCCCCTATACTGTAGTGCCTGCGTTTTTGGACTGTCAGGGAAACCGGAGCAGCCGGAGGAAACCCACGCCAACATGGGGAGAACATGCAAACTCCACACAAAAACGCCAACTGACCCAGCCAGGACTCGAACCTGTGACCTTCTTGCTGTGAGACCACTGTGTTAACCACTGAGCCACTGGTGTCGCCTACATTAGAAATGAATAAATTAAATTGTATACACCAAAAACCTTTTACAGCTGATTGAGTACACACAATTAGATGAAATTTATAAGCACATCTAATCTGAGAATTAACAATAACACCATTGGAGTAAATTTATTTTGATCATTTATTTGTATTTATACATTTATATCAAGACATAACATTTATATAAAGGTCCTATAACTAAAACTGTCCAAATTTAGCAAACACGTATGCATATCTTTTCCCAGAGATGGGTTGCAGCTGGAAGGGCATCCGCTGCGTAAAAAAAAACGTGCTGGATAAGTTGGCGGTTCATTCCGCTGTGGCGATCCCGGATTAATAAAGGGACTAAGCCGAAAAGAAAATGAATGAATGAATGAATATGCATATCTACAATAGCACATCTGTGATATTTAATCATTTTCATTCAGTTATTTATTTATGAACTAAATATGCCAACAAATCATTTTAATTGATTAATTTAAACTGGTTCAGTAGAACTGACTCACAAAAATGAATCAAATCTATCAACTCTTAATCAATTTTTGCTTTTAAATCATTAATTATAATGTATATCTTAATGATCTCATTCTTGTAAGAAACTTTTCAACAAAACAAGAACACTTTAAAATGATTGCAATACAGGGAGTGTAGAATTATTAGGCAAATGAGTATTTTGAGCACATCATCCTCTTTATGCATGTTGTCTTACTCCAAGCTGTATAGGCTCGAAAGCCTACTACCAATGAAGCATATTAGGTGATGTGCATCTCTGTAATGAGAAGGGGTGTGGTCTAATGACATCAACACCCTATATCAGGTGTGCATAATTATTAGGCAACTTCCTTTCCTTTGGCAAAATGGGTCAAAAGAAGGACTTGACAGGCTCCGAAAAGTCAAAAATAGTGAGATATCTTGCAGAGGGATGCAGCACTCTTAAAATTGCCAAGCTTCTGAAGCGTGATCATCCAACAATCAAGCGTTTCATTCAAAATAGTCAACAGGGTCGCAAGAAGCGTGTGGAAAAACCAAGGAGCAAAATAAACTGCCCATGAACTGAGAAAAGTCAAGCGTGCAGCTGCCAAGATGCCACTTGCCACCAGTTTTGCCATATTTCAGAGCTGCAACATCACTGGAGTGCCCAAAAGCACAAGGTGTGCAATACTCAGAGACATGGCCAAGGTAAGAAAGGCTGAAAAACCACCACCACTGAACAAGACACACAAGCTGAAACGTCAAGACTGGGCCAAGAAATATCTCAAGACTGATTTTTCGAAGGTTTTATGGACTGATGAAATGAGAGTGAGTCTTGATGGGCCCGTGGCTGGATCGGTAAAGGGCAGAGAGCTCCAGTCCGACTCAGACGCCAGCAAGGTGGAGGTGGAGTACTGGTTTGGGCTGGTATCATCAAAGATGAGCTTGTGGGGCCTTTTCGGGTTGAGGATGGAGTCAAGCTCAACTCCCAGTCCTACTGCCAGTTTCTGGAAGACACCTTCTTCAAGCAGTGGTACAGGAAGAAGTCTGCATCCTTCAAGAAAAACATGATTTTCATGCAGGACAATGCTCCATCACACGCGTCCAAGTACTCCACAGCGTGGCTGGCAAGAAAGGGTCTAAAAGAAGAAAAACTAATGACATGGCCTCCTTGTTCACCTGAGCTGAACCCCATAAAGAACCTGTGGTCCATCATCAAATGTGAGATTTACAAGGAGGGAAAACAGTCCACCTCTCTGAACAGTGTCTGGGAGGCTGTGGTTGCTGCTGCACGCAATGTTGATGGTGAACAGATCAAAACACTGACAGAATCCATGGATGGCAGGCTTTTGAGTGTCCTTGCAAAGAAAGGTGGCTATATTGGTCACTGATTTGTTTTTGTTTTGTTTTTGAATGTCAGAAATGTATATTTGTGAATGTTGAGATGTTATATTGGTTTCACTGGTGAAAATAAATCATTGAAATGGGGATATATTTGTTTTTTGTTAAGTTGCCTAATAATTCTGCACAGTAATAGTCACCTGCACACACAGATATCCTCCTAAAATAGCTCAAACTAAAAACAAACTAAAAACTACTTCCAAAAATATTCAGCTTTGATATTAATGAGTTTTTTGGGTTCATTGAGAACATGGTTGTTGTTCAATAATAAAATTAATCCTCAAAAATACAGCTTGCCTAATAATTCTGCACTCCCTGTATTCATGTTTAATTGTATTAAATTAGCATTCACTTTTATAAGGGGTTTAAACCCAGTTGTGTGTCAGCGGTGCGGGAATATCTCCAGCCTCTAATGGTAATGGTTCTAATCAGACTTGATAAAAACAGTCTGCAGAAACACTTTGATTGACATTCTGCCTTAGTACATGTCATCAGAGGTGGAAAGCCCCGCCCACTAGTGACCTTCTCTCCCTCATTAGCATATGACAACATAAGTCTTGTTTTGGTATCTGCCACTATCCTGACACACAGGCATTTGTAGCTCCGCCCACTTTTAAAAAGTGCTCAATCTCATTTGAATTTAAAGCGACAGTCACCAAAACACCACAATTAGGATCAAAGCCTGAAAGGGTCAGTTTCAGAGTTAGAAAACATTATTAGTGTGCTATTTTGAGCTGAAACTTCACACACACTTGAGACACCACAGACGCTTTTTGCATCTTGTAAATAGTAGCATAATAGGTCCCCTTTAAATCATCACAGTTAGTGTACACTACATTTTTGGCGTCCTTTTTCAGTCACCATCTTCATATTAGATAATAAATCCTCCCACAAGTCTCTTTCCCAGCTCAACACTTTAAACTCCACCACAATGCCATTTTTAACTTTTACAGTATATGAACAGCAGAATAGACTTTATGTGCTTCTGTCTTTTCTTCTCCACATCTGTTTTGACAGCTGTATGGTTTGTTTCTCCTTCCAGTGACTCAATGATGCTCATATAGAGTTGAAGTCAGAATTATGAGCCCTCCTGAATTATTAACCCTCTGAGGTCGCTAGATCACCACAGCGTGTTTAGCATCTCTTTTTTTTTTCCTTATCAGTGCCAAAGACACTAAGAATAATCTTTTGATTTTGGTCACACAAATAAATGCTAAACACCATTCAAATCTGTTAGGTGTTACTTTTTTTTTGTGTACACTCATAATAACAACAAAAGTGTGTGAGCTTTTGCAAAATAAGAAAAACAAACATAGTAAGCATTCTTTCTTTTCTCTCTCCGTGAACTGTTTTAAGACACGTGTCAGTAAAATGCACTGAAACTCCACGAAAACGAAACACACAGACATGAGACGTATATTTATAGAAAGCTGGAAAGGTCTACATTTAAATGCAGCGAGTGCATGTTGAAAACTTATGAAGCTTGATAAAGTAATCCGTATGAAACCCACACTGTCTAGTTTCTCGGTCTGAGCTCATTATTTTTAATACGGCCACGCCCATGAGAATTTGATATTACAATCCTCTACGTGAGACGCGCGCTCCTTGTACACTGTGGTTAGAAAAAACTGCGGAATCTCCGCGAATACATGAGAAACATACCTGCATAAAGCTTGGAAGGTGAACTTTCCAACTCCTTTTGAAAGCAAATGTTTTCTCGCTAGGTAATCCACAGAATCTGCATCACGCTGGCTCTTTCCGTGTTCGCCATAGCAGCCATGACGATAGTTGCCTGAACTCGTGCACGTCCACAAACAAACACAGCGCGCTGGCTAAGGTCGTTTCATTTTCATTAAATTGCAATTATGACCTGTTTAACCTCACAGGACCACTGTGATCGCTTTATTCAGAACGTGACGCATGTTATACGAATTGTTTGTTTGTTTGTTTGTTTGTTATTACCTGTATATTTGTTTCCCCAATTTCTGTTTAACGGAGAGCAGATTTTGTTCAACACATTTCTAAACATAATAGTTTTAATAATTTCTAATACCTGATTTCTTTTCTCTTTGCCATGATGACAGCACATAATATTATACTAGATATTGTTCAAGACACTTCTATACAGCTTAAAGTGACATTTAAAGGCTTAACTAGGGTAATTAGGGTAAAGTTAGGGTAATTAGGCAAGTTATTGTATAACAGTGGTTTGTTCTGGAGACAATCCAAAACTAATATTGCTTAAGGGGGCTAATAATATTGACCTTAAAATGGCTTTAAAACAATTAAAAACGGCTTTTATTCTAGCCGAAATAAAACCAATAAGACTTTCTCCAGAAGAAAAAATATTATAGGAAATACTGTGAAAAATTCCTGAATCTGTTCAACATCATTTGGGAAATATTTAAAAAAGAAAACAAAATTCAAAGGAGAGTGAATAATTCTGACTTCATCATACAGCTGAATTTACTGCTGTAAAACGGTTGGTGTGTTATTGCGTGTGTGTATGTCGGAGGCGTTTCTGCGTGAGGAATTCAGGCTTCATTGAAGGTGACGTTGTTGATTTGGTGAGCTCCGTTTCCAGCAGATGATGTGTGTTTTTCTGCGTCTGGAGCGCAGCTGTTAGAGAGATTCGCTCTCTTCAGGAAGGAGCTGTAACTTCCATTTCCTACTCGCTGCTCCTCCTCCATCCATTCAGGATTATCTGCTTTAGCTTCTCTCTTTCTCTCCTCTGCTCTCAATTTACTCGTAATATTTAAGGGGCCCTGAAGGCTGTGATATACTCGCTGCGAAGATATTTTCGTCATACATTTCAGGGGCGAAAACAAGTTCAGGGCATCACAGAATAGGAAAAGAATGTCAGATGAGAGGAGTTTATAATGAGATTAGAAGTACGCTTCAATTCTACACTCATAAAATTGACTTTTCGGCTTGTTCAAACTACTTATTTAAAATGAGCTGAAGCAACACAATTCTTACCTTTTTTGTGACAACTTAATTGTTTGTCAATCCACATAAATCTGTAAAAAATATGAAGTTAACTTAATTTATTTGTGTTGGGGCAACATAAATGATTTGTGTAGAACTGAGCATTTATTACCCTGTACTGTGAATCTCCAGTGTTTCTTCTCTTTTTAAGAGTTCACACTTAGCTGATAATTGATTATAAAGCTTGTTTGGCATGCTGTCCCAGGAGAGAGCCCTGAGCTCATAAGATCCTCGAGCCCGGGGCTCCCTCCCGTTTGCAAGGCGAGAGGGGAGTTTGAGCTCAGGTAGATCTGGAGAACTCCCCTGCTGTAATGAACAGATAGTGATTGCTCTTAAGAGGTAACTACTTACTAGGAGCATGTCTATGGTGCCGTTTGGATTAGTTAATTAAAGTTGCATGTTTGTGGACTGTGGGAGCAAAACGGGGAAACCCACATGAGCACGGGAAGAATGTGTAAACTGGCTTGGTAAGGACTAGAACCAGTGACGTTCTTGCTGTGAGGCAACAGTGCTAACCACTGGGACACCATGCCACCCATCTAGGAAAGGAGGAGGAGTAGGGGTGGAAGGAGGGATTCTTCAAAACGAAGATGGCTGTCATATTGAACTTAGGGTATTTATAGTGGCTTAGGAATCGTCTCATTGGTGAATCATAAATTAAATAATGCGGGGCCGGCTGCAAGCAATCATAAGCACGTGATCCTCTCGAAATTAGTTTATAAATAAACTTCACAAAATGAATAGAAATTATCTTAAAACTCTTAAAATGTCTAATCTTTAAGAAATGAACAGAGAGAATGAACTTGAGAAGATTTGCATGTCAACGAAGGCGGGGCTTCCAAGCCACACCCACACATGACATCACTTAAATTTGGAAAAACTCAAATTAAATTAATTCCGAAATGCTTTCCCAGCTTTATTTACAGTGGACTTTTTTATGATAATCAACCCAAACAATATACACTCACCGGCCACTTTATTAGGTACACCGTACTAGTACCGGGTTGGACCCCCTTTTGCCTTCAAAACTGCCTTAATCCTTCATGGCTGAGATTGAACAAGGTAATTTGATAAAGTATGCTCACACAGCTGTTAATTGTTAATAAAGAACTGTAAACTGTTAATAGCTCTTTAATTAACAGAGGAGGTACACAAGCTACACTTTACTATTGCATTAATATTGCTCTTGTTCTCTAATGCTGTAATATAGCAGTGTGTGTATATGATGGTGTAGGTGAGGTTAAATCATCTTTATCCTCAAGCTAAAAGCATGACATGGGCATTTTCCAGCTCTCCGCCGCCGTAGGGTGTGAATTGCCAAGCATCAGTTTTTGTGCTTTTCCAGCTTTCCTCTATCTGTGCTCTCCCAGAGTTGGACCAAAGAAATCTCTGTCTGTCTGTCTGTGTCTGTGCGCCTCTGACCCTCTGCTGAACCTTTGCTATTGAGCAGTGTAAATGGTGAAGGTAAACACTGCAGAAACAGACTCTGTAATGTTAATGTCACTCGCTTCTGCATAGCAGTTACAGACAGACTGACTGAGCACAAATCATTTTCATCTCTTATCAAACATGAAGACGCTGATATTGACACCCAGGGTTGCACCCAAATGAAAGTTCTATATGCACTTGGCTGAAAAACGAAATCAGAAATGCTTAATGTTATTTAATACAATAGTAAACTATTATTACCAATTGATTTTGTAAGACATTGTTTTTTCAATTTCATTACTCTAAACAATTAACTATATTTTGAAGAAAGCAAACTAATCAGAATTCTTTATGCAAATAGTGTTGATGACATCACAAATCCTAAAATACATGAAATTAATATAATAAATATTTTTTGTAATCATTATAACATTCTAAAAGTAATAGTAAAAATGTAAGTATTAAAAAAAGGATTGTGTATTTTGTGTGTGTGTGTGTGTGTGTGTGTAAGTTTTTTTTTTTTCTTGTGTAAAGCAAGCAAAAAGCCAATGAAATTGCTGTAATTCAGACTACATTTAAATACGTGACATATGTGTGCTGGTTTACATGTGTACAAACATCAGATGATGTGTGTATTTGAAAAGATTATGGGAATCACATATTTGCATGAATGTTCGAAACCAAAACTGAAAATTCTGTATTCACTTGGCTGAAAAACGAAAGAAGAATGGTTAATGTTATTTAATACAACAGTAAATTATTATTACAAAGTAATTTTGTAAGACATTTTTAAAATTTTGTTTTAGTTTTTCTCTTTCTTTACTCTGTTAATTGTACGCTACCTGACACAAGTCTTGTCATGGATCTCAGTTGTAAGAGCAACACATAATAACTCGACTTCTAGTTGATCATTTGGAAAAGTGTCAGAGGGTGGATTTCTCCGAATCATCTGTTGATCTGCATCCCAATCATCACAAATACTGCAGAAGACCTACTGGAGCCCACATGGAGCCAAGATTCTTACAGAAATCAGTTTGGTGAAGGAGAAATCATGGTTTGGGGTTACATTCAGTATGGGGGCGTGTGAGAGATCTGCAGAGTGGATGATCAACATCAACAGCCTGAGGTATCAAGACATTTGTGCTGTCCATTACATTACAAACCACAGGAGAGGGACAATTCTCCAGCAGGATAGCGCTCCTTCTCATACTTCAGCCTCCACATCAAACTCGTGAAAGCAAAGAAGGTCAAGGTGCTCCAGGATTGGCCAGCCCAGTCACTAGACATGAACATTATTGAGCATGTCTGGGGTAAGATGGAGGCATTGAAGATGAATCCAAAGAATCTTGATGAACTCTGGGAGTCCTGCAAGAACACTGAAGTGAAGTGATTTGAGTCATTCAGAGATGTATGATGCAGTCCTCCAAGCTCATGATGGAGTCAGACACAATATTCATTCTGTTTCCACTGCAGCATGACTTTATATTCTATACTGGACATTATTGAAGGTTCAGTGATGAGACTTTAGTCTAAGCAGAGTCAGACCTTACTGTCCTAATGAAATCATTCAGAATCAAGACATGATCATATTTTATTGTGGTCAAATAAGCGTCATTTAGAGGCCTTTGCCTTTCATATAAGCCACTTCTGATAGCAAATGATCAACTAGAAGTCAACTTATTATTTGTTGTTCCTAAAACTGGGATAGGACACAAGACTTGTCAATTAATGTATATTAAAGAAATCAAACTAATCAGAAATCTGTATGCAAATAGTGTTGATGACATCACTACTGGTTTCATTCTGCATGCTTCAGGAAGGATTTTAATACCTATGCATAACATTTAACATTAAATTTATACATTATACATTTAATGTATTTTTTTTTCAGAAATATGATTTCATTTTGTTTGGATTTACTCTAATATCACAATTTTTTGACACCTAAAGGTGCCCTGTACATAGCAAACATTCTCTTAAACATAACCTTTTAAACATAATTGTAAAAAATCTCAAGTATTTAAAAAAGAATGTTTTTTTTTTTTTTTTAAATATTATAAAACATTTCATTTCGAAATTGTTTTTGTACTTGCACCTTAATACTTTTATGCTTACTAAATGCATGAATAAAATCAATGCAAGGTTTGTAAAGCAAGCAAAAAGCCAATGTAATTGCTGCAATTCAGACTACATTTAAATATGTGACATATTGGTATGCTGGTATACATATGTAGAAACATCAGATAATGTATTTGAGAAGATTATGGTAATTACATACACATGATATGTATGTACAGTATGCAAACATTAGATTTATTGCATTGCATAAAAATTGCAACTCAATAGTATTTGCATGCTAAAGAAACCGAAAATGTCACTTACAGTAAAAATGGTTCAAATATATTCAGTAAAAGCACAAACTTTTATAGGGTTTGTATAAATACTTTTGTCTCTGCTTGCCTTCCATATATGCTGAACAAGTTTGTTAGTCAAAATTCTTCTACTATAAAGTTTACAAAGGCAAAAGTTGGCACAACGAATTACAAAACAAAAGTTTGAGCGTCGTCTGTGTGGTAAACGGTGGAAATCAAAGGGAGAACAAGATTAAGTGTGACGATCCGCTGCGAGTCTCTCTTCTGCAGTGTTTTGTGCTGGAGTTTATTTAAAGCACAGTGATCCGGCTCTCGGTGAGCTCTGCTCTTTTCATCCTCCACATCTCCGTCTGCATTTTAATCACACAGATATCCTCCATCTCACTCCTTCATCACTACCTGACACTCTCATTGTAATGCCCTGCTAATTGAAAGCATAAATCTGTCATGCCAAAGTGTATTAACTGGGCGTTTCACATGGAGAAAGACAGACAGAGAGAGAGAAGCTGTCACCATTATGAAATTTGGCTGACCATCAGTTGTCTAATACTTGCAATTATGGGAATTAATTGTCTGTTTTGGTGCTTTGACAATTAGTTGTCTGTTGTGGGAAGCATATGAAATCTAATACATGTCTAAAATTACAGTTCATGTATTTGAACATACACTCACCGGCCACTTTATTAGGTACACCTTACTAGTACCGGGCTGGACCACTTTTGCCTTCAGAACTGCCTTAATCCTTCATGGCATAGATTCAACAAGCTACTGGAAATATTTACCCATAACCAAACCATAAATAAATAAAAGTTGCACACAAATGACCACCTGTCAATCAGTTTATTCTGCGGGACTCTGGTATGAATAGAGTGATCTGTGTCCTTATAATGGCTTTTTCCCACAGCTGATGGAAGAGACGAGAGTTCGCTTGGAGTTCACTGTAATTTGTATTGTGATTGATGATAACTTCCTTATTTTATTATTATTATTATTATTATTATTATTATTATGAGGAAATAATAACAAGTAAAGATGCTAGGGCTCAACCGTTTTGGTCGAACATGCGACCTAAAAATATATTTGGAAGCATTTGTGCGAGTGCATACATTTTCACTGCAAAATCCTCACCGCGTGTGCGGATTTAGGAGACATTTATGCAGAATGCATCTTTGCACCTAAAGACGCCAAACGCAGCGCTCAGGAACAGATTAAAAAAGTTGTTATGTGAACTTGCTGAAGTAAAAAAAAAAAAAGCTTGCACCGCCTTTGTGCTCTTCTTATTGGCCCACTGCTCTAGAACTGAACGCGAATGGATTGGTTAATATCAGCTGTCAATCACTCAGTCAACGCCTTCTGCCTTCACATGACAGGAGCTACAACCGCTGAAATGTGAAGCGCTGAAGATGAGAGAATGAAAATAACACTGACAGATTTAGTTTTAGAAACCACCTAAAGTCACTAATAATGGCACATCTTATTAGTGATCATGTGCTGAATGTTAATCCACCATTTACACTTTTCCAAGAGTGAATAAAAGACTTCCAGTGGCTTCAAGTCCGCTATGAAAATAACTAAAGCCATTCACTGTAAAGTCTGAGGGACGGGGTTTGCAGGTAACAGCGTTTGCCACTGAATCTACACATTTTAAGCTCGAGAGGTGCTGTATACTCCTTTATTTAATCCTCACGATGCTGTCAGCCGTGCAAGCGGCAGCTATATGTAAAATATAACACATTTAGCTCATAAAAGACTGTTATTGCTATTAAGATGACATGCAAATAATAAGTTATATATCAATATAAATGTGGGGCGGGGCGATGGATCGTCTATCGGCCCACCCCTAATATCCACATGTAGTGAAACCATAGAGCGAAACAGATGGCAAAATAGGAAAATGTAAATTTGCGTACTCCTGGTTGGAGAAAGACGAGTTTAAACAGCCTGTCGCTGAAAACAACCGCATAATTTATTATTTCTAGCTTTGTTTCTTCCGAGCTTATCTGAGTTCTGTTGCATGGTTGTGCTCCATTCATTTATTTAACTACATCTGTTTATTAACAACTGTTTATTAAGTTAAAGGTTTGATACTGATTAGAATTTAAAGTGGCGATGAGCTCTTAAAATATTCTGAGAAGGTCTTTAAAAAGTCTTAAAAAGGTATTGAAATTACCTTTAGGATTCCTGCATGTACCCTGTAATAGTTGAACATGAATATTGAAATATATGTTGCATACAGTATATCTGCATGTGTTTTTATATCTGTCAATTCCCAACATTAACTTATATTTGTGATAACGTCATATTTTTGCTTATATTGCCATATGCCAGAATTTTATATGGACGCTTATTGTGTACTTGGTTTTAAACAATTAGTTTTGTTATTACTGTATATGTGTATTTGATATGATTGTTTCTTACATTTACAGAATGCAATATATTGCTTTAAAGGTACAGAGGAGTCAATTAATCACAGTAATTTGTAACAATTCTTTAATAACTAACATACAGCCAGCACACCAGAGATGCCATAGATTGAAAAAGGCTGCAGGACAAGCGTGTGTGTGTGTGTTTGTGTTTGTTGATCTGCCAGACTCATCCACATGACTGCATCTAAATGTGAAAATTACAGGCTGTCTGTCCGCCGTCAGACTGCAGAGCGGCTGTTTCTCTTTTAGTGCAGGTAGCACTTGTGTGGGAGCAGGATTTGTGCAGGTTAGAGAGCTGACAGACTCTCACACGCTTCTTCTACAATTTGGAGGTGTGAAATAAGAGGCTGAGAGCAGTTTTGTGTCTGACCTTAAAGGCCTGTTTTCTGACTGGGAAAACTTCAGCAACACAACTCCATTAACCGCAGTACAGGACTCTATTAGTGCTGGAAACAAGTCGGACGGCTGAAGGCAAAAAATACAGCAGTGTAGCAGTCAAATACTCAATATTCAAGAAGAAACAACACTAGATGCATTGTATTAGCATGTAGAGATCTGCTCAGATTTGGTTTTTAAAAGGTGCAGACACATTCTGCAGAGTTTTATTGTTATTTATGCACAGAATTTTGTAAAATAAATCAATAAATCTGCATATTTATGTGGTATATTTTAGAAAAGTATTGTAGCTGAAGACTACAATAAAAAAAAAACAAACAGAATAAATAAATAAATAAATAAATAATTATTGACTTAATTGACAATTTATGCAAACATCCAAATAATCGCAAAGGGTTCACATATTTTTTCTTGCAACTGTATATCTGTTACGATCACCGGTGATCTAGCACCTGTGGATCGCTGGAGATCCATACGTATGCCACATTAACGAACTACAACTCCCAGTATGCACCTCGCACACACCAGTTCCAGTTTCCCACTGATTACACAGACACAGCAGTAGCTCATTTTCACTCATTACATGACTATATATAAACTTCACTTTCTCATTCACATTGCTTAGTCTCGTTTTCCTGTAGCATTACGAAGCATTTTTCTTGTCTTGTTTGTTCTGTGCCGTATTTTCAGACCCTCACTTTTTAATTATTGATTTTTGCTGTTAGCTGCCTGGATTGATCTCTTTGCCTGTGACTCAACTACTCTTTAGGATTGCGCTGTATGTACCTGTTTGCTCCAGTGACTGACCATTGCCTGAAGTACAGGACTCTGTTAGAGCTGGAAACATGCCGGACGGCTGAAGGCAAAAAATACAGTAGTGTAGAAATCAAAGACTGACCAATCAAGAAGAAAACAACACTAGATGCATTGTATTAGCATGTAGAGATCTGCTCAGATTTGGTTTTTAAAAGGCACAGACACATTCTGCAGAGTTTTATTGTTATTTCTGCACAGAATTTTGTTAAATAAATCAGCATATTTATGTGGTATATTTAAGAAAAGTATTGGAGCTGAAGACTATCATTAAATAAAAAACAAACAGAATAAATGAATAAATAAATAAATAAATAAATATTGACTTTAGACGAAGATCAGAACACATTTTCTGTCCAATTTATGCAGACATCCAAATAATCGCAAAGGGTTCACATTTTTTCTTGCAACTGTATATCTGTTACGATCACCAGTGATCTAGTGGCTGTGGATCACTGGAGAACTATACACATGCCACATTAACGAACTACAACTCCCAGTATGCACCTCGCACACACCGGTTCCTGTTTCCCACTGATTACACAGACACAGCTGTAGCTCATTTTCACTCATTACATGACTATATATAAACTTCACTTTCTCATTCACATGGCCTAGTCTCGTTTTCCTGTAGCATTACGAAGCATTTTTCTTGTTTTGTTTGTTCTATGCCGTATTTCCAGACTCTCATTAAATATTGATTTTGCTATTTTAGCTGCCTGGATCGATCTTTGACTACTCTTTAGGATTGCCGTGTGTGTACCTGTTTGCTCCAGTGACTGACCATTGCCTGAAGTACAGGACTCTATTAGTGCTGGAAACATCCCGGACGGCTGAAGGCAAAAAAATACAGCAGTGTAGCAGTCAAAGACTGACTATTCAAGAAGAAGCAACACTAGATGCATTGAATTAGCATGTGGATATCTGCTCAGATTTGGTTTTTAAAAGGGACAGACACATTCTGCAGAGTTTTATTGTTATTTCTGCACAGAATTTTGTAAATAAATAAACAAATCTGCATTGTTTTGTATTTTGGAAACGTATTGTAGCTGATGACTACAACTAAACAAACAAACAAACAAACAGAATAAATAAATAAATAATTATTCACTTTAGACGAAGATCAGAAAACATTTTCTGTCCAATTTATGCAGAAAACCAAGTAATCCCAAAAGGTTCACATCATTTTTCTTGCAACTGTATATCTGTTACAATCACTGCAGATCACTGGAGAACACACACACACACACACACACACACACACACACACACACACACACACACACACACACACACACACACACACACACACACACACACACACACACCACGTTAACGAACTACAACTCCCAGCATGCACCTCGCACACACCAGTTCCAGTTTCCCACTGATTACACAGACACAGCTGTAGTTCATTTTACATTAAATGGACTATATGAAGAGTTCAGAAGCAAAAATGAGATGATGACATTGAGTGAATGCTTTAGGCACGTACTACATGTTCAACAAATAGATTTGCTTCAAATCATCTAAATCCCAGCGTCAGCGCATTCAGAAATAAGTTTGTTGGCAAAAGCTGCTAAACTCCACTTGCCTTCCAGCAAAAGCCGCTATATCTTGAGAACCAATCAGAAGGCGTGAATCGAATCATGTTTTCAATGTAGCAGTGTGCTGATGAGCCGGCTTTTATGAGGAGACTGTTTTATTCTGCTTTCGATTTTAAAAGATGGAGTTTGATGAACTGGATGAGCCTGTCCGACTTTGTTCTGTGCCGTATTTCCAGATGCTCACTTTATTAATTTTTTCTGTTTTGCCTTCTGTCTCTTTGCCTGTGACTTGACTACTCTTTGCCCTGTATGTACCTGTTTGCACCAGTGACTGACCATTGCCTGACTGACCACTCTTTTAAATAAAGAGGCTGCATTTAGATTCTTAACTCTGTTGTCGGTATCATGTTACAATATCGCTGAAAAACAAAAATTGTGCAGCCCTAAATATCTAAATAAAAAGTACTTAATTTACTTTTATTTAAGGTTGACGATGCAAATCAAATTAGAAGCACTTATTTGGTAAACAAAGGCACAGTGATTCGCTCATACAATACATCCATTAAAAGAGAGAATATATTACTGTACAAGCTGTATTGTACATTTAACATTTGCATATTTAATAACATTACTAAAATTAATTTATGTATTTCAGTTCTTATATTACCACACATTTACATAAATAAATAGATTACACTGCTGTAGTAATAAAAAGGGGGAGAAATGACAATACTTTGTCTAATTATTATTAATTAACCTTTTCTTTATCTAGCCTGTTGGATGTTAGTGGAACACAATTTTTTTTTGCATGCAGTGATAAGGATTCAAGCTCTAAACATGAAAAGGAAAAACATAAGAGCCAATAAATAATTCATATGCAATATTAAAAGTAAAAAAATTTGGTTCACTCTACTTTAGTCTTGCAGTAGGGGTGAAAATCATTGTCATAAACAATAAAGAATCTCAAAGATACTGTGAAATTCTTTGCTTCTTTACACTTTTTAGTTATAATGACAATGACATAGCACTGTGGGCTCACAGCAAGAAGGTCGCTGGTTCGAGCCTCGGCTGGGTCAGTTGGTGTTTCTGGGTGGAGTTTGCATGTTCTCCCCGCGTTGGCGTGGGTTTCCTCCGGGTGCTCCGGTTTCCCCCACAGTCCAAACACATGCGCTATAGAGGAATTGATGAACTAAAGTGGTCGTAATGTATGAATGTGTGTGTGAATGAGTGTATGGGTGTTTTCCCAGTACTGGGTTGCGGCTGGAAGGGCATCCGCTGTATAAAACATATGCTGGAATAGTTGGCGGTTCATTCTGCTGTCGCGGCCTCTGAAAAAGAGGAAAATGAGTACTGTAATATAATAGTATTAATAATAATATAATATAATATAATATATAATATAATATAACTAGTAATACTAATAATAATTTAGTTTGATAATACTGATCATTTTTCCTTCCAAATTTAAAGGAAATATGTTGTCATTTAAAGCTTTTTTTTTGTATAGAGTAATAACCCTGATATATATTTGAGTAATAACCCTGATATTCAGACAAACAGTGTTCAAAATAACCTTTCATTTTTTTTTAATTCATACTCATTAATTTACTCAATTTAATTGTAATTATCTTTTTTCTTTTAGTGTTGTAGTACCTTTAATGTATGTTGCTGATTAGTATAATTTTATTATTATTTATTATTTTATTATCATTATTAAATCGTATTTGTTTATATTGTATATTGTTGTTTTTATTATTATTAGTATTATTATTATTATTATTAGTAGTAGTAGTATTGCTGTTATTATTGTTATTATTATTATTATATTATTAATATTATCTATATGTTGTTGTTAATATTATTATTATTAGTATTAGTAGTAGTAGTATTGCTGTTATTATTGTTATTATTATTATTATATTATTAATATTATCTATATGTTGTTGTTCATATTATTATTATTATTATTATTAGTAGTAGTAGTAGTAGTAGTAATAATAGTAGTATTATTGTTATTATATTAGTATTATCTATATGATGTTGTTGTTGTTGTTGTTATTATTATTGTTATTATTATATTTGTATCGATTTTATTATCAGTTGAAAAAAGCAAAAGCTGTAAAAGATATATATATATATATATATATATATATATATATATATATATATATATATATATATATATATATATATATATATATATATATATATATATAATAAATGTAATATATTTAAATTGAACATTTTTAAATATTAACACCCAAACCCATACCTAATAAAACATAAAAACTGGTGAAACATTTGTTAATAAAAATGTTAAAATCTATTTTTTTTTCACAAGATATTAAGCAATTATTGTTTAATATAGTGCATGATGCAGCTCATTATTTTTTTTGTTTTGCATTGTACTGATTACTGTCTTGTACAGGGGCAACAAGGTCGCCTCACAGCAAGAAGGTCGCTGGTTCGAGTCCCAACTGGGTCAGTTGGCGTTTCTGTGTGGAGTTTGCATGTTCTCCCCGTGTTAGTGTGGGTTTCCTCTGGGTGCTCCGGTTTCCCCCACAGTCCAAACACATGCACTATAGGAGAATTGATGAACTTAATTGGCCGTAGTGTATGAATGAGTGTGTATGGGTGTTTCTCAGTTCTGGGTTGCTGCTGGAAGGGCATCCACTGTGTAAAACATATGCTAGAATAGTTGGCGGTTCATTCCGCTGTGGCGACCCCTGTTGAATAGGAGTTTAAACTGAAGAGAAAATGAAGTAATCCATCATAAGAGTATATTCCTATGACTAGCTTTGTTGAGTTTATAGCCTTTATATGACTTTAATATGCTGTAATATCCTAACCTCACACAATAGATTATTCCGTCTTAACCATGAGTTGATCCCACCATATTTCTTGATATTTTCATCTCTCGTTTGCAGTCAGTGAGTGGAAAATGAACCGGTGCTTTATTATTTTGCTCGATTGATCGTCTCTTTCGCAGCATTATTAATAATATCCCGCTGTCTCCTCTGATTGGATGACCGACTGTTGCCGGTTTCTGATTGTCATGTTTTCATGCTCGACTTCAGCCTGAGATTGTGGAGGGGTTTTTCTCTCTGCTTCATTCAATATAATCAATATATTCAGCTCTGACTGAGATGATTAATGCTTACACTACTGTTATAAACACAGCAGTAATAGCAAACACTCTTCTGTTTGAGTCTGGAGCAGTGTTGGGGGAAGATACTTTAGAAACTAATGCATCACAGTGTTGAGTGACTGTCTGAAAATGTAGCGTTAAAGTAACGTAGCTGCGTTACTGTCAACAACATCTGTAAATGAGCAGCTTTCTGTATTGTGTCATGTTTTTCATTATTTTTCCCTGTTTATTTCTGCTTTTGTATTGCGTGTGTGTGTGTGTGTGTTTATATGTCTGTTTGTGTGTGTGTGTGTTTGTTGTGTGTTTGTGTTTGAGTGTGTTTGAGTTTGTGTGTATATATGTGTGTGTGTGTGTGTGTGTGTGTGTGTGTGTTTATGTCTGTTTGTGTGTTTGTTTTTGTTTGTGTATGTGGTTTGAGTGTGTGTGTGTGTGTGTGTGTGTGTGTTTATGTCTGTTTGTGTGTTTGTTTTGTTTGTGTATGTGGTTTGAGTGTATGTGTGTGTGTGTGTTTATATGTCTGTTTGTGTGTGTGTTTATGTTTGTTTGTTTGTTTGTGTGTGTGTTTGAGTGTGTTTGAGTTTGTGTGTATATGTGTGTGTGTTTATATGTCTGTTTGTGTGTGTGTGTTTGTTTGTGTGTTTGAGTTTGTGTGCATATATGTGTGTGTGTGTGTGTGTTTATGTCTGTTTGTGTGTTTGTTTGTTTGTGTATGTGGTTTGAGTGTGTGTGTGTGTGTGTGTGTGTGTTTGTGTGTTTGTGTTTGAGTTTGTGTGTATATATGTGTGTGTGTTTATGTCTGTTTGTGTGTTTGTATTTGTTTTTGTATGTGGTTTGAGTGTGTGTGTGTGTGTTTATATGGCTGTTTGTGTGTGTGTTTATGTTTGTTTGTTTGTGTGTGTGTTTGAGTTTGTGTGTATATGTGTGTGTGTTTGTGTGTTTGTGTGTGTGTTTAAATGTCTGTGTGTTTGTTTTTGTGTGGTTTGTGCGTGTGTGTGTTTTTATACTGTATGTTTGTGTGTTTGTGTTTGAGTGTGTTCGAGTTTGTGTGTATGTCTGTGTGTTTGTTTGTGTTTGTTTGTTTGAGTGTGTGTGTGTGTGTTTATATTAGGGCTGTGTATTGGCAAGGGCCTCATGATACGATACATATCGCGATACATGGGTCACGATACGATATATTGCGAAACAATAAATATTGTGATATATTGCAATAGTTTGTATTAGTATGTGTGTCACATTATATTGACAACTTGTTAAAGTCGGCAGACAAATTAAAAGTGTGACTGAACAGAGAACTAGATATATTGCAAAGCTTACAAATGGCATTTATTTTTTGTCTAATTCAGTACTCCCTGGTATAGCGTTTAGGGTTGGGCTATGTTGACCAATTTGGCATTGTATGATGTCTAATGTGAAACATGGTGATGGACCATGGCATCGTCGTCATAGGGGGAGGTGAATTAATTATTTATGAATATTAAATTCATAACTAATAAATTATTTGTAGCCTACCGTTTCAACTACCTGACCCGCATGGCCTTTGTTTTACTCCTAACCAAATCATAAATAAATAAATAAAGGTAAGTTACACACAAATTACCACCTGTCAATCACTTATTTTTTCCGCGGGACTCTGGCATGACTAGGCAGAGTGAACTGTGCCGTTGTGGCGTCCACACACTTGCTTGGTAAAAAAGGTGCACAAACAACAGGAACCAACCAACAGTATCTGAGGTTTTCACTAAAATTACTAAGTACAAGCGTGAAAGCGAACGACTGAAGCAGTGTACTGATGCTGTGACACGTTACCTGAGAGAATCAAAAGACAGAAGAGTCGTTAGATAGAGACGAGATTAATTAAATATCACGTTTAACAACTAACTTATAGTGAGATGCGATCCAGCGGTACATCCTTGATAAACAGTCCGTACCAATGACTGTATAAAATATACAGTCCGTACACTGTTCTCTGGAGCTCAGACGAGCGCATGACAGTGTGTGTGTGTGTGTGGTCATTTGATGCGCGTTTTCAGCAGACGGAGGGCTGTTCAGAAATGCCAGATGAAACGCCAGTTTGGATGTGGATCATTTTAGTTCTGAAATGCCATTTTAAAACTAAGCTGTATCAGTGTAAACAGGGCCTGAGTGTGTGTTTTTCACGAGCGGGTTTGCAACGGGGGCAATGCGGAGGATCGGTGATGCCGCTTCAGCATTATGATGTCTATAGGCCATCGGCCCTTATAGCGTTAAAACCAAAGTGCAGACACAGGTCAGCTCTAAAAGCTGGAGGCACCTTTATATTTTCCGCCATGCTCACTCTTGCTTACTTCTGATACCGTACTACTTGGCGTTTTGTTGATCGTTAGTGACATCTACAGGAGCGGAGGAGGAGGTCATTTGGCACAACTTGAATCGATACTTGAGGTTGGACTATCGATACACTATCGTAAAAGTAATTATAGCCATAGTTGGATGTATGGATATTCTTGCACAGCCCTAGTTTATATGTCTGTTTGTGTGTTTGTTTTTGTGTTTGTGTGTGTGTGTTTTTATATCTGTTTGTGTGTTTGTTTTTGTTTGTGAATGTGGTTTGTGTGTGTGTGTGTGTGTTTGTCTGTTTGTGTGTGTGTTTGTGTATGTATGTCTGTGTGTTTGTTTGTGTGTGTGTTTATATGTTTGTGTGTTTGTGTGTGTGTGTGTTTATATGTTTGTTTGTTTGTGTGTTTGTGTTTGAGTGTGTTTGAGTTTGTGTGTATATATGTTTGTGTGTGTTTGAGTGTGTGTGCGTTTTATGTCTGTTTGTGTTTATTTTTGTTTGTGTATGTGGTTTGTGTGTGTGTGTTTGTCTGTTTGTTTGTGTGTGTGTGTTTGTGTATGTATGTCTGTGTGTTTGTTTGTGTGTTTGTGTTTATGTTTGTGTGTTTGTGTATGTGTGTGTGTGTGTGTGTGTGTGTGTGTGTGTGTGTGTGTTTATATGTTTGTTTGTTTGTGTGTTTGTGTTTGAGTGTGTTTGAGTTTGTGTGTATATATGTTTGTGTGTGTTTGAGTGTGTGTGCGTTTTATGTCTGTGTTTGATTTTGTTTGTGTTTGTGGTTTGTGTGTGTGTGTGTGTGTGTGTTTATGTCTGTTTGTGTATGTAATTTGTGTGTGTGTGTGTTTATGTCTGTTTGTTTGTGTGTTTGTGTGTGTGTTTATATGTTTGTTTGTTTGTGTGTTTGTGTTTGAGTGTGTTTGAGTTTGTGTGTATATATGTTTGTGTGTGTTTGAGTGTGTGTGTGTGTTTTATGTCTGTTTGTGTTTGATTTTGTTTGTGTATGTGGTGTGTGTGTGTGTGTGTGTGTGTGTGTGTGTGTGTGTGTTTATGTCTGTTTGTGTTTATTTTTGTTTGTGTATGTAATTTGTGTGTGTGTGTGTGTTTATGTCTGTTTGTTTGTGTGTTTGTGTGTGTGAGCATGTTTGTGTGTGTGCTTATATGTTTGTTTGTTTGTGTGTTTGTGTGTGTGAGCATGTTTGTGTGTGTGTTTATATGTTTGTTTGTTTGTGTGTTTGTGTTTGAGTGTGTTTGAGTTTGTGTGTATATATGTTTGTGTTTGAGTGTGTGTGCGTTTTATGTCTGTTTGTGTTTATTTTGTTTGTGTGTGTGTGTGTGTGTGTTTGTCTGTTTGTTTGTGTGTGTGTGTTTGTGTATGTATGTCTGTGTGTTTGTTTGTGTGTGTGTTTATGTTTGTGTGTTTGTGTGTGTGTGTGTGTGTGTGTTTATATGTTTGTTTGTTTGTGTGTTTGTGTTTGAGTGTGTTTGAGTTTGTGTGTATATATGTTTGTGTTTGAGTGTGTGTGCGTTTTATGTCTGTTTGTGTTTATTTTTGTTTGTGTATGTGTTTAAGTGTGTGTGTGCGTTTTATGTCTGTTTGTGTTTATTTTTGTTTGTGTATGTGGTTTGTGTGTGTGTGTGTTTGTCTGTTTGTTTGTGTTTGTGTATGCATGTCTGTGTGTTTGTTTGTGTGTGTGTTTATGTTTGTGTGTGTGTGTTTATATGTTTGTTTGTTTGTGTGTTTGTGTTTAAGTGTGTGTGTGCGTTTTATGTCTGTTTGTGTTTATTTTTGTTTGTGTATGTGGTTTGTGTGTGTGTGTGTTTGTCTGTTTGTTTGTGTTTGTGTATGCATGTCTGTGTGTTTGTTTGTGTGTGTGTTTATGTTTGTGTGTGTGTGTTTATATGTTTGTTTGTTTGTGTGTTTGTGTTTGAGTGTGTGTGCGTTTTATGTCTGTTTGTGTTTATTTTTGTTTGTGTATGTGTTTAAGTGTGTGTGTGCGTTTTATGTCTGTTTGTGTTTATTTTTGTTTGTGTATGTGGTTTGTGTGTGTGTGTGTTTGTCTGTTTGTTTGTGTTTGTGTATGCATGTCTGTGTGTTTGTTTGTGTGTGTGTTTATGTTTGTGTGTGTGTGTGTGTGTTTATATGTTTGTTTGTTTGTGTGTTTGTGTTTGAGTGTGTGTGCGTTTTATGTCTGTTTGTGTTTATTTTTGTTTGTGTATGTGGTTTGTGTGTGTGTGTGTTTGTCTGTTTGTTTGTGTTTGTGTATGCATGTCTGTGTGTTTGTTTGTGTGTGTGTTTATGTTTGTGTGTGTGTGTGTGTGTTTATATGTTTGTTTGTTTGTGTGTTTGTGTTTGAGTGTGTGTGCGTTTTATGTCTGTTTGTGTTTATTTTTGTTTGTGTATGTGTTTAAGTGTGTGTGTGCGTTTTATGTCTGTTTGTGTTTATTTTTGTTTGTGTATGTGGTTTGTGTGTGTGTGTGTTTGTCTGTTTGTTTGTGTTTGTGTATGCATGTCTGTGTGTTTGTTTGTGTGTGTGTTTATGTTTGTGTGTGTGTGTGTGTGTGTTTATATGTTTGTTTGTTTGTGTGTTTGTGTTTGAGTGTGTGTGCGTTTTATGTCTGTTTGTGTTTATTTTTGTTTGTGTATGTGTTTAAGTGTGTGTGTGCGTTTAAATGTCTGTTTGTGTGCGTTTGAACGTGTGTTTGTGTGCGTCTGACTGTATGTGTGTCTGACTGTGTTTGAGTGTGTGTGGGTTTGTTTGTGGATGCGTTTGTTTGAGTGTGTCTATTTGTGTGTGTGTGTTTGTGATTGTGTGTGTGTTTGTGTTTCTGTGTATGTATTTGAGCGTGTTTGTGTGTGTGTGTGTGGGGGGGGGGGGGTTTGTGTGTTTATGATTGTGTGTGTCTACATATGTGTGTTTGTGTGGGTTTGTTTGTGTGTCTGTATAAGTGTGTGTCTCTGTGTATGTGTGTGTGTGTGTGTGTGTGTGTGTGTGTGTGTGTGTGTGTGTGTGTGTGTGTTTGCACACACATGTGTGTCAGTGTCCGTATGACAGTAAGAGTGTGTGTCTGTTTATGTGTGTCTGTTTACAGTGAGAATGTGTGTGTGTGTATGTGTGTCTTTCCGGCTCAGGAACTGGGCCTCAGGTCATTCTACAGGACTCATTTGCGTCTGGGAATGTGTGTGTGTGTAATTGTTCCAGCATTTGATAGAGAGACTCGTCTGCTGTGGGGAGTTTAATGTTAATCCAGCAGGAATGTGATCAATTAAATCTTCGTCTTCCTCCTTTTCTTTTCCTCTATATTATTTATCTCAGCACTGATATTTTCCCAACCACACTAGAATAGCCCTCGCTGACTCCTCATAACCGAGGCCTGAAGCATGATGGGAAAAGGGCGGAAATGAGCTGTCACATGTGTCCAGTTATACCGCGTCTGCACTGGATCTGTGTGTCAGGACTACAGCTAATACAAGACTAAATATAGCAGATACAGCTCAGGTCAGATTTATTCGGCCTCTTGTGATTTTCTTTCTCAAATATTTCCCAAATGATGTTGAACAGATTCAGGAATTTTTCACAGTATTTCCTATAGTATTTTTTCTTCTGGAGAAAGTCTGATTTGTTTTATTTCAGCTAGAATAAAAGTAGTTTTTAATTGTTTTAAACCCATTTTAAGGTCAATATTATTCGCCCCCTTAAGCAATATTAGTTTTGGATTATCTCCAGAACAAACCACTGTTATACAATGACTTGCCTAATTACCCTAACTTTACCCTAATTACCCTAGTTAAGCCTTCAAATCTTTAACTTTGTGGATTCAGTTTTTTCAAATTATTTCTAATTTACTTTAATTTTCTGTGAAAAAGGGAAATGAAGCCTTCACCCACTTTTTAAAAAAGTGTAATTATTTCAGAAAATATTTCACGTAACATTTAACTTAGTACAGCTCTAATAATAACAACATATCAATCATTGAGTATTGCAAAAAATGTGCTGTTTGTTTTGGTGTGAAGTTCATTTTCATTTATTTAATAGTGAAATTTACTTTTCAGAGCTCCAAAGTAAATTATTATTTTTTTTGTAGCATTAAATTTTTCATAGGCCCCCTTCACACTTCTAACTAACGAATGAACGAACTAACTAACGAACTAACAAATAAACTAACGAATGAACGAACAAACAAACGAACTAACCAACTAACAAACAAATTAACGAATGAACAAACTAACCAACCAATGAATTTACTAACGAATGAAGTAACTAACGAACAAATGATTTAGCTAACTAACGAACTAACGAACGAACTACATAACTAACAAATTAACTAACAAATTAACTAACTAACACATTAACCAACGAACTAACTAAGGAACAAACAAACTAACTAACGGACGAAAAAACTAATGAGTTAATGAACTAACAGACTAACGCACTAACAAATAAACCAACTAACAAACAAACTAACTAATGAACAAACAAACTAACTAACAGACTAACAAACTAATGAACTAACTTATTAACTAATGAATGCACAAACTTACCAACTAACTAACGAACTAACAAATGAACTAAGGAATGAATGAACAAACAAACTAACCAACGAACTAACCAAGTAACTAACCAACTAACAAATAAACTAACGAAAGAATGAACAAACAAACTAACCAACGAACTAAACAAGTAACTAACCAACTAACTAACGAACTAACAAATGAACTAAGGAATGAATGAACAAACAAACTAACCAACGAACTAACCAAGTAACTAACCAACTAACAAATAAACTAACGAAAGAATGAACAAACAAACTAACCAACGAACTAAACAAGTAACTAACCAACTAACTAACCAACTAACAAATAAACTAACAAAAGAATGAACAAACAAACTAACCAACGAACTAACCAACTAACTAACCAACTAACAAATAAACTAACGAATGAACGAACCAACAAACTAACCAACGAACTAACCAACTAACTAACCAAGTAACAAATAACTAACGAATGAACGAACAAACAAACTAACCAACGAACTAACCAAGTAACTAACCAACTAACTAACCAACTAACAAATAAACTAATGAATGAACGAACCAACAAACTTACTAACAAATGAACAAACTAACAAATAAACCAACCAACTAACGAACAAACTAACGGACTAACAAACAAATGAACTAAGAAACGAAGTAACTAACCAACAACCAAACAAACCAACAAATTAACGAATGAACAAACTAACTAACTAACCAATGAATTTACTAACGAATGAAGTAACTAACAAACAAATGATCTAACTCACAAACTAACCAACAAACTAACTAATGAGCGAACTACATAACTAATGAATGAACTAACTAGCCGACGCAGTGGTGCAGTAGGTAGTGCTGTCGCCTCACAGCAAGAAGGTCGCTGGTTCGAGTTTCGGCTGTGTCAGTTGGCGTTTCTGTGTGGAGTTTGCATGTTCTCCCTGCGTTCGTGTGGGTTTCCCCCACAGTCCAAAGACATGCGGTACAGGTCAATTAGGTAGGCTAAATTGTCCGTAGTGTGAATGAGTGTGTGTGGATGTTTCCCAGAGATGGGTTGCAGCTGGAAGGGCATCCGCTGCGTAAAAAATATGCTGGATAAGTTGGCGGTTCATTCCGCTGTGGCGACCCCAGATTAATAAAGGGACTAAGCCGAAAAGAAAATGAATGAATGAATGACCTAATTAACGACTTAACCAACAAACTAACTAAAGAACTAAAAAAACGAATGAGTTAACGGACTAGCGGACTAACAAATAATCCAACGAATGAACGAACTAACTAAATAACAGACTAACAATCTAACTAACTAACTAGGGAATGCACAAACTAACTAACGAACTAACGAAATGACAAATTAACAAATGAATGAACGAATTAACTAATGGTTTTAAAATGAATGCATTACACAAAATATGATAAAATGAGTAGCAATAAAAATAGTAAATTACAAAATTAAATTATGAAAAAATTTAATTATCAAAAAGTTTAATTATAAAAAATATAAGTATTGACAAAACATAAGTAGAAATATGTTAAACAATATAATATGTAAAACACTATTAATCTAGAAACAATAAGCTTACTAAAATAAGGAAAAGAAAATGTGTTCTCTTAGTCCTAATGTCGTCATTTTTATCACATTGAGCTCATGTTTTGACTGGTTGCTGGAAGATAAAACGCCTGGATTTTATTTACATTTATATCATGATGTCACTACTGATTTTAATTAAACGCATCCTGCAGCCTCTAGAAGAAAGTCAACTTTGGATGCAGCGTTTTCTTCTTTCATTATAATCTGTGTTTGAGTCTCTGTTATAGCATTCAGCAGAAACTCCAGCATGTTCCAAACCAGCAGATATTATTTTGGTCAAATCATGTTGAATTTTCCAGCTCCACATTACAATAGTCTGAAGACGTTTTCATCATCTGCCAGTGTAATGAAGAGGACCGTGGGCTTCCTCCGGGAATCCTGTGGCAGAACATTTGTGGTTTTTGGAAGAAACTTGTTCATTTTTACACACTAGACATTTATAATCTGAGCTACTGATGAAAATGTGTTGCTGAAATACATCCTCAATCCTCCAGATCAGGGCTTGATCTATATATTATGAGCTATAGAAATAATATGACTTTAAGTAATGCATCACTTTTAAAATGAAGTTATATTTGAGTGGCCACACACACACACACACACACACACACACACACACACACACACACACACACACACACACACACACACACACATTTAAACACACAAACCACCACACCTATAAACAAACACACACTCAGACAAAACACACACACACACACACACACACACACACACACACACACTCACTCACTCACTCACTCATTGTCACACACATATACGCGCAAACCACCACACCTATAAACAAACACACACTCAGAAAAACACACACACACACACTCACTCATTGTCACACACATATACGCGCAAACCACCACACCTATAAGCAAACACACACTCAGAAAAACACACACACACACACACACTAACTCATTGTCACACACATATGCGCACAAACCACCACACCTATAAACAAACAAACACACACTCAGAAAAACACACACACACACACACACTCAGAAAAACAAACACACACTCACTCATTGTCACACACATATACACACAAACCACCACACCTATAAATAAACACAGACACACACACACACACACACACACACACACACACACACACACACACACACACACACACACACACACACACACTCATTGTCACACACACACACACACACACACACACACACACACACACACACACACACACACACACACACACACACACACACACACACACACACACACACACTCATTGTCACACACACATACGCACAAACCACCACACCTATAAACACACACACATACACACAAATAAACGCACAGATATAAACACACTCACTCAGTCACACACACTCACACACTCATACACATAGGCACACACATAACACACACATGAACACACACAAACCACCACACATATAAACACAAACACATAATTACGGTCACACACACACACTCATGTGATGTGTCTGATCATGAATACAGTATACTGTAGTGTAATCATATGAACAGAATCGCAGTGCATCACTGAAACTCTTCCCCCTCTGCTGTCCTGCAGCGCTCTGATCAACTGTGTGTGTGTGTGTGTGTGTGTGTGTGTGTGTGTGTGTGTGTGTGTGTGTGTGTGTGTGTGTGTGTGTGTGTGTTGTTTAGAGTCTCAGAATCAGCTGATTCTCATAACCGGAGATGAAGAGAGTCTCGCTTCTCATTTTCAGAGCTCAGGAAGGGTCTCTGTGCTACTTTAGCACCGGAGCATCTAATATTCCTCTATTCTGACAGCTGAAACACCCGAACACAACAACACAGACTGCAGTGTGTATGCCTCTGTGTTCATATCAGCGTCTGAACACAGCTGATTTCTGCACAAGCAGACCATACGTCGCTCTGCTGCTCTTAGACGCATTGATTGACACATTACTCACTTGTGGATCTACACTTTATTTGCTGCTTCAGTGCTTCACACCGAGGCTTTTGTGGCCATGCAGTGAACTATCCGTGATATCAATGTTGTTTTGACCACAGTCTGTAAAATAGCTCCAGAAAGAAAAGCACTTTCAGATTGACATAAGGGATAAGGTTTTGGGAAAATATGTAGTTTAATAAGAGTCATTAATTCAGGAATCAAACCACATAAATCGTTCTGTATGTTGACTCACTTAAAAGAATCATATAATAAGAATAATTAAATCTAGAATCAAACTCCACCAGTTGTTTTTTGTGTTGTAGATTCACTCAAAAGAATCATTTAATGAGAATCATTGTTGATTCACTGAAAATAATTAAGAATCATTAATTCAGGAATCAAACCACACCAATCGTTCTCTGTGTTGTTGACTCACTTAAAAGAATCATATAATAAGAATCATTAATTTAGGAATCATACTCTACTAGTTGTGTTTTGTGTTGTAGATTCACTCAAAAGAACCATTTAATAAGAGTCAATGTTGATTCACTAGAAAGAACTATTTGCTAAGAGTCATTAATTCAGGAATCAAACTACACTTTTTCATCAGACTTCATTCACTTCTGATTCACTCAAAAAAATCATTTCAAACAAGTCATTAAGGTATTAAAAAACAACAAGTCATACAGTGTTGTTGATTCATAGAATATATTAATTCACAATCATACTACACTAATCATAAATATTTAATGTAGTAATAATAATAAAGATTCATATGAGAGTGAATTGATTCTTCTGTGGTGCATTATGATTCACTAAAACAACCCTACATTTGAGTCATTCTGGAATCAGACTGTGCAGTGTTGGTTTTCACTTTAAATCATTGAGTACAGTGCAGAAAAGCCTTTCTTTTTGCAGTATTTTGATATTCAGCTGCATTGTTTCATCTGAAATATACTTATTCATCAATCTTTATTGCAGAACAAACTGTCTTCCTCTTCCTGTATTTCTATAATGCAGCTAATTGAATCAGTTCTCGTTTCTCAATCCTCTTCCGCAGGTCATCTAAGGCTGAAACTAAATGTACTTCAAGAACATTAGCATATGAAAAATTCCCTCAGTTTTACAAACAAGCTGACAAACTCTGTGTGTGCTTTCATTCCCCCTTCTGTTATTCAGAGAGAGGATTTAGAGAGAGGATTGTGATGTTCTCGCTGTCCCACAGATGTGTGTGTATGTGTTTATGTAACTGAGCGCAATGCTTCAGTCAAATCCACTTCACCTCAGTACAGAGATTCTCCTCATGCCATTAATGTCTCAGGAATTGAGAGCAATTTTCTTTTTTTCTTCACACACTCAAGCGTTGATTCATCACAGCTATTTAAACTAAAGAAAGTTCAGTCGCTACTTTGAACTGCACTTTTCATTCCGGCTGTATTGAAAAGCCGTCCACATCTGCTCTTCTAAAGGCTTTAAGAGAGGCTTATATATATGTATACTGTATATATATATATATAAATGACTGAAGTCTTGTGGGCAGGACAGAGGGGCCATTTTGTTAGCCGTTCAAGCTCAAGGCTCTTTAAATATTCATTCATAAACTCCTGAAGCCATCAGTCCACATCAAACACTCAGCCCACAGAAAAAGCACTGAGAAAGCGGGAAAAAAACGTGGGCATACGGTGCAAACAAGACCATACGCACACAGAAATGTGTCTAAATATTTATGCTCTAAATATACCACAGTCCTTCTCGGTTTATGAGCTACAACATGCATTCCAACTAACAGAAGCACGTAAATATATGTTTTACCTTTTTAAAGGAGTCCTGTTAAGCATCTCTACAGTGTGTAGGGAGGTTTGAGCTCAAAATAGCACACAAATAATGTTTTATATCTCTTTGAAACGGACCCTTTTAGGCTTTGATCCTAATTGTGCCGTTTTGGTGACTGTCGCTTTAAATGCAAATTAGGTTTTCAAAAGAGGGTACAAAAGAGCTACAAATGCCTTATAATCCTCTTAGTCTATGCTGACATTATCTTCAGCAGCTCAAACACGCTATTGGACAGACGGCTGCTTCTCACTCAGGGCTGCTGTTTATGCTAATGAGGTAGGGATGGGGACTAGTGGGCGGGGCTTTCCCCCTCTGATGACATGTAGAAAGGGAGAATGTCGATCAAAGTGTTTCTGCAGACTGTTTTTATCTAGTCTGATTAACAAATATAATTCATTTATGTTTACTATTAGAGGCTGGAGATATTCACACACTGCTGACACACAACTGTGTTTAAACCCCTTATAAAAGTGATTTTTGCATAATAGCTCCCATTAAATATAGAAATATCAAAGTAATAAAGTCCAATAAAGCCTTTACAATACATTTGACAAGTTTACAAGTGTAATTTCACAGCAACAGGTGTGTATATTTATTTATTAG
Organism: Danio kyathit; assembly: GCA_903798195.1. Taxonomy (NCBI): domain Eukaryota; kingdom Metazoa; phylum Chordata; class Actinopteri; order Cypriniformes; family Danionidae; genus Danio; species Danio kyathit. The sequence goes on along the minus strand of LR812537.1, from coordinate 58,205,609 downwards.
TTGTGCATTAAAGTGTTCACAACATTTTCATGCTGTGTAGTTTATGGGAAATTTGACCAGTTGTCATTTTCAGAAAAAAATACTTTACTTTTTTTACGTGAAGTTTTGAAATATTTTAAAGCATTTATAGAATAAAATAAATTTTAACAGTATTCAAATGCATGTCTAATAAATATATATGTGAAACTGAGAGTATTTACACGTGGTTTTCCCCCAGAGGTGTATAGAACTAATATTAACACAAGTAAAGTGTCTACTTTAATGCTTCAACTAAAGAAAAAGTCAATAAAAAATAATCTGAAGATGTGTAAAAAAATCCCCCCCCCCCCAAAAAAAACAAAAAAAAAAAAACAAAAGATGTCTGAAATTGTGAAATATTTTCAGACATTTATAGAACACTCAAACTCATATCTAATAAATCTATAGAGAAACTAATTAAATTGTAAAAATTAAAGCTTTAATGTTTCAAATAAAAAAAGCAAAAATAGTTCTGCTGGTAATACGAAGAGTAAAATTTTGCAAAAAATAAATAAATAAATAATCGCAAGTCGCTTTGGACAAAAGCATTTGCTAAATGACCAAATATAAATAAAAACATAGTACCTTTTAAAAGTTTAACAACTCACATTTCCAAAAATGTGTTATCCTCTTAAGGCCCACAGTGTTTTTTTACATGCATTTTTTATTTCTCTTTGCTATTTGGGCTTATTGGAACCTAATTAGAATAAAAATAGTATCATCTTTTGATATGATGTACTTTTAGAGAAAAATTATGTTCATATATGTGGACTCGTGGTCCCAATTTACATAAAACACTTTTTCCTGAATGTTTTTTAAAGCATATTTAACATATAATTTTTTTTTGAGTATCAGAGAGTAAAAACAACATTTTTTTCCCCATTTTGGACAGTTAAAAATAGGGTTTGGGACATTTGATATGCTGCAAAACAGTTGCAGGATGACACTGTATGTCTGAAGCAAAATATAAAACATTCAAAGTGTTTTAAATAGCCACTTAAGAGCTAAAATGTGCTGTCCACGTATGTGGACACTCGTGCCCTAGGAGGTTAACCAATCAGGAGCTTGCTCTTGTAGGGCCATGATTATGATGTAGTGCCTGTTGTCGGTGTCCCGATGGGAAATCCTCTTGCTGACACCAGACAACAGTTCATCAAACTGGGCTCGGCTCAGTCGGAAGCACCGCTGAAAGCTTCCATCATCCAGGTACAGTTTCTGGAGGAGTTGATGAACTCACAGAGCTGGTGCACCTCTGAAAGCATCTAGTGGACTCAGACACAGCGCTGAACAAATCTACACTGTTTTTCAGTCTTCATAAAGCACATAAACACAGCTACTCTGTCAATGTAAACTCTGTAAATCCATGTCAGCCATTTAGCAACGAAACTAGAGTCACCGGGCAGACGGAAGCCCTGCTCATGATGCGAATCCGCATATACTGTGAAGTGAATTTGACGCATGAATGAAGTGAATTTGACGCATGAAAGAAGCGAGTAAACTCAATGTTCACGTGTCTGTTTACGTGCAAATAGAGTGATTTACTCGCACTGTCCGTGTCTGGTGTGAACACGTTATATTTCAGTGAATATGCTGGATTTTTGTTATACCATTGTTTGAGTGGACGATAAAGCCTAGTGTTTTCTGTTTTTGCCATCAGCATCGAAAAGCATTGGTTTGTCCAGCATTCTCCTCACAGCGAGTAAATTTGCATAGACACCAATACTCGGATTTTAACACAATTACGACAGTACTCTGATTAAAAGTCTACCATGATTTTTTGATTACCTTAATCTGACTAAAGTCATAATCGAACTGAACAGAATGAAGGCATGTGCAGTATTCCTATTTTAGTGGCATTATTAAAGTGCAGTACAGACATGTAAACACTGCAGTCAAACTATTACCACTGTGTAGCACTTTTCTCTACTTTTCTCTGCAGTTGAACTTGTTGCAAAATGAAAAACAAAACAGCCAGAATCACATATGGTGCCATGACGAACACATACTGTTGTTGTGTGAAATACCAGGGAAAATTAGCGTCAAATGGTGATATACAGCAATGACGTTAATGGAAATGTGTACTATAACATGTAAAACGGGAACATGAAAGGAACATTCTTAATCATAACACCTTAATCATAGTATTGGCTTATTCAGATTAAGGCTAATAATTAGATTACTGATGTCCATGTAAACATACTCAGTGGTTCCCCTTAGTGTGATTGAAGAAGTGCATCAGCTCTTTTACTTCCTCACATGATTGAAAAGTCCATGACAGTTCCTCAGATCTGTGTTAATTTGAGCAGGCGTTCTGACAGGCTGACCGCAGAGCCCCACAGCAGCTTCAGTTTCATCTGATTGGGTAATGCATGACAGAAGCATCATTAAAAAGCAGTTATGAACCCCAGGAACTGATCCTTTAACATCTGGAGATGAAGACTGAAGCAAAAAACACCACTTTCATGCCATAAAACCCACTGCTCTGTCTTAGCAGGAAATAATGACGACTAGCAACTTGGATTTAAACAAAACTATCTGTTTACTGAAGTTTCTGAGTTAGTTATGACTAGGCCCACACGGAATCTGCGCGCGCAGAATTCCGCAGATTTTCTGCAGATTTTCCGCAGATTTCCGCAGATTTTTAGCCCATCAATAATTCTGTTTATTTACTTAAAGTTAACTATTTACAGTTAATCTAATTGGATTTGCATTTTAAACATTAAATACAAGTTAAAAAGGTATTCTTTTTTATTTAACATATTAAGGTTTTAGTTATGATACTCCCAAAATAATTCCGCAGAAATCCGCAGATTTTTACCAAAATTCTCCGCAGAAATAGCAAAAAACGTCCGCAGATTCCGTCTGGCCCTAGTTATGACTATAGTTACCAGCGCAGCATCATTTGTGTTCAATACCTTTTATTAAAGCTGAAATACTGCATATTTAAATGTCAAAGTAATTAATTTTACATTATCACTATAAAAACAATGAATGAATTCATATATGTTCTTCATTCTATAGAAAACTGCATTTCATCTATTTTACAAACATTTAAAGAGACAGTTCACCCCAAAAAAATAAAATTCTGTCATTTACACTGATGTTTCAAAAGAAGATATTTTGAAGAATGTTGAGAAGCAGCTGCAATTGACTTGTATATTATTTTTGGTTTATTCTGTTGGTGTCAATGGCTGCTTTTCCCCCAACATTCTTCAGAATATCTTCTTTTGTGGTCAACAGAAAAAAATAAATGAAAGAAATAATTAATAAAAAGAGAAATTAATAAAATAAAACCACGTGATTGTAAATAGTAAGACTTTCTTTTTTTTTGGGAATGAGCTGGCTCTTTAATCAAACTTTGCATTTTATTAAATGACAACGTGATCATGCTAAAATGATTTACTCTTCTACACTGACCGGCCACTTTATTAGGTACACCTAACTAGTGCTCGGTTGGACCCCATTTTGCCTTCAGAACTGCCTTAATCCTTCGTGGCATAGATTCAACAAGGTACTCCCATTCCACCGCATCCCAAAGGTGCTCTATTGGATTGAGACCTGGTGACTGTGGAGGCCACTTGAGGACAGTGAACTCTGTCGTGTTCAAGAAACCAGTCTGAGATGATTGGCGCTTTATGACATGGTGCGTTATCCTGCTGGAAGTAGCCATCAGAAGATGGAGACACTGTGGTCATAAAGGGATGGACATGGTCAGCAGCAATACTCAGGTAGGCTGTGGCGTTGACATGATGCTCAATTGGTACTAATGGACCCAAAGTGTGCCAAGAAAATATCCCCCACACCATTACACCACCACCACCAGCCTGAACCGCTGATATAAGGCAGGATGGATCCATGCTTTCATGTTGTTGAGGCCAAATTCTGACCTGACCATCCGAATGTGGCAGCAGAAATGGAGACTCATCAGAGCAGGCAACGTTTCTCCAATCTTCTCTTGTCCAGTTTTGGTGAGCCTGTGTGAATTGTAGCCTCAGTTTCCTGTTCTTAGCTGACAGGAGTGGCACCCGGTGTGGTCTTCTGCTGCTGTAGCAGGTCCGCCTCAAGGTTGGACGTGTTGTGTGTTCAGAGATGCTCTTCTGCAGACCTCGGTTGTAACGAGTGCTTATTTGAGTTACTGTTGCCTTTCTATCAGCTGGAACCAGTCTGGCCATTCTCCTCTGACCTCTGGCATCAACAAGGCATTTGCTCCCACAGAACTGCCACTCACTGGATATTTCCTCTTTGTCGGACCATTCTCTGTAAACCCTAGAGATGGTTGTGCGTGAAAATCCCAGTAGATGAGCAGTTTCTGAAATACTCAGATCAGCCTGTCTGGCACCAACAACCATGCCACGTTCAAAGGGACTTAAATCCCCTTTCTTCCCCATTCTGATGCTCACTTTGACCTGCAGCAGATCGTCTTCACCATGTCTACATGCCTAAATACATTGAGCTGCTGCCATGTGATTGGCTGATTAGAAATTTGCGTTAACGAGCAGTTGGACAGGTGTACCTAATAAAGTGGCCGGTGAGTGTAACACATTGGTGAACATTTAAAAAAAATAATACTTAGTTCTGTTGATGGTGCATAAATTTAGCAAATTAAAACACTCTGGTGAACAGTCCTTTTAACTGCAAGCATTTTAAATGTGCACACACACACACACACACACACACACACACACACACACACAGAAGTGAGTTAATATCCATGAAAACGGAAATGTCTCTTGTACAATTTCACTGTTATTTGCATTGCTGAAATCCAGATTATTTTTTTTGTCCTGTTCAAGAATATGTTCTCGAGCGTGAAGTTTTCATAGCTGATTTAAAACAGCGTAATTGCAGGTCTGAAATGTGGATTGAACCGCTGATCTGGACAGCTCTCTGCTTCTTGAAAAGCGCCACACAGAAGAGTCTGCCAAACATGAAGAAAAAAGCAGACAATAATTTCAGACTGTTCAGACGAGACATGACATCAGCCGCGCTTTTATAGAGAGCTTCTGTAATGCATCTCAAAAACAGCACATTATGCCATGGTTATTCCAGGATTTATTTTGATTCTATTTTTAAATTTGCTGAATATTTCAGTTTAGTTTTAGTTCCTTTAATGTTTTTGTTTCGTTTTGTTTCATTTTGTGAAAACATTTCTCTTCACTTTTTACATATTTAGCAGTTTTTGTAATTGTAGTTTAGCAGAGGGCATCGTGCTAAGAAGGTCTCTGGTTCAGTGATTACAGCCTCAAGTGTTATTGAATATGATGCCACAAGCTTGGCACACCTGTCTTTGGGAATTTTTGCCCATTCCTCTTTGCAGTACCTCTCAAGCTCTATCAGGTTGGATGGGAAGCGATGGTGTACAGCCATTTTCAGATCTCTCCAGAGATGTTTAATAGGATTTAGGTCTGGGCTCTGGCTGGGCCACTCAATGACATTCACCGAGTTGTTGTGAAGCCACTCCATTGATATTTTGGCGGTGTGCTTTGGGTCATTGTCCTGCTGAAAGATGAACCGTCGCCTCAGTCTGAGGTCAAGAGCACTCTGAAGCAGGTCTTCATTCAGGATGTCTCTGTACATCGCTGCATTCATCTTTCCCTCTATCCTGACTAGTCTTCCAGTTCCTGCTGCTGAAAAACATCCCCACAGCATGATGCTGCCACCACCATGCTTCACTGTAGGGATGGTATTAGCCTGGTGATGAGCGCTGCCTGCTTTTCTCCAAACGTAACGCCTGGCATTCACTCCAAAGAGTTCAGTTTGAGTCTCATCAGACCAGAGAGTTTAGTATCTGATGGTCTGAGAGTCCTTCAGATGCCTTTTGGCAAATTCCAGGCGGGGAGTGTCTTCCGTCTGGCCGCTCTACCATACAGGCCTGATTGGTGGATTGCTGCACAGATGGTTGTCCTTCTGTAAGGTTCTCCTCTCTCCACAGAAGAACGCTGGAGCTCAGACAGAGTGACCATCGGGTTATTGATCACCTCTCTGACTAAGGCCTTTCTCCCCCGATCACTCAGCTTAGATGGCCGGCCAGCTCTAGGAAGAGTCCTGGTGGTTCTCCATCTTCCACTTACAGATGATGGAGGCCGCTGTGCTCATGTGAACTTTCAGAGCAGCAGAAACGTTTCTGTAACCTTCCCCAGCCTTGTGCCTCGAGACAATCCTGTCTCGGAGGTCTACAGACAATTCCTTTGTCCTCATGCTTGGTTTGTGCTTTGACATGCACTGTCAACCCTGGGCCTTTATATAGACTGGTGTATGCCTTTTCAGATCATGTCCAATCAACTGAGTTGACCACAGGTGAACTCCAATGAAGCTGCTGAAACATCTCAAGAATGATCAGTGGAAACAGAATGTACCTGAGCTCAGTGTAGAGCTTCACGCCAAAGGCTGTGAATACTGATGTACATGTGACTTTACAGGTGTTTTATTTTTAATAAATTTGCAGCAATTTCAAAAACTCTTTTTTTCACATTGTCATTATTGAGGATTGTGTGTAGAATGTTGAGGAAATAAATCAATTTACTCCATTTTGGAATAAGGCAGTAGCATAAACAAATGTGGAAAATGTGAAGCGCTATCAATACTTACTGGATGCACTGTATTAGGAGTGACGCATGTGCGCGTATTTCATGCTCACCCATTTGAAAACATGCTGTGAGTACACAGAGAGTGACAGAAGAACTGACCGATCAGCTTCATGCTTTGTATGAAATATACACATTTCAGGATATTTGTCATTGAGCTCATCAAGTCTCCTGTTCTCGCGTTCTGTTTAGGCGTGCTGCGTTATGATTGGTTCAAAAACCATACTGTGGGAAAATCATGCTGTAAGGTGATGTCCAAATCACGATTTCGATACGATTTCAATCGTTTGCACAACCCTAACGGAATATACATTTCGGTAGACTAAGTATCTCAGACAAACACAGAACACTTAAACACTGCAGTTCTTTGTAATTTTCTTCGTGAAACTTGTATCACAGTGACAGCACCCACCCCCGCCCCGGGTGTCAAGCATTGACTAAAAGGTTGTGGTGATAAAAAGGTTGTGTTGGAGACCACTGATCTACACAACTTTGTTACACAGACACTAACACAACCATTAGCATGTGGTGATGAGGAAGTCATATTCTGTAATTATTCTATAATCTTTGGTTTGTCAATAGCGATAAGAGAAGCATATGAAATGTGCAGGGCTGAAATGTGCACAGTGTGAGGACTGGGATTGAGAAACGCAGCCCTAAAAAAAAAACAGCATCAACTTCGTGCCCTACATTCCAAGGATCTTCCCATTTTCTCCACATTAGTCATGTTTACCTGTAAGCGGCTTGTTTTCAGCAGTTCTGTCCTGCGGAGCTGTTTTTCTGGCCCAGCGAGGCTGATTAACTGGCAGCAGGTGAACATTACAGACCAATTAACTCACTGCCAAATCACCAGCGCTTCTTCCAAATCACAAAAAACACAACAGGGATCTGCTTCAGATAAATGACTACACAGTTGCTCGTCCTCCAAAAAGCTCTGAGAGGGTTTCTAATGCGTCAGAACGGAAATGTCTGATATTTAAGATTCCTGAGATGTTTTAAACAACAACTGGCTCTCCCTACTAGCATATTAGCAGCTCATGGTTTTGCAAAGTACGATGCAATCCTGGAACATTTTTGTTAATTGCACTCGCAGCATTCGGAAAAGGTTATATGTTTTCAATTAGGTGTGCCTGGAAAATGCGCTTGCACAACATGTGCACAATTCTCCAATGTGCAATTTGCGCACCTCCATTGGATATCACAAACTTACAGCCTAAGCTTATTGGAATTACTTCCAAGGCATGCACTCAGCAGCCACATTTAATAAAACTATAGCCTTCATGCTGGAACTTTCAACGCAATCTCACGGCAATTCGTAACTTTTTGATTTAGTGGCTAATTCGTATGATCTAATTCGTACAAATAAGTACGATTTACTCATCACCCAATGACGGTTAGGGTTAGTGGTGGGGTTAGGTGCCAAGCCTCCTTTTTAAAATCGTACATTTTCGTACGACTAAACTTGTACGAATTAGCCACTAAACTGACAAAACGTAAAATACTTACGTTTCCTCGTGAGATCAGGCTGAAACTTTATACTGAATCTTTCGATATTGAACAATGGTGTTCAGTCAATAAATATCGATACCGATTTTATCGCCCAGCCCTAGTTGCATGATACTGAAATTTTAAAAACATCCATTTGAGCGCGTTCTTAAACAGCGCTGATTTGCCATTGTTCACATACTCAACAGAAATGACTGTGATTGGCCGTGAAGATCATCAGTTCACCAAACTCACCACTGTTTACCAAGTGTAACCACAGATACAGGGACACTGGAGTGTTTTAAAGCTGTGAAGATCAGTCGATTATTCAGTTTATCGCTCGTATGTCCACTCTAGTGGTGGAAAGAGTACTGAAAAATCATACTCAAGTAAAAGTACCATTACTTGCCTAAAAATTATAGTGCAAATAGAGTAAAAGTATGTGCTGTAAATATTACTCAAAGTATGAGTAAAAAGTAGCCCTTTCAAAAGTACTCAAGAGTAGTGAGTATTACGGTGTAAAAAGCTGAGGCGTTTACATGTAACTTGTGCATGTGTGTGTAAACGTAACATTCTGTAGTGAATTGAGTTATTGCCCAGAAGGCACACAATGTCATAAAATGTTAATATTATGTTATATTTAGGTTGTGATGTCAGGTGACTAAAATTCAACATCTAGCCAGCGTCTAAGGATAATGTTATTTTGATGTCCAATAACGAGGTCAAATGACGTTGATATTTGGTCAATTGTAGATTGTTGGAAAGTGACCAAAATCCAACATCGAGCCAACATCTAAAACCAACATCATATTGACGTCAAATACTGACATTCATTCATCAGGTCCGGCAACCAAAATCCAACGTCTGATAAATGTCAATAGTGGTAACGTCCACTAGTAATGGGCGATATAAACGATATGCGATATAAACGATACAAAATTGGCCTACGATAGAGATTCTAATTCTATTGCACTATCGCGATAATGCATGTTTGATGACGCAATCTACCCACGAAATTAAGAGCAACGAGCTGCAGCCGGCTGCAACGCATCATCTTGAATAAACGACAAAAAATAATAAGCTCGATTGATAATTTAATTCAGTCGGCCACGGTAAAACAACATGCTCTTCACACTAACTTATGGTGTATTACGTTGGAAATCTATTGTGACTGTAGCACATGCTGACGCTCTCAACAACAGCACTAAGCAACGCATGGCACCAAATGGCGGCGTGTCGCACAACTTGCGAGACTCATGCATGGCATGTCGTGGCTTGTCACACAGATTCCCACACAGCGCTTCCCACACAGATTTTACCTGGGCGGCTGATATATTATTGGGGCGGCCCGGTTCTGTGTTCGCGAGAAACTGAGAACACTCTGCCACAGACTCACATGCTCTGCATGCAGACCCACAGAGACGCGCTGGATACAGAAGAGCGCGAAGACTAAATAGACTGATCCAGCTCATTATTTGGGGTGACAATACATTCTCTTTTCCCCGGACATGTCCAAGAATCTACTTTCGCTTTCGATATTAATTGTATTCATTTTTGCATTACTTTATAAGCAAACTTTATCTGGTGCGTCTCAATCTCTCAGCAGCACCAACACAGCAGACAGAAAGAGAGAGGGAGAGAGAGAGAAAGAGCAGATCAAGACACCAGTTTTAATTTCATTAGGAGAACAAAATATTTAAAATCAAATGTGTTACCTTAGGCTGCAGGTTAGAAATATGTTTTTATTTAAAGTATCTGCAATACACAATTTTGTTTGACTAATTTAATACTGGAAGTATTTTCAGTACAGTGTAAGTTCCTTAACTAAACACCAGTTTTTTTTGTTCTCTGTAACTTGGCATTTAGGAACCAAGGACTTAAAAGAAAAGTCTTTCTTTCTAAAAGGCACTACATTTAGTTTATTTATCTGCAACATTGTGTTGTTTAATTACAGTTTTGCTTTCGCACAATAAATGTTCTCAAAATGACATGCAACGTTTCTTTATTTCCTAAATAAAATAGCAGTTTGGCTTTCCTAAGGGTCTATGTAACCTGTTCTGAAATGGTTCTATTATAATTTATATATTGCAATATATATCGTTATCGCAAGAGGCTGCAATGTATATCGCAATATGGATTTTAGGCCATATCGCCCATCCCTAACGTCCACTCAACGTCAAGCTTTTACATCATTAGACGTTGATATTTGGTTGATTTTAGGTTGGACATTGGACATTGATGTTGGCCCGACATTGAGTTGTGACGTCAACCTGATTTTCATTTCCAAACAAAATGCAGCGTCTCCACGACATTGGTGTACAACGTCAATCTGACGTCATGTTGATGTCTTGTGCCTGCTAGGTGTTTAAGGCCATTTCGGTCATCATACAGTAAACATCCGTCATCTTCTTTTCAGTGACATGCATCTAAACAGTCTCTGGGTCAATGCGTGTACAAACTTTAGACGTCTTATTGGACACTTTGAATACATCCCAACAGTTTGTTGAAATTATAAATCGCCTACGTCTTGAGGTAATTCATTATAATGCGATTTACCTTCTATGTGTGATTTGATTAGACAGGAAGCACAAGACTGATTTCTCTAATCCTCATAGACAGGAAATATAAAGTAGTGACTGCAGGTTGAAGGAAAGTAGTGGAGTAAAAGTACCAATACTGCACTAAAAATGTGCTCAAGGGAAAGTAAAAGCACACATTTTGAAAACTACTTTTAAATTACAATTCCTGAGAAAACTATTCAATTACAGTATTTGTAATTAGTAACTTTACACCACTGATCAGCTCATAAACAGACCAGCTGATCAACAACCATGTAAACAGCGGTGAGTTCGGTGAACTGATGACCCTAACGGCCAATCACAGTCATTTCTGTTGAGCATGTGAGCACAATGGCAAGTCAGCGGTGTTTAAGGATGTGCTCAACAGCGCTCAAATTAACATTGTTTAAATTGTCAGGATCGATTGGTACCAAATTCCAGACTCGTGACTTAAGTAATTTAATGTGTATTTATATAGTGCATTTATCATGTATGGACATACACCCAAAGCGCTTCACAATCATGAGGGGGGTCTCTCCACACCACCACCAGTGTGCAGCTCCACTTGAATGATGCGACGGCAGCCACAGGACAATGACGCCAGTGCTTCACCACACAGTATTGGTGGAGGGTAGAGACAGTGATAGAGCCAATTCAGTTGATGGGGATGATTGGGAGGCCACAATGGGTAAGGGCCGATGGTGGGAATTTGACCAGGACACTGGGGTTACACCCCTACTCTTTACCAGAAGTGCCATGGGATTTTTAATGACCACAGAGAGTCAGGACCTCAGTTTAACGGCTCATCTGAAAGACTGCACTCACTGACAGTATAGTGTCCCCTTCACTATACTGGGGCATTAGGACTCACACAGACCACAGGTTTAGCGCCCCCTGCTGGCCTCACTAACACCACTTCCAAAAAGAGACCAGTATCTAAAACAGAAGTGCTAGTAACATGAACATAGATACTAGTATGGGTTATAAATTCAATGACAAAACAGCTTGCCATATTGGATGTGCACTATAGAGTAGTAGTGGGTCATTCTGGTACTTCTAGCATACTGTCGATATAGTAAAGTATGTGATTTCTGACACAGCCATCCCTCAGTATGGTAAAGCACATGTAAAGTGAGTCTTCTTTAACTGAATCCAGTGTTGTGAAGCAGCTGTGAGTTCCAGATTGTCCACACTGAAGCTCTGCGTCTTCATTCCTGTCACTCTGGATCTCTCTTCTACTGCGCTCCTCTCGTCTTTACAGCTGTATAACAGATTGTGTTGTCTGAGAACACTTTGCTCTTGTCTTTCTGTCTGTTTTGAAGCAGACGGAGGTGTGTGTGTGTGTGTGTGTGTGTGTGTGTGTGTGTGGCCCAGAACAAGCAGACTCCTTGTGCACCTCTGTTTGCTTGATGAGGTGTTTTCTCACATTGCTGCATTTCACTGGCGCTCATACAGCAGCACACATGCCTCGTGTGTGTGTGTGTGTGTGTGTGTGTGTGTGTGTGTGTGTGTAATAGAGAGTGTACAAGTATGTCTCTTTTTTTTCTGTGTGTGTGTGTGTGTGTGAGAGAGAGAGAGAGGTTGTGTGTAAGAGTCTGTGTGTGAGAGATATTGTGTGTGTTGTGTGAGAGAGATTTTGTGTTTGTGTCAGAGAGGGATATTGTGTGTAAGAGTCTGTGTGTGTGTGTGTGTGTGTGTGTGTGTGTGTGTGTGTGTGTGTGTGTTTAGGAGAGATTTGTGTGTGTGTGTGTATGAGTGTGTGTGTGTGTGTGTGTTTAGGAGAGATTTGTGTGTGTGTGTGTATGAGTGTGTGTGTGTGTGTGTGTGTTTAGGAGAGATTTGTGTGTGTGTGTGTGTGTGTGCGTGCGTCTGAGAGATAAATAATATATATATATATAGAGAGAGAGAGAGAGAGAGAGAGAGAGAGAGAGAGAGAGAGTGGGAGACTGTTCGAGTCTGTGTGTGTGAACTTGTGTACACGTGCGTGTGTGTGTGTGTGTGTGTGTGTGTGTGTGAGAGAGCGAGAGAGAGAGAGAGACACCAAGTCAGAGAGTGAGCTTGTGTCTGTTTGAGCACGATTGTGTGTGTGTGTGTGTGTGTGTGTGTGTGTGTGTGTGTGTGTGTGTGTGTGTGTGTGTGTTGTGTGTGTGTGTGTGTGTGTGTGTGTGTGTGGTGTGTGTGTGTGTGTGTGTGTGTGTGTGTGGTGTGTGTGTGTGTGTG
>LR812537.1:58190051-58192244 GCA_903798195.1 Danio kyathit | reverse complement strand
GGTGAAGTGCGCGGGGGTGGGGGGGTGTTGAGTGTTGGAACGATCACAAACGTAATTTTTTTCATGCATGACTGCAGTCTTCATAAACAAGATAATTACACAACTTAAACTCAAAATAATCCTTCATTTCCTTTTCGGCTTAGTCCCTTTATTAATCCGGGGTCGCCACAGCGGAATGAACCGCCAACAGGGAGAACATGCAAGCTCCACACAGTAACGCCAACTGACCCAGCCGGGGCTCACACCAGCAACCTTCTTGCTGTGAGGCGAACGTGCTACCCACTGCGCCACCATGCAGCCCACACTCAAAATAGTCTTCCTCGTTAATTTATTTGACAAGTAACTTTGTATTGTAGTGGATAACACATTTCTAAAATTCTAGTACATCAAGGCACATTTTTACCCCTGTAAACTTTGAAGTCAATTTTTTTGCCCTCCCATTAATTTAAAATAATGTTTTCCAAGTGATCTTTAACAAACCAAGGAAATTTTCACAGTATTTCCTGTAAAAAAAAAAGAAGTAATAATAATAAATAATAAGTCTTTTTCTTATAGTTTATTTCTTAAATAAAAGCAGTTTTTTAATTTTTAAAAATACAAATTTTAAGGTCAGTATTATTAGCCTCCTTAAGAAATATTTACTGTATATTTTTGATTGTCTACACAACAAACCAGTTATACTATAACTTCACTAATTATTCTAACTTTCCTAGTTAACATTAATTAATTCTAACTTTTCCTGGTTTCAAGACTGCATTTCCTAATGTAAAACTATGTATACTCAGCTTAATAATATGCAGAGCCGAGGACTTCCTATATTAAAAGGTTTAAAATCGCTATTGAAAACAAAAGTCTAATATAATCAACAGTGGCCATTTGATAGTGTTTCATCAACATGAACATGACTGAAGTTGAATCTTTTTATTACCTGTGTCAAGTTGGGGGTTAACTTCTGAATGCGGGGAACTAATGCGCACAGCGCCGTAACAGAGAGAGCGCGCATGAAGGCAGGGAGAGAATGCACGTGAGAGCGAGTGCGCGCGATACCTAGAGCGCGCGAAAGAGGCCCCAGTCATTTCTTCGCAGTTTGCCGCCAATGGCTGATATCACTTCTCCGTGACGTTTTGACACAAAAATATCCCGCGGGGGCCCTTTATCACGCGGGGCCCCCCCGCGGTGCGTGCCCTGCGGGCCCGTCCGCTACGCCACTGCCCCTAACCCCAACCGTCATTGGGTGATGAGCAAATCGTACTAATTTGTACGAATTAGATTGCACGAATTCATACGAATTAGCCACTAATCAAAAAGTTACGAATTGAAGATTGTGTTGAATTAAACACACCTGATCAAACTAATAGAGTCCTTCAGGCTTGTTTGAAACTCACAGGTCAGTGTGTTGAAGCAGGGTTGGAACTAAACTATGCAGAGCTGCAGCCCTCCAGGAACTGGATTTGACACCTGTGCTTTAGAGTATAATAGATTGCAGCCACTGTTTATTTTGTTGGGGCACTTATTTTTAGGTTTTGGAGAACACTTTACACCTACTGCTTTCATTTTGGGGAGCGGCTACAAAGGCTCAAACGGCAGTTAATTATCTTTGTCGTGGGACAGGCAAAAATTGCAATCTGTGTGTCAAGAAAAATTAAGATAAACAATTTACATGGTCAATGTGTAATTCATTCATTCATTCATTTTCTTTTCGGCTTAGTCCCTTTATGAATCTGGGGTCGCCACAGCGGAATGAACCGCACACTTATCCAGCAGATGTTTTACGCAGCGGATGCCCTTCCAGCCGCAACCCATCACTGGGAAACATCCATACACTCTCATTTACACTCATACACTACGGACAATTTTGCTTACCCAATTCACCTGTACCACATGTCTATGGACATGTGGGGGAAACTGGAGCACCCGGAGGAAACCCACACCAACACGGGGAGAACATGCAAACTCCACACAGAAACGCCAACTGACCCAGCTAAGGCTCGAAGTCCAAAGACATGTGCTATAGGTGAATTGGGTAAGTTAAATTGACCATAGAGTGTGTGTGAATGAGTGTGTATGGATGTTTCCCAGTGATTGGTTGCAGCTAGAAAGGCATCCGCTGCATAAAAACATATGCTGGATTAGTTGGCGGTTAGTTCCGCTGTGGTGACCCCAGATTAATAAAGGAACTAAGTCAAAAAGAAA
>LR812537.1:58165051-58185051 GCA_903798195.1 Danio kyathit | reverse complement strand
ACGTCATGGGTTCGAATCAATAATGATTGAATTTTTGGTGAACCGTACCTTTAAGAACACATCTGTAGCATGAGTAACATTAGTTTACCATTAATCTGAATATCAGTGTAACCAGAGGATGTGACACTGACAACGGAAGTGAGGATCCAAATGCAGGGTTTTAATAACAGGATGGTCAGGCAAGCAGTGATCAATACAGGAGCAAACAGATGCATAAGGGCAATCCAGAGTCGTATTCAAAATAGCAGGCAGATGGTCAGAAGACAGGAGTAAAACAAGAAAACAAGGCGAGGGTCAAAACACGGCAAAGCAAGACAAAGGAAACGCGTTGTAATGACACTATAACAGATAACAAGACTCAGGCTACTTCTGTGTGTTTGTGTGCTGACTTTATAGTCCATGTAATCAGTTCATGAGCGGCTTCAGCTGTTAGTTTGTCTAATCATTGGTGACTTAGAGCAGGTGAGTGTGTGTGGCATGACTGGGTTTTGTAGTCCATATGAGGCAGGATTTGTAGTTCATGTGAATGTGAGTGTATTCCAGCAATCTATGGTGGTCATGACAATCAGGGCATGGACTGAATCCTCCACAGTGGTCTTCAGCAGTGGGTCTGAGGTTGTAAGACATGATTTCTGGAGCGCTTGGCTTCTGAAACGTTCTGACAAAAACAGCTCTGTTTTCTGAGAAAGTATGCGGGAGTGTGTGTGTGTGCGTGTGTGTGTGTGTGTAATGTGTATTGCTGTATGGAGGAGATGTTTCTGGTCTTCTTCTTCTCTCCAATAGATTAAATAATCTCATCACATGAGATTATTGACCTGACAAACGAGATTAAGCCTTTAATTCACGTCTGTTTTCTCAATGAATGCAAGCTTTGCTGAGAAAAGGGCTGTTCTGCCTTCCCAAATGTTCTTTTTGCATCAGTGGATTTATTTGTGTAATACCATCATGTGCTTTTATTTTACTTACCGTTACACTGTAAAGAAAATGCTGGGTTCCACACAATTCATTCATGTTGTCCCAACACAAAATTGATTAAGTTAACGTAGTTTTTAGCAATTTAGGTATATTGAACATAAAACAATTAAATTGTCCTCCCCAAAATTAGGACTCATTTTGAATAAGTAGTTTGAACAAGCAGCACAATATTTTTTCTGTGAGTTGTACTGCAAAACATGCAAAAATAAAGAAATATTTCAGATTTTTTTAGAGCATCGATAATTTAAAAAAATATAGTACAATAAAATAAAATAAAATAGAAGATAATAAAATAAAAAATAGAGTATAATAAAATAAAACAAACTAAAACATTATAAATAAAAATAGAAGATAATAAAATAAAAATAGAGTATAATAAAATAAAACAAACTAAAACATTATAAATGAAAATAGAAGATAATAAAATAAAAATAGAGTATAATAAAATAATACAAACTAAAACATTATAAATAAAAATAGAAGATAATAAAATAAAAATAGAGTTTAATATAATAAAATAAAAATATAGTACAATAAAATAAAATAAAATAGAACATAATAAAATAAAAATAGAAGATAATAAAATAAAACAAACAAAAACATTAAA
This sequence comes from Danio kyathit, assembly GCA_903798195.1. Lineage (NCBI taxonomy): Eukaryota > Metazoa > Chordata > Actinopteri > Cypriniformes > Danionidae > Danio > Danio kyathit. Next base: position 58,183,469 of record LR812537.1, on the reverse strand, counting down.
AATGAAAATAGAAGATAATAAAATAAAAATAGAGTATAATAAAATAAAACAAACTAAAACATTATAAATAAAAATAGAAGATAATAAAATAAAAATAGAGTATAATAAAATAAAACAAACTAAAACATTATAAATAAAAATAGAAGATAATAAAATAAAAATAGAGTTTAATATAATAAAATAAAAATATAGTACAATAAAATAAAATAAAATAGAACATAATAAAATAAAAAATAGAGTATAATAAAATAAAACAAACAAAAACATTATAAATGAAAATAGAAGATAATAAAATAAAAATAGAGTTTAATATAATAAAATAAAAATATAGTACAATAAAATAAAATAAAATAGAACATAATAAAATAAAAATAGAGTATAATAAAATAAAACAAACAAAAACATTAAAAATGAAAATAGAAGATAATAAAATAAAAATAGAGTATAATAAAATAAAACAAACTAAAACATTATAAATAAAAATAGAAGATAATAAAATAAAAATAGAGTTTTATATAATAAAATAAAAATATAGTACAATAAAATAAAATAAAATAGAACATAATAAAATAAAAAATAGAGTATAATAAAATAAAACAAACAAAAACATTATAAATGAAAATAGAAGATAATAAAATAAAAATAGAGTTTAATATAATAAAATAAAAATATAGTACAATAAAATAAAATAAAATAAAACATAATAAAATAAAAAATAGAGTATAATAAAATAAAACAAACAAAAACATTAAAAATGAAAATAGAAGATAATAAAATAAAAATAGAGTATAATAAAATAAAACAAACTAAAACATTATAAATAAAAATAGAAGATAATAAAATAAAAATAGAGTTTAATAAAATAAAACAAACTAAAACATTATAAATGAAAATAGAAGATAATAAAATAAAAATAGAGTATAATAAAATAATACAAACTAAAACATTATAAATGAAAATAGAAGATAATAAAATTAAAAATAGGCGTCACGGTGGCACAGTGGGTAGCATGATCGCCTCACAGCAAGAAGGTTGCTGGTTCGAGCTCTGGCTGGGTCAATTGGCATTTTTGGGTTGCAGATGGAATCCGCTGCATAGAACATATGCTTGAATATTTGGCGGCTCATTCCGCTGTGGTGACCCCAGATTAATAAAGGGACTAAGCCGAAAAGAAAATGAATGAATGAATGAAAATAAAAATAGAAGATAATAAAATAAAATAAAATAAATGCTTAATATTTAAACAGCAATTATAGCAACAAGCAATTATGTGTAACCATTGACGTCCCTAGAATTTATTTTTCCTACAATGGAAGTCAGTGGTTACAGATCATCTTCCTAAGAGCATCGATAATTTAATTGGTGGAATTTCATGGTAGCAGGCCAAGCACTTTACTCTTAATTATTTTTACATTTATTCAATTCAATTCTATTCATCTTTATTTCTCTGGCGCTTTTACAATGTAGATTGTGTCACAGCAGCTGAACACAGAAGTTCTAGTAGACTGAAACAGTGTCAGTCCAATGTTCGGAGTTGAAGTTCAGTTCAGTGTGGTTTAATCTTCACTGCTGAAAGTCCAAACACTGAAGAGCAAATCCATCCATGCTCAGCTCCACAAGTCCCAAACCAAACAAGCCAGTGGAGACAGTGAAGGAACAAACTTCACCAATTGACCAAAGTGAAGGAAAAAACCTGGCGGAAACCAGGCTCAGTTGGGCACGGCCATTTCTCCTCTGGCCAAACTTTCTGTGCAGAGCTGCAGTGTAGGCGCCGGAGGCTGGAGAACGCTGGACGTCCATCGTGGAGAAGCTGCAGGTGTGAGTAGGTCACTGACAGGTGCACAGGCTGGCCCTTCAGGATCAATGCGAAGACTCGTCTGTCACGGGGGTCTTACAGGAATCAGTCTCATGCTCTCCACTCCTCCATGACCACCACAGCAGCTGCTCAGGATACGGCCTGGTCCAGGATTATGGAGACCTCGGGAATAATAAAAACAGACTAACATAAGCGCAGATGCCATTAAGATCATAATGTCTTTAGGGAAGTGTTCCCGGCTCCGGTTTCCCTAAATAATGCAGACTAACAATCCTTTAGAGCATTTGGATTTCAAAAGCATTTGTGTTTTATGTGTATGCTAATGCAGAGAGATGTGTGTTTAATCTAGTTTTACACGGACAGAGTGTGTCTGCCTCTCGAACTGTGCTAGGAAGACTGTTCCAGAGTTTAGGTGCCAGATATGAGAAAGATCTACCGCCTACAGTTGATGCTGATGTTGATATTGATATTTATTTATTCCAAATATACAAATATAAACACATTTTTCTGTGTTTTAAAGGGATAGTGAGACTTGATGAATTAATTGGTGAAGGTTTTGAACAAGAAATAAATGTACAAATAAAGTAAACACTAAAAACAATACAAGTTTTCATACAACGGAATGGGGGCATCACGTGGTGCAGTGGGTAGCGCTCTCGCCTCCCAGCAAGAAGGTTGCTGATTCGAGCCCCAGCTGGGTCAGTTGGCATTTCTGTGTGGAGTTTGCATGTTCTCCCCGTGTTCGCGTGGTTTTGCTGTGTGTGGGTGTTTCCTAGTGATGGGTTGCAGCTGGAAGGGCATCCGCTGTGTAAAACATATGCTGGTTAAGTTGGTGGTTCATTCCGCTGTGGCGACCCCAGATTAATAAAGGGACTAAGCTGAAATGAAAATGAATGAATGAACAACTGAATGTGATTATTATATATGTAATATATATTTATTATTATAATTTAATTATTTTCAGTTCTGGGCGATGCGGTGGCCCAGTAGGTAGTGCTGTCGCCTCACAGCAAGAAGGTCACTAGTTCGAGCCTTGGCTGGGTCAGTTGCCGTTTCTGTGTGGAGTTTGCATGTTCTCCTCGTGTTGGCGTGGGTTTCCTCCGGGTGCTCCGGTTTCCCCCACATGTCCAAACACATGCAGTACAGGTGAATTGGGTAAGCTAAATTGTCCATAGTGTATGTGTGTGAATGAGTGTGTATGGGTGTTTCCCAGTGATGGGTTGCAGCTGGAAGGGCATTCGTTGCGTAAACCATATGCTGGATAAGTTGTCGGTTCATTCCACTGTGGCAATCCCGGATTATTAAAGGGACTAAGCCAAAAAGAAAATGAATGACTATTCATAACTTGACAATAATGCAGATTTTTGGACGACTTTATCAGGGATCTGCTGCTAAATCAATATTTTAAAATATAAATATATAAACTCCTTTACATTTTAATGCATTTCCAACAGTTCAGCTAAAGTTTGAGAGTGATGTTTTTATTCATACTCTAAAACATATTATTATTTTATTAATTAATATCTAAATTCAATCACATCTTTTAATATAAACAACTGTAGTACTTCAGATTCATTTAGAGGACATATTGAATTGTAATATTGTTTATTGACTATACTGTACATAACTTCATATTAATGCAGATATTTTGGTTGACGTCTTTATCAGGGATCTGCAGCCTAATCATTATTTGAAATATATGAAATATACATTTTAATGCGTCTCCAAAAGTTCAGCTAAAGTTTGAGAGCGATGTTTTTCATTCATACTCTAAAATCCCCTGACACAACATCTTCCCGAACCTTGAATATTCCGCTCTCATTTGCATACATTTCGCATCTCTTTTGCCTTTTCAGGAGCATGAATCTTTCAGAGGCTCAAATCTCCTCAAAATATGCCATCAGTCTCCACAGCGGCCTGTTTATTTGCTCCTTTAATTACAGCCAATGTAATTAATTATGTAAATATTTCTGTTTTCACAGGATATTGAGTGGTGCGCAGGATAAACGCCGCTAGCGAGAGAACTGTTGACATATATACACTCATTAAACAATACAATAAAGAGAGCCTAGAGTAGCGGCGCTGCTTGTTTGTTAGCTCGCGTCCGAGATTTAATTGATGTTTTCTGGCACTGAAACTTACGCTGGAGAAGCTCTTACTCGAAGGTTAACAAAAGTTCAGTCTGAACTTCTCAGAGTATCAGGTGCAGTGGTGGAAAGAGTACTGAAAAAAATCATGCTCAATTAAAAGTACACTTAAAACAAGGCGGCAAAGTGTCTCAGTGGTTAGCGCTGTGGCCTCACAGCAAGAAGGTCACTGGTTCGAGTCCCGGCTGGGTCAGTGTTGGCGTGGGTTTCCTCCGGGTGCTCCAGTTTTCCCCACAATCCAAACACATGCGCTATAGGGGAATTGATGAACTAAATTGGCCATAGTGTGTGAATGTGAGAGTGTATGGGTGTTTCCCAGTACTGGGTTGCAGCTGGAAGGGCATCCGCTGTGTAAAACATATGCTGGAATAATTGGCGGTTCATTCCGCTGTGGTGACCCTTGATAAATAAAGAGATTAAGCTGAAGGAAATCAAGAATTATATGTAACCATTTAGTTCCCAAGTGTTTGTTTTTCCTGCTTTGTAAGACAATGGTTAAAGATTATGAACATTCTTCAAAATATCTTCTTTAGTTTTAAACAGTAGAAAGAAACTTCTTGTAGTGCAGTGGTGGAAATAGTACTGAGTAAAAGTGCACTTGACAAAAAATTGTTGTGCAACTAGAGTTAAAATATTTTCTAAACTACTCAAATGAGTAAAAGGTACTCAAGAGTTGTTAGTATTATTCTGTGAAAATTATTCCACTTTGTGTTGTTTTTAAGTTACAGTATTTACCATAATAAATCTAAACGTTGCCTGTAAATTTACAATGTGAGATTAATTTAATGTGAGCACCTTAGCCAAAAAAGTTAATTAAAATAAAATAAAATAAAACAAAAATTGAGTATAATAAAATAAAATAAAATAGAATGTAATAAAATAAAATTTTTATATAGTACAAAAATTGAGTATAATCAAATAAAAATAAGTAAAATAAAAAAGAGTACAATAAAATAAAATAAAAATAAAATAAAAAGTATAATAAAATAAAATAAAAATAGAATATAATAAAATAAAAATAGAGTATAATAAAATAAAATAAAAATAGAGTATAATAAAATAAAATAAAAATAGAGTATAATAAAATAAAATAAAAATAGAGTATAATAAAATAAAAATAAAGTATAATAAAATAAAATAAATATAGAATATAATAAAATAAAAATAGAGTATAATAAAATAAAATAAAAATAGAGTATAATAAAATAAAATAAAAATAGAGTATAATAAAATAAAAATAAAGTATAATAAAATAAAATAAATATAGAATATAATAAAATAAAAATAAAGTATAATAAAATAAAATAAATATAGAATATAATAAAATAAAAATAAAGTATAATAAAATAAAAAAAAAATAAAAATAGAATATAATAAAATAAAAATAAAGTATAATAAAATAAAATAAAATAAAAATAGAGTATAATAAAATAAAAATAAAGTATAATAAAATAAAATAAAAATAGAGTATAATAAAATAAAATAAAAATAGAGTAAAATAAAATAAAAATAGAGTAATAAAATAAAATAAAAATAGAGTATAATAAAATAAATAAAAATAGAGTATAATAAAATAAAATAAAAATAGAGTAAAATAAAATAAAAATAGAGTAATAAAATAAAATAAAAATAGAGTATAATAAAATAAAATAAAAATAGAGTATAATAAAATAAAATAAAAATAGAGTAAAATAAAATAAAAATAAAGTATAATAAAATAAAATAAAATAGAGTATAATAAAATAAAATAAAAATAGAGTAAAATAAAATAAAAATAGAGTATAATAAAATAAAATAAAAATAGAGTATAATAAAATAAAATAAAAATAGAGTAAAATAAAATAAAAATAGAGTAATAAAATAAAATAAAAATAGAGTATAATAAAATAAAATAAAAATAGAGTATAATAAAATAAAATAGAATAAAAATAAAAATAGAGTATAATAAAATAAAATAAAAATAGAGTATAATAAAATAAAATAAAAATAGAGTATAATAAAATAAAATAAAAATAGAGTATAATAAAATAAAAATAGAGTATAATAAAATAAAATAAAATAGAACATAATAAAATAAAAAAACAGAGTATAATAAAATAAAACAAACTAAAACATAATAAATGAAAATAGAAGATAATAAAATAAAAATAGGCGTCACAGTGGCGCAGTGGGTAGCATGATCGCCTCACAGCAAGAAGGTTGCTGGTTCAAGCCCTGGCTGGGTCAATTGGCATTTTTGGGTTGCAGATGGAATCCGCTGCATAGAACATATGCTTGAATATTTGGTGGTTCATTCCGCTGTGGTGACCCCAGATTAATAAAGGGACTAAGCCGAAAAGAAAATGAATGAATGAATGAAAATAAAAATAGAAGATAATAAAATTAAAATAAAATAAATGCTTAATATTTAAACAGCAATTATAGCAACAAGCAGTTATATGTAACCATTGACGTCCCTAGAATTTATTTTTCCTACAATGGAAGTCAGTGGTTACAGATCATCTTCCTAAGAACATTCTTCAAAATATCTTGAATATCAAAATATAACGAAATAGTGTTCAACAGCAGAAAACTAAGTTAATTAGGTTAATTAGGGTAAAGTTAGGGTAATTCTTCTAGGGCAAGTCATTGTATAACAGTGGTTTGTTCTGGAGACAATCCAAAACTAATGTTGCTGAAGGGGGCTAATAATATTGACCTTAAAATTATTTAAATCTGCTTTTATTCTAGCCAAAAGAAAACAAATAAGACTTTCTCCAGAAGAACAAATATTAGAGGAAATACTGTGAAAAATTCCTGAATCTGTTCAACATCATTTGGGAAATATTTAAAAAATAAATATAGGGATAATAATTGTGACTTCAAACTGTGAGCTGTTACTTCTGACAGTCTTGCACATTATTCATTCCCTGCTGGATTTTGCATAACAGTTTTTAACATTTACACATTTATATAGAAATCTTTATTATTATTATTATTATTATTATTATTATTATTTATTTCATAGTTAATACTTATGTTTAGCTTTTTGCATGTCTATTTTGTTAAATAAGTATTATATTTTTTATTATACATTAAGCCTACTTGGCATTCAGTGTGGACAGCAAAGTAAGAATTTCATTGTAAATGGAACTTGTTCCGGCAGTGAGGTGGACCCGCATTATCCAATTTACAATGCACCAATCAGACGATTCCTAAGCTACTGTAAATACCCTAGGTTACATATCACAGCCATCTTCGTTTTGAAGAATCCCCCTTGCACCACTTCTCCTCCTTTTCTAGATGGGTGGCACGGTGGCCCATGTGCTTAGCACTGTTGCCTCACAGTAAGAACGTAACTGGTTCTAGTCTTTACCAAGCCAGCCGACGTTTCTGTGCGGAGTTTACACGTTCTCCCCGTGCTCACATGGGTTTCCCCCGGGACCCCCAGTTTCCTCCCACCGTCCAAAAACATGCAACTTAAGTTAATTGACTAATCCAAATGGGCACCATAGACATGCTCCTAGTAAGTAGTTATCTCTTTAAAAGAGCAATGACTATCTGCTCTTCAGCCTCTATGACAGGGGAGTTCTCTAGATTTACCTGAGCTCAAACTCCCCTCTTGCCTTACAACGGGAGAGAGCCCCCGGCTTGAGGATCTTATGAGCTCATGGCTCTCTCCTGGGACAGCGTGCCTTATAATCAATCATCAGCTAAGTGTGAACTCTTGAAACACTTTGAATCTTGAGTATTAGGTGAACTGTCCCTTTAAGTAACTTTGACTTTACTTTGAGTCCAGTGAAAACGCTGCACTAGAATATGGATGGAGAAAAAGATGGAGAAGTGTCTGCATTGACCATCATCTGGACGTCTGAAGATGACAAACCTGTGTGTGTTTATTGGTTTGGGTCTAAAGGCACTGAGAGCTATCAGTGGTAATCTATTTTGGCGGAGACTTTTTGGAGAGTGCTTCGGAGAGCTATTATCCTTGATGTGTGGAGATATTGCTTGGTAAAAGAGATGGTGAAAAAGGTATATATCAGAAAAACAGTGCGATGCTACCCTTTAAGCAATCTTAGGGTGAAGATTGAGCAGAGGAGTCAGAGAATGGCCATTTCATTTATTTTGTTTGCAATGATTTCAGTGGTGCTTGCGGTTTTTCAGAGCTCGATGTGGAGAGGGAGATACAAATAAAGATGTTTTGATTTGAGGCGTTTGTGGTTAAACGCAGCTTTCAGTGAGAATCAGCTTTCTGCTTTTGTAGAATCAACTCATTTTCTCTTGAAGGCTCTTTTGAAGTGCATCTTTGAGATGTTTGGGTCTTTCTTTTAGACTTTAAAGTGGTAAGGGTTGAGTTTTGTTAAAGAGGGCCTATTATTCAGGAATCACTTTTACACTGTAATAAAAGATCTGTTTATAAACCCCAACTCTTAAAACTGTTCAGAAAAGTCACTCTACAACTGTTTGTCAAGGTTCTTGGTGGGGGAAAGGAGCGAGGACTCAGGTGCAGGAATAAATGGGTATTTATTTATAACAGAATAAAAATAAAAGGCAAAACAGTAAAATAAACTACCCCGAGGGGGAAAACACTGACAAGACAAATAAACAAAGCAAACTAGACTGGACCGGCTGGCAAGGATCAAGACAGGGACACAACAGGACAAGGCGATGTACGATGACGAACTAGCACAGGACAGCAGACATGAGGAGATTTTAAGCTGAAGTAAATTAACACAAACAGGTGAACATGATAAACTAATAATGGGTTAACAAGGAGGGTAGGGCTAGACAATAGACGGGAGAGCACATGACACAAAGAGACGACAAGGCATGTGCTCACAAAAAAAAAAAAACGAGACTAGAACACGCAGCCAATAAGAAAAACTCATTAACTGCGTGTTCATGACAACACAAGCACGCGGTGCAGGTAAACATGCACCACGTGCTAAACACAACAACATTAGAAGACTAAACACGAGACACGAGCACACGATAGATGAAAACATCTTACCGTGCGCTCACACGGGCAACGCGCATGTTTCATCTCAGCGCCAACCGAAACCAAAACCAACCAGACTGAGACGCTGAGGATGAAACAGCGCGATGCAGACAGAACAAAACACAAACACGAGTATGTGCACGTCACAAGCGCATGCAGACCATACGCATCCGCATCAAGCGGGAGCGCGCACGGTCTGCACGCACTCACGACGGCGCGCACACAGAGACGCACACAATGACAGAAAACAAGTGCTCGACCCAAGAAAACTCGAGCCGAGCACAACAGGGCATGACAAGACAGAGCTAGTGTCCGGACTCTGCCACCAAAACAAGAATTTACAAGACCCGAGTGGCAGAACCCTGACACTATTATTTTATCGGATAATATTTATCAATATTTTATCAAAAAGGCAGAGTAGGATCACAGGGTTTTTAACTTTAGGGTGAACTACAACCCTCTTTGGGTGTCTAGCAGGAGCGTCGCTAGACCCCTTTTACTCGGGCACGTGCCCCAGTAAAAATCGCCAGTGCCCCAGTAAATTGAGATACGATTTACTTTATATGCAAGTGTATTTATTAAGAGTGGTAATCCCAGAATAAAGATGTTATTCTCTATGTGCAACCAAACCAACGCTGATGAAAGCAATATAGTTTAATCAAAAAGCAAACTGAGCATGTGCGCAGAAAAAAACACACACACCCGCGCACACAGGCACTGCTCCTGCTTGAAGTTGATGCGCTGCTCTGCTCCCGGTTGTGAACATGTACGGCGAAAAAATAGCCGCACCGCTCATGCGTTGTGAAACCGGCGTAACAGTCTTTTATGCGGAGGTGTCGGCACGCAGTGAGTTTTGCAAGTCAATAAAACAAATTTAAATAATATGATGGTGATCTTATTTAGACTAAGCAGGGCTCCGGATAGATTTTTTGTATGAAGCTAAAAGGAGAGATGATGAGTCAGGGAGGTAAGACTTAATAAACCTAATTCTCAGCCATGAGTCGGGTCTAAGACAACACACAACTGATAATTCTATAAAACATCTTTTTTTGTGTTCTATTGAATTGTCTACAGGGCGATGCAGTGGTGCAGTAGGTAGTGCTGTCGCCTTACAGCAAGAAGGTCACTAGTTCGAGCCTCGGCTGGGTCAGTTGGCATTTCTGTGTGGAGTTTGCATGTTCTTTCTGCTTTGGCGTGGGTTTCCTCCGGGTGCTCCGGTTTCCCCCACAGTCCAAAGACATGTGGTACAGGTGAATTGGGTAAGCTAATTCAATTCAATTCATCCTTATTTGTATAGCGCTTATACAATGTATAGTTTTCAGAGATTAAGTTCAGTTCAGTTTAGCTCAGTTCAGTGTGGGTTAATAATCACTACTGAGAGTCCAAACACTGAAGAGCAAATCCATCGATGCGCAGCTCTACAGATCCTGAACCATGCAAGCCAGTGGCGACAGCGGCGAGGAAAAAAACTTCACCAATTGGCGAAAGCAAAGATCTAAAAAAAAACCTCGAGAGAAACCAGGCTCAGTTGGGCACGACCATTTCCCCTATGGCCAAACGTCTTGTGCAGAGCTGCAGTCTAGGCACAGGAAGCAGGACCTCAGCGAAGACTCGTCTGTCCTTGGAGAATCACAGGAGTCAGTCTCATGTTCTCACTCCACGATGACCACCACAGGTCATCGTGGAGTCCGTAAATTGTCCGTAGTGTCTGTGTGTGAATGAGTGTGTATGGATGTGTCCCAGAGATGGGTTGCAGCTGGAAGGGCATCTGCTACATAAAACATGTGCTGGATAAGTTGGCGGTTCATTCCACTGTGGTGACCCCGGATTGATAAAGGGACTAAGCCGAAAAGAAAATGAATGAATGAATGAATGGTCTACAAATTCATTCTAATAAAATTGATATTCATGCAAAAGATTTTTTAAAATAATTGAGTAATAACAATAACTGTAATTTATTCATTCATTCATTTTCTTTTTGGCTTAGTCCCTTAATTAATCAGGGGTCGCCACAGCGGAATAAACCGCCAACTTATCCACCATTTGTTTCACGCAGCAGATGCCCTTCCAGCTGCAACCCATCACTGGGAAACATCCACACGTTTTCATTCACACACATACACTATGGACAGTTTAGCTTACCCAATTCACCTGTACCGCATGTCTTTGGACTTGTTGGGAAAACTGGAGTACCCTGAGGAAACCCACACGAATGCAGGGAGAACATGCAAACTCCACTCAGAAATGCCAACTGACCCAGCCGAGGCTCGAACCAGCGACCTTCTTGCTGTGAGGTGACAGCACTACCTACTGCGCCACCGTTTCGCCATTGTTATTTATTTACTGTATAATTATATATACTTTTTTTTTGTTTTATAATAATATATATATATATATATATATATATATATATATATATATATATATATATATATATATATATATATATATACTGTATATATAAATTTATTTATTTTTTATTTCTTGGAGGGGAGCTGTGCCCCAGTAGACCTTTATGTCTAGCAATGCCCCTGGTCTCTAGTAATGTACATGTATCCTTTACAGAGCTCAGCATATATGAGTACACCCCATTTTGAAAATGAATATTTTTCTCCATTTCACAGTGAATACAGGCGATGTATTTTGTTGCATTTAAACAAAACAGATTTATTAAACAGATATATTTATTAAAATAATACTTTAGTCACAGAACATATTTAGAAATGGAAAGATAATACAATTAAATTCAAGCAAAATATTGCAAAAAAAAAAAATTACAACCTACAAAATTTCAACTAAATTTTCTTTTTTTTTTTTTTTTTGCTTCCCTTGATTTTTCCTCTTTTTTTTAAATTTGTATTTAATATTTTTCTTTAATGTATAAATTTGGGTAGTCCAAAGACATGCGGTAGAGATGAATTGGGTAAGCTAAATTGTCCGTAGTGTATGAGTGTGAATGAGTGTGTATGGATGTTTCCCAGTGATGGGTTGCAGCTAAAAGGGCATCCGCTGTGTAAAACGTGCTGGATCAGTTGGCGGTTCATTCTGCTGTGGCGACCCCGGATTAATAAAGGGACTAAGCCGAAAAGAAAATGAATGAATATACATTTGAGTGTACTAGTTTTTGGACCGTTATCATAAGTTATTTTGTTAGATAAGCTCCAGATTTGGCTTCAGTACTGACTAATCTAATGTATATGCACAAATATAATATTGTAGAGCTTCCTATTAAAAATATGAATTAAAAGATAGATTTGTGAGGTGTGTACACATATATGCTGAGCACTGTATATTAAAATATAGAGTTGTGTTTATTTGTTTTATTGTTTTGTTTTTGTGTTATTTTGCTTGTATGATGTGTCATATGGTGTATGGTGAAAAAGGGGCCAAAATCTAATTTTTAAATATGTTTTTGACATTTATTTAAGAACATGCATATACAGTATTTATTACTCATGTTTTTTTTTTATCTATGTGACTTTAGTATGAGACTCCTGAAGCTTTCTGAAAGATGTCCAGTTTGTAAAGCAAATGAACAGAATATCAGAATCTGGTCAAATTGGGGAGCAGGTCCACAGAGAACACTGAACATGCGGCTCTGTGATGATATAATGCTGAATATTTCAACACTCGTGTCCCACATTGTTCTTTTACAAGCAGCTCGTCTCAGGAGGAACATACAAACCCATTGGCTATTCTCTCTGGAGAGAGTTTTATATTCTCTCTCTCTCTCTCTCTCTCTCTCTCTCTCTCTCTCTTTTTTCAGTTCAGTTCAGACTTGCTTTATCGGCATGGCAAATGTTACAGATGTATTGCCAAAGCAATTGCCATGTTTACATTATATTATATTGAACATATGTCAGAATTATTAGCCCTCCTGTTTATTTTTTTCCCGAATTTCTGTTTAACGGAAAGCAGATTTCTTCAACACATTTCTAATCATAATAGTTGTAATAACTCATCTCTAATAACTGATTTATTTTCTCTTTGTCATGATGACAGTAAATAATATTAGACTAGATATTCTTCAAGACACTTCTATACAGCTTAAAGTGACATTTAAAGGCTTAACTAGGTTAATTAGGTTAACTAGGCAGGTTAGGGGAATTAGGCAAGTTATTGTATAATGGTGGTTTGTTCTGTAGACTATTGAAAAAATATATAGCTTAAAGGGGCTAATAATATTGACCTTAAAATGGCTTTAAAAAAATTAAAAACAGCTTTTATTCTAGCTGAAATAAAACAAATAAGACTTTCTCCAGAAGAAAAAATATTATCAGACATACTGTGAATATTTCCTGAATCTGTTCAACATCACTTGAGAAATATTTTAAAAAGAAATTCAAATTCAAAGGGGGGCGAATAATTCTGACTTCATATATATGCTCCGGTTTCCCGCACAGTCCAAACACATGCAGTACAGGTGAATTGGGTAGGCTAAATTGTCCGTAGTGTATGAGTGTGAATGAGTGTGTGGATGTTCCCAGAGATGGGTTGCGGCTGGAAGGGCATCCGCTACGTAAAAACGTGCTGGATAAGTTGGCAGTTCATTCCGCTGTGGCGACACCGAATTAATAAAGGGACTAAGCCGACAAGAAAATGAATGAATGAATATATATATATATATATATATATATATATATATATATATATATATATATATATATATATATATATATATATATATATATATATATAAAACATTAAAGTTATAACAAACAGTAATAATAATAAACATATTTAAGAATCAACATTTTAGGATTCATTTTAGAGTGATCTGGTGTGTGTGTCACTGTTGTTATTTTGGTCTCTTCCCTTTTTTGTCACAGGCATTAATGTATTTCATCGCTAGTAAAATCCAATTAGTTTTTTACCTAATACATATTGAAGTTTATTTAGCATTTATTTATTATTACTTAACTTCTTTGATTCTATCTTTCTCTCTTTTCTTCTAGATGATCTCTCTCTCTACCATTGCCTGCATTATTTCCTTCATTTTGCTTTGGCTTAGTCCCTTTAGTCATCAGGGGTTGCCACAGTTGAATGAACCGCCAACTATTCCAGCATATGTTTTACATAGCAGATGCCCTTCCAGCTGCAACCCAGTACTGGGAAACATCCATACACACTCATTCACACTCATACACTACGGCCAATTTAGTTCACCAATTCCTCTATAGCGCCTGTGTTTGGACTGTGGGGGAAACCGGAGCACCCAGAGGAAACCCACACCAACACAGGGAGAACATGCAAACTCCACACAGAAACACCAACTGACCCAGCCGAGACTCAAACTAGTGATCTTCTTGCTTTGAGGCGACAGTGCTAACCACTAAGCCCCCCTAAATTAGATGTAATTTAAATAAATCCATCAATTAGATGCACTGAAGCATGTATTATATAAACTAACATTATCCACCGATGTCCAATGCATAATTCAGACTCAAAACACACACTGTAGCTGTAGAAAAGGAACATTGCACAAGTGTAATGACAATAAAGTTGAATCTAATCTAAATTTGAAAAATTAATTTCTCCCCCCTTTCTCTCTGTCTCTCTTTTCTCATTTCGTTGATTCCCTGACCTGGTTTTGGGGCCGGGTCCTTGCGCTGGTGTCTGCTGGTAAGAGCTGTGCATTAGACTGATCCGAGCGCCGTCCTCTTTGATCAAAGGCCATGACTGCCTTCAGATTTGCTCACCAGCGGAGAGAAAGCATGCAGACGGGGGACAATAGGATGCCGTTCACTTCCAAGGGTGTCGGAATTGATTTGCTTGGGAAAAGGGCAAGTCGAGGCTGATTTACGCTTGGTGCATTTCCAGACAGACTCATGGGAGATGTCATTTTGTCCTTTGGTAAAAAAAAAGCTCTCAAATGCACCCTTCTGACTGCAGACTCAAGACAGGGTGCACAAGGCAAGGCAAGGCAAGTTTATTTCTATAGCACATTTCATACACAGTGGCAATTCAAAGTGCTTTACATAAACAGGAATAAAAAAAAACAAGTGTAAGAAAAAAAAAATAAAAACAGATAATAAAAAACAGATAAAAAAAGATAAAAATATGTTAAAACAGGTTGTAAAAGAATGAAAAAGAGAAAAACATAATAGTGCGATCTGTCGGACGTAGCACAGTGCTCATTCAGTGAAGGCACAGCTAAACAGATGTGTTTTCAGTCTGGATTTGAATGTGCCTAATGTTGGAGCACATCTGATCATTTCTGGAAGCTGATTCCAGCAGTGAGGGGTGTTAGTAGCTGAATGCCGATTCACCCTGCTTTGACTGAACTCTTGGAATTTCTAGTTTATATGATCCTAGAGATCTGAGTGATCTGTTAGGTTTGTATTCAGTGAGCATATCTGTAATGTATTGAGGTCCTAGGCCATTTAGAGATTTATAGACAAGTAATACTTTAAAATCTATTCTGAATGTAACTGGGAGCCAGTGTAGAGACCTGAGGACAGGTGTGATGTGCTCTGATTTCCTGGTTCTGGTCAGAATCCTGGCCGCAGCGTTCTGGATGAGCTGCAACTGTCTGACTGTCTTTTTGGGAAGACCCGTGAGGAGGCCGTTACAGTAATCCACCCTGCTGCTGATAAAAGCATCAACAAGTTTCTCTAAGTCTTCACTGGAAACAAAGCATCTGATTCTTGCAATGTTTTTAAGATGATAGTATGCTGATTTACTAACTGCTTTGACATGACTACTGAAACTCAGATCTGACTCCAGAGTCACACCAAGATTCTTGACCTTATTTTTTGTTGTTTGACCCTTAGTGCCAAGGTACGCATTCACCTTGAGAACCTCATCTCTGTTCCCAAACACAATGACTTCAGTTTTCTCTTTGTTTAACTGAAGGAGGTTTTGGTACATTCAACTGTTCATTTCATCAATGCATTGGCAGAGGGTGTCAATAGGGCTGTAGTCATTAGGCAGTAAGGCTAAGTAGATCTGAGTGTCATCAGCATAGCTGTGGTAGGAGATTGGGTTCTTTCTCATTATTTGGCTCAGAGGGAGCATATAAAGGTTGAACAGGAGAGGTGCCAGAATCCAGCCTTGTGGGACTCCACATGTCATGGGTGTCCACCTCGACCTATGGTCACCTATACTGACATAGTAACCTCTCCCTTCAAGATAAGATCTGAACCATTTGAGGACCGTCCCAGACAGCCCAACCCAATTTTCCAGCCTATCCAGAAGTATGCTGTAATCGACAGTGTCAAATGCAGCACTAAGATCCAGCAATACCAGCACTGTTAGTTTACCTGAATCTGTATTTAGGCGGATATCAAAAAAAAAAAAACAGCAAAAATTACAGTGTTAAATATACAGTGTGATTTTTTTTTTTTTGGTAGTGTTCGGTGTTAAAACCAGAGTACATTTTAATCCACGAGTGTGAAACAGCGTATATTTACGAGTTTTTTTTTTTCAGTGTTAAACTTTTAACCTAATATGCAGTGTATTTCCCACTAGTGATGGGAAGTCCAGTTTTTTTTTTACTCGAACCGGTTCTTTCAGACAAACAGTGATCAAACCAGTATTGCATTTTATGAAATTATTTCTGAAAAGATTAATGAACATATAATAAATTAAAACGATTTTCAACATATTTGATCACGGTTATCTGTCACACACATCAATTGATAATATAGGAAGAAAGGTAATATATCAACACTTTGAAGGGTAACACACACTCCAGTTCGATGTAAGAATAAACTCTTACTGTGTTTAAATGAACTCTGTGAGTAATGTACAAATTTCACACTTTAGAAAGTTATTTTAACTCCAAAACAGAGGGAGTCATATGTACACCCGTGGAGTGTTAAGTTAAACTCATATTGAGTTAAATGTACACTGATTTTTTTGCTGTGTGCGAATAACAGGGGCTGGGGGGGGGGGGGGGTTGAAGCATTAATTAATGTTTTATCCTCCTGAAGGATGTCAAAACAACATTTATAGGAAGTCAGCCATTTAAATAGTGAGAAATGTTTGCTCTGATGCGTATCTTAAATAATAATATTAATAATTAAATAATGGATAATGTAAATATATATTTGACCACCCCTGTAATGGGTTAAACTATTGTGAATGCATAATAGCGTCAATCCCTCTGTAAAATAGTTTCAGTATTTAGTGATTTACAAGTGTTTTGTGTTTATTTGCATTGGTGAATTGCATTATGGGATGTTGATCTCTGCTCGGTCCACTTCAGATGTTGAAAATTCAACTCTACAGTTTGGCTTTTGTCATTTGAAATAATAATATAATGTATAAGATATAATATCTAGAGAAATAAGTCTGTAAAATAACTGAAAACGCTTATTCAACCCAGGCTCATTCTGGAAATGTACCTCTAAATAAATTTCTGGAGAGCACCAAATACATCCCAGGAGCTACGTTTAAAAAAAAAAAAAAAATGTTGTTTTTTTTTTCATGAATCCACCAGAGGTCGCTTTGTACGCTTTTTCATATCTCAAATTTCTCTCGCGAGTGCCATTTGTGCCTGCTGTTTGCCACTGATTGACCCACCCACCCCCTTCCCTAACCCAACCAATAGTGTTTTCAAAGGCACTGATTGACCCACCCACCCCCTTCCCTAACCTGACCAATAGTGTTTTCTAAGGCACTGATTGACCCACCCACCTCCTTCCCTAACCCAACCAATAGTGTTTTCAAAGGCACTGATTGACCCACCCATCCCCTTCCCTAACCTAACCAATAGTGTTTTCAAAGGCAATAATTGACCCACCCACCCCCTTCCCTAACCTGACCAATAGTGTTTTCAAAGGCACTGATTGACCCACCCACCCCCTTCCCTAACCTAACCAATAGTGTTTTCAAAGGCAATAATTGACCCACCCACCCCCTTCCCTAACCTGACCAATAGTGTTTTCAAAGGCAATAATTGACCCACCCACCGCCTTCCCTAACCTAACCAATAGTGTTTTCAAAGGCACTGATTGACCCACCCACCCCCTTTCCTAACCTAACCAATAGTGTTTTCAAAGGCAATAATTGACCCACCCACCGCCTTCCCTAACCTGACCAATAGTGTTTTCAAAGGCAATAATTGACCCACCCACCCCCTTCCCTAACCTGACCAATAGTGTTTTCAAAGGCACTGATTGACCCACCCACCCCCTTCCCTAACCTAACCAAGTGTGTTTTCAAAGGCACTGATTGACCCACCCACCGCCTTCCCTAACCCATACACTGTGTTTTCAAAGGCACTGATTGACCCACCCACCGCCTTCCCTAACCTAACCAATAGTGTTTTCAAAGCCACTGAATGACCCACCCACCGCCTTCCCTAACCTCACCAATAGTTTTCAAAGGCACTGATTGACCCACCCACCCCCTTCCCTAATCTAACCAATAGTGTTTTCAAAAGCAATCCAGAAAAAGAAAAGTCCTGATTTTTACCATGTTTTCAGATTTTACCACATTCTCACCCTGTTATTTACTTGTTTATTTTATTTT
>LR812537.1:58101821-58164551 GCA_903798195.1 Danio kyathit | reverse complement strand
AAGTGATTCACCGAATCATTCACTTACAGTAAATGATTGGTTCACAATGCTGATTCAATTAAAATAAAGTGAATGGATAATTGAATCATTGACTCAAATGATTCATTCACAAACAGATTCATAAGTGCAGTGTTGCTCTGAGACGAATAAATGTTTAACAAACTAAATACTGTGCTAAATACAGTAACTAAATACTGTGAAGCATTTCCAGTTAACTGTGACAGGCATCTAATAAAGTGATTCACTGAATCATTCACTCAAACTATTTGTTCACAGTTTTTTTTTTTTCAATTAAAAAGCAGCAAGTGAACGAATAATTGAATCATTGACTTAAATGATTCACTCACAAATAAATTCATTAAGTGCAGTGATGCTCTGAGACGCACAAATCAACAACATATTAATTTGGAGAAGCTGAATATTTGTGTGTGTAAATGTGTGATGCCTGTCACAGTTAGCTGCACAATAAAGTGATTCACTGAATCATTCACTCAAACTACTTTATTCACAGTGTTGATTCAATAAAAAAGCAGCAAGTGAACGGATAATTGATTCACTGACTCAAATGATTCATTCCCAAACAGATTCATTAGGTGCAGTGTTTCTCTGAGATGCACAAATGCTCTGCTCCTGCTTTGTTTGAACTATTTAATTGGCGAAACTGAAACTGAAGACAATATTGTGTTTTAATATTATGCAGCGTTTCCAGCTAACTGTGAGAGGCTTCACATAAAGTGATTTACTGAATCATTCACTCAAATCATTTGTTCAGTGTTGAATTAATTTATAAAAAGGGAGCAAGTAAATGGATAATTGATTTACTGACAAATAATTCGTTCACAAACAGATTCATTCAGTGCAGTGATGCTCGGAGACGCATAAATGTTCTACTTCCAACTATTTCTTTGGCGAAACAGAACAAAAAGTAAATTATAATTGTGTGTAAAATGACACTCACTTAATATGAAGTATGCATTTGTTGAACTGCTGTAAAAATCACACACAAAATGATCATTGCACAGTACACACACTAATTCAAACAAAAGATCTGCTCCGAGAGTAAGTGATTAATATGCAAAGCCTTTGTGAAACTCAGCATGCCAGTGTTGATGAATCTCCAAGCTAATCAAATCAAAAGACTCATTTAACCAAAAGCTTGCCCTCGAAACGCCGCTTTGATTTATTCAGGCCAAAAATCATTGCTTTTCCCAGAGGTGTTGTATTGACCCTTGCCTTAGCAAAGAAAAGGTCATCGCTGGAAGACCTCGCATCAATTTCAAGCTCATCGAAACAAGTGCTTTCAATAAAAAACACCTGAGGCACAAATGCAACGTGCAAAAACAGAAAACCACCGGAGATTTTCAGCAAGATTAAAAAAAGCAATGCATGCACTGCACAAATGCTTCCTTACTTTGAGTTTTAGTCCTGTTTCTAGTCCAAATATCTCAAAATTCTTAAATCAAGAAGCATTTTCTAGACAAGCACAAAATAATGTGTTGTTTTCGGAAATAATGAGTTTTTCCTTAAAACAAGCTAAATGGCGAATTAAACTTACTTCAATGCAAAAACAAGATTAATTTGCTTACCCCATTGGCAGATTATTTGGCTTGTTCTAGATTTTAATCTCTTTATTAGTTTTTTGTATGATGATACAAATTGAATATCAAATTAGACCTTATAATTCAAAATATTCATAATTAAATGACCATTAATATTAATAATAATATTATTGGGCTAATTCATTACATAAGCCCATATAATTATGAATATTAATAATAACAAGTTATTTGACTATGTATATGTATAATTATATGAACTAACTCATTACTAGGCCCACACGGAATCTGTGCACGCAGATTTCCGCAGATGATTTTTAGCCCATCATTAATTCTGTTTATTTACTTGGTTAACTATTTACAGTTAATCGAATTGGATTTGCATTTTAAACATTAAATACAAGTTAAAAGGATATTATTTTTTATTTCACATTTTAAGGTTTTAGTTATGATACATTTAATTATAAAATAATTCCGCAGAAATCCGCAGATTTTTACCAAAATTCTCCGCAGAAATGGCAAAAAACGTCCGCAGATTCCGTCTGGCCCTACTCATTACATAATCCCATATAATTCTGAGTATTAATAATTATTAATAACAAGTCATTTAATTATTAATATGTATAATTATATGGGCTTAGCTTATGTAATGAGTTCATATAATTATGAATATTAATAATTAATAATAACAAGTCATTTAATTATTAATATGTATAATTATATAAACTAACTCATTACATAAGCCCATATAATTATGAATAATAATAATTAACAACAAGTTATTTAATAATGAATATGTATAATTATATGGGCTTATGTAATGAGTTCATTTAATTATGAATATTAATAATTAATAATAACAAGTTATTTAATTATGAATATGTATAATTATATGGACTTATTCATTACATAAGCCAAGTAATTATGAATATTAATAATATTAATAATAATAATAATAATAACAATAACAACAAGTTATTTAATTATGAATATGTATAATAATATAGACAAATTCATTATAAGCCCACATAATTATGAATATTAAGTTATTTAATTATGAATATGTATAATTATATAGGCTAATTAATTACATAAGCCCATATGATTATGAATGTTCATAATTAATAATAACAACATTATTAAATGATGAATATTTAAATTTATATAGGTAATTCATTACATTTGGGCTATATAATTATGACTATTAATAATTAATAAGATTTTTTCAATTATTAATATTTATAATTATATTGGCATAACATAACATTAGTCCATATAATTGGGAATATTAATAATAATAGCAAGGCACTTAATTATGAGTATTAATAATTGAAAACACATTATTTAATTATACATATACATATATATACATATATACATATCCACATATACACATATACACATATATATATATATATATATATATATATATATATATATATATATATATATATATATATATATATATATATATATATATATATATATATATATATATATATAGATATATATATATATATAGATATATATATATGCATGCATGCATGCATGCATGCATGCATACATACATACATATATATATATATATATATATGGACTAATTCATTACATAAGCCCATATAATTATGATTATTAATAATAAGTTATTTAATTATATGTAAAGTTGCAATCAGAATTATTGAACCCAAAATATTCCCAAAATGATGTTTAACAGAGCAAGGAAATTTTCACAGTATGTCTGATAATATTTTTTCTTCTGGAGAAAGTCTTATTTGTTTTATTTCGGCTAGAATAAAAGCAGTTTTTAATTTTTTAAAACCCATTTTAAGGTCAATATTATTAGCCCCTTTAAGCTATATATTTTTTCATTAGTCTACAGAACAAACCATCATTATACAATAACTTGCCTAATTACCCTAACCTGCCTAGTTACCCTAATTAACCTAGTTAAGCCTTTAAATGTCACTTTAAGGGCAACCCAGTGGCGCAGTAGGTAGTGCTGTTGCCTCACAGCAAGAACGTCACTGGGTCGCAGGTTCGAACCTCGGCTAGGCTGGGTCAGTTGGCGTTTCTGTGTGGAGTTTGCATGTTCTCCCTGGGTTTGCGTGGGTTTCCTCCGGGTGCTCCGGTTTCCCCCACAGTCCAAAGACATGCAGTACAGGTGAATTGGGTAAGCTAAAATTGTCCATAGTGTATGAGTGTGAATGTGTGTGTGGAAGTTCCCAGAGATGGGTTGCGGCTGGAAGGGCATCCGCTGCGTAAAATCGTGCTGGATAAGTTGGCGGTTCATTCCGCTGTGGCGACCCCGCAAGGGACAAAGCCGACAAGAAAATGAATGAATGAATGTCACTTTAAGCTGTATAGAAGTGTCTTGAAGAATATCTAGTCTAATATTATTTACTGTCATCATGGCAAAGAGAAAATAAATCAGTTATTAGAGATGAGTTATTAAACTATTATGTGCAGAAATGCGTTGAAGAAATTTTTCTCTCCGTTAAACAGAAATTGGGGAAAAAATAAACAGGGGGGCTAATAAATCAGGGGGTTGAATAATTCTGATTGCAACTGTATAATTATATGGACTAAATTATTACATAACCCACATAAATTATGATTATTAATAATAACAATATTCTAAAAAATATTATGAATATTTATAATTATATAGCTAATTCATTACATTAGCCCATAGAATTATAAATATTAAAAACAACAAATGAAGTTATGAATAATTATATGCGCTAACTCATTGTATAAGCCCAAAAATAATAATCACAATATTTTTTTTTATTATGAATATTTATAATGATATGGGCTAACTCAGTACATAAGCCCATATAAATATGAGTATTAATAAGTAATATTATCAATATTTCTAATTATATGGGCTAATTCACTACAAGAGTAATATGATATCTATTGTTAATCCCATACCCCTTCTCTTAAATTTTCCTTGTTTTAAATAACAACTCTCTTAATTTTGACCCATTATTTCTGAAAACAAGACAATATATTGCACATGTCTAGAAAAAGCTTCTCGATTTCAGAATTTTGAGATATTTGGTCTAGAAACAAGACAAAAACAAAGCAAGAAAAGCCTTTTTTGCAGCGCATGCATATTCACACTGCAAGGAAATGATCTGCCAACATTATTTACCTCAAAAGAAATCATAATCAACGATGGCATGGGAAATACGATCTAAAACACCCCATCAGCGGCTAAAAGACTGCGCTTCTGATGAGTAATTTAGCCAGCGAGAGCAGCTACTTATTTAGTGTCTGCGAATGGAAAGATTGCACACATTTAAATTTGGGGTTGGAGGGAAAGAGGAAAGCATTTAGGAGGATGAAATGAAAAATGTGACGGGCATCACATAAAGTGAAAAGGAAAAGGTCCTGACCCTGGTACCTGAGGCACCCCAATATCCAGCAGCCCACACAGAAAGTGAAGAGCTAATGGACAGATCTCAGAGAGTTTAATCAAAGCACAGAAACAGGCTCTTTCTCTCCACTTCTGCACTGCCAATCATTCTGAAACCTCTTTAACAGTGAATAAAGAAAAGCAGAGACGTGAGAGAAACACTGTACAGACCTGAAACTGCACAAACTACACTATGAGACCAGCCATATGTAATGTAATCATGGCAAATACTAATACACTGCTAAAGAAATGCTTTTCCGGATTGCTCAGTGGTTAGCACTGTGGCCTCACAGCAAGAAGGTTGCTGGTTCGAGTCCCGGCTGGGTCAGTTGGTGTTTCTGTGTGGAGTTTGCATGTTCTCCCCGTGTTGGTGTGGGTTTCCTCCGGGTGCTCCGGTTTCCCCCACAGTCACATGCGCTATAGGGGAATTGAGAAAACAAAATTGTCCTTTTGTGTGTGGGCGAATGTGAGAGTGTATGGGTGTTACCCAGTACGGAGTTGCAGCTGGAATAGTTGTTGGTTCATTCTGCTGTGATGACCCCTTGATAAATAACGGACTAAGCTGAAGGGAAATTAAATGAAAATGTTTTTTATTTCTTAGTTGTTGTCTTGTTTCAAGCCAAAATATTTATAAAAAAAAATTCTTAAAAATCAAAAAGCATTTTCTAGACAAGCAAAAATATTGTCTTTTGTTTCTAAATGGAGTCGAAATTGAGTTTTTTTAATAATATATATATATATATATATATATATATATATATATATATATATATATATATATATATATATATATATATATAAAAACAAGCAACAGTCATTGTTTTTCATTTTGACAAGATTATTTTTCTTACCTCATTGGCAAAAAAAAACTTAGAATAATTGTACAAAACTCAAAATATCAAGATTATTTTTTGCAGAGGTGTAAACTAGCATCACTGAACTTTATTTTTTTGTTTAGATTTTAGTATATTATGATATATTTATTTATATTATACTATTAAAATAAAGATATTTTATGTATGTATTTAAATAAGCATATAGACCTTTTTCACATTTCCGGGTTTCTCAGTACCGGAAGTCGTCATAGTTGTGAAAACTTAGAGTGCAGTGAATGGGAGAATACGACAAAAAAAATTGTTTTCTTTTTTTATTTGCTCAAATAATAACAGAAAAACTCCAGGATGGTGTTATCAAGACTTTCAGAAAAAAGAAAAAAAAAATAGTGTGAGACTGATAACAGCAGCCAGAGGAGAGAATAATGTCAGATTTGCTGTCCTGCCCCACTGACGCTGCATTAGAAACGCCTCGCACAAGCAGTAATTCGTTTTTTGTCATTTAAAGCAAAGATGATATAATACATTCATAAATACATATAGATGTTCATACGTTTTTTTAAAAATCTAAATATTAAAAACTTTCAAGGATTTAAGATGCTGATGACTGTTAAACGCATCATAACAGTCCAGTGAAAAGGGTCCATTGTTCAATCACATATTGTGATCCAAACAACAGATACAGCCGTTGTTTAGCTCAGTTTGGTTAGACTTGTTAAGCTTTTATCCTGATATTTTGACTGGTGTAAACATTTATGCTATTACAGTATATACAATATATACACAGATATGCAAGTAAATTATTTAAGAGCCAGTGTTGTTATATTTTATATTTTAAAAAATAAAATAAAATAAAAAATAAATTAAAATTAAAATTCAATTCAATTCAATTCATCTTTATTTGTATAGCGCTTATACAATGTAGATTGTGTCAAAGCAGCTTCACATGGAAGATTATAGTGAATTGAAACAGAGTCATTTCAGTTTTCAGAGAATAAGTTCAGTTCAGTTTAGCTCAGTTCAGTGTGGGTTAATAATCACTACTGAGAGTCCAAACACTGAAGAGTAAATCCATCGATGCGCAGCTCTACAGATCCTGAACCATGCAAGCCAGTGGCTTCACTTCACTGAAATGAAGTGATTTAATATACAAAAACACATAAAGGCATACAGTACTTTTTACATTGATTATAGAAATGCATATTTCAAATCTATTAATTTGGAATTCTGTTGCACCAATAGCCTAGTGGTAAAGTGCGCCGACATATAGCACTGAGGTGCTCACGGCGACCCAAGTTCGATTCCCAGCCTGAGGATCCTTTGCCAATCCTTTCCCCCCCTCTCTCTGCTCCCCATGTATTCCTCTCAAAATCCACTGACCTGTCAAATAAAGGTGAAAACCGCTAAAAAATATAATACAAATAATAATCATTTGGAATTCTAAAACTACAACAACAACAACAATAATAATAATAATAAAAACAATAATAATAACAATAATAATTTCTGTGATAGTATTAGCAACCACAACAACAACAATAATAATAATAATAATAACAATAATAATAATAATAAAAACAATAATAATAACAATAATAATTTCTGTGATAGTATTAGCAACCACAACAACAATAATAATAATAATAATAATAATAATAATAACAATAATAATAAAAACAATAATAATAATAATAATAATAATAATAATAATAATAATAATAAAAACAATAATAATAAAAACAACAACAATAATAATAATAATAATAATAATAAAGCTTCTACGCTGTACTTATTAAAATATATAAAACAATGTGTCATCACACAAAATGTAATCATTCGTTTTCCTTCGGCTTAGTCTCCATTTCAGACGTTGCCACAGCGGAATGAACCGCCAACTATTCCAGCATATGTTTTACACAGCAGATGCCCTTCCAGCTGCAACCCAGTAGTGGGAAACCCACTCTTTCACACTTACACACACACAACAGACAAATTAGTTTATCAATTCCCCTATAGGACATGTGTTTGGACTGTGGGGGAAACCGGAGCACCCGGAGGAACCTAGGCATGGGACAATAACCGTTTTCAAGGTATACCACGGTTTGGAAAAGTCAAGGTTTTAAAACTGCCTACATTTTCTATAATACTGTTCCAAAGGTACGTGTAAGATTTTTTATTTACATTTTTTGTTTTGTTTTTATATCCAAAGATGCCGTTTTTAATTGTGAAGAAATCAGTGTGTTTTGAAACTAATAAAGACAGCAGAAGTCAATGATTAATTTGAATTATTTAGCCTGACATGTTTAAAGCTCCAAAATATCTTAAATCTTTCAAATAATAAAATGTATTGTTTTCAAATGGGGAAAGAAGTTGTTGTTTTTTTACACAGACATTTAAAATATACATTTAGAGCAGTGACCACAATACCGTAAAACCGTGATATTTTTATCCAAGGTTATCATACCGTCAGAATCTTATACCGGCCCATGCCTAGAGGAAACCCACGCCAACCGGGGAGAACATGCAAACTCCACACAGAAACACCCACTGGACCAGCTGGGCCTTGAACCAGCGACCTTTTTGCTGAGAGGCCACAGTGTGACACCACTGAGCCACCGTGACGCCTTACAAAATGTATACACCATCAATTTTACTGTATTTAAAAAAAAAAAAATGTGTAAAATCTAGTGATTTGAAAGATGTTAAAGTAAACATTTCAGATTGTAGACGGTGTTTTGATGCCTCACAAATGTTCATCTGCTTTAGGAACGGAGGTGATGGAGTGAGATTTGGAGCCAACAGAATCTCATTTTGTAAATTAGTAATCAAGGAAAACATCATGTTAAATGTGCTCATGCCAGTGGGAAATACAATAATAAATTCAGCCCAACTGCCGGCAAAGAGTCCTGCTTCATATCACATCGCTAATGAAATCTGTGTATTGGAAGAGAAAGAAAGATACAGACTGAAGGTAAATAAATAAAGAAGAAGATAGCAGGAGCTCATCTACTTTCACCCTGAATGGACGGATTGAAATTTAAGGTTTGCACTGCTTCTATAATAAAAAGCGGAGGAAAGCAGAAAAACACTAGGCAATTTCAGAAGACACCATAAATGCAAACATGCACGTAAACACACACACACACACACACACAAACACACACTGGTGATTGAATGCAAATTAAAATGCAAATGCAGCGCCGCTAGTTTTGGAGCAGGTCGGACCGCAGATGGGAAGCATTTGAACACGACAGCGCAGACAAGTCTGGAATGTCAAAAAGTGGCGTCGCGCTAAACAGAGTCTTCACACACACACACAAAAACACTCGTAAATGTCTCCTGAACTCAAACTGGTAACGTCTAGAAGGGATACAGCTGTGGCCTGAATGTTAACGAGTTATTCTTTACATTTTTTATAATAATATAATTACTGTACAACATTAATTACAGTTTTTACATTACTGTGAGGGGTGGGGTAGGGGTACATTAACCAAAAATACAATTTAATGGGTAATTTAATAAATAATATGAATTATACTCTGTATAATTACTGTTTTTACATTACTGTGAGGGTTGGGGTGGGGGTAGATAAGATACAATTTAATGGATACTTAAATAAATAAATGTAAAGAATTATAATTATTACTATCCATTCTAGCAACAACCCTCAAACTGGAGTCCATAAAATGAGCTGCAGCTGAATATTCTCCAGGCTCTCACACACACAGTGCTGTAAACATTGCAATATACACACAATAGCGGATCAGCATATAAGGTGCTTGTATACACACACTTGCTGTGATAAATGGAACAGGAATTCTGCTGTAATAATCAGAATAATCAGATAAAGTTATCTGGATAAGGAAATAATATGATGAAGGTGTTGACTTGAGCTGAATGTTTCTTTCATGATGCCGTTTTACATGTTATAGCACATAACTCGATTAACATCATTGCGTCAGCACGCTATCCACATTTCCTCCGGCGTTTCAAGTAATTTCGAAGGTTTCATTTTTAATTTGTCGACTTTTACTGTAGTTTGGCACTTTCACTTTCATTCAGGAACATGTCATGCATGCCCCCTGTAACAAACTCTGAGATATTGGATGAGAGTATGACCTGCTGGAAGAGAGTTGTTTTAATTGAGAGTGATACCGCACACTGTATCGGAAAATAAACCTCCACATTTCACGATGCGCGTCTGTGGTCCTATACGGACTCGGTAGGGGCAGAGAATAGAGAGCCGTGTGTGTATAGACTATCCAGTCACAAAATGTGGCGTAAATCCTACATGACGGTAACAGTTTGATTGCGGTGTTTACATGTCTGTACTGCACTTCACTAATGCCACTAAAATCAGCACTCCGCAGGTCTTCATTCCATTTCTGTTTAGTTCCATTATGACTTTAGTCAGATTAAACGTCATCAAAAATCCCTGTTCACATGGTAGATTCTTAATCAGAGTATCGTCTTAATCATATTAAATTTGGATTATTGGTGTCCATGTAAATAATAATAATAATAATAATAATAATAATAATAATAATAATAATAAAAAATGATAATATTTCCCAGAGATGGGTTGTGGCTGGAAGGGCATTAAAACGTGTACTGGGTATGTTGTCAGTTCGTTCCGCTGTGGCGACCCCGGATTAATAAAGGGACTAAGCCGAAAAGAAAATGAATTAATGAATAATAATAATAATAATAATAAGCGATGCAGTGGTGCAGTAGGTAGTGCTGTCGCCTTTCAGCAAGAAGGTCACTGGTTCAAGCCTCGGCTGGGTCAGTTGGCGTTTCTGTGTGTAGTTTGCATGTTCTCCCCGTGTTGGTGTGGGTTTCCTCCGGGGGCTCCGGTTTCCCCCACAGTCCAAAGACATGCGATACAGGTGAATTGGGTAAGCTAAATTGTCTGTAGTGTTTGAGTGTGAATGAGTGTGTATGGGTGTTTCCCAGAGATGGGTTGCAGCTGGAAGGGCATCCGCTGCATAAAACGTGCTGGATAAGTTGGCGGTTCATTCCGCTGTGGCGACCCCGGATTAATAAAGGGACTAAGCCAAAAAGAAAATGAATGAATGAATGAATGAATAATAATAATTCCTTACATTTATATAGTGCTTTTCTGGATACTCAAAACGCTTTACATATTGGAGGGAATCTCCTCATCCACCATGTAAATGTGCTCATTGACTTGCCTGATTACCCTAACTTGCCCAATTAACCTAGTTGAGCCTTTAAATGTCACTAAGCTGAATGCTAGTATCTTGAACAACATCTAGTCAAATATTATGTCAGGCCTGTAGCCAGCCTGGTGAAAGGGGTGGTTCTTTTTTCTCAAAAAGTGGACCTTTTTGCAGTCATACACCTCAGCTTCTATTTAACTATGAGATATAAATACTGCATTTAGTGACGGGCAGTACTTTTTTTTTGCTGGATTAGCTAGTTAGATGTCATCATAATCACACTTTTTGATGTACTAAATATATTTCCTAAAAATTTCAATAAAAAATTTCAATAAAAAAAATTAAAAGAAGACAAATTTTTAAAATACAAATTTGTTACATCATATATCATTAGACAAAAATAGGAATCTGTTAAAGTTTTTAAGTAAAAAAATTGTAGCCTACTGTCATTTATTAGACGAAAAACAAACTGGCCAGCATTCAACTGTCCTCAATTTGGCCATTTCAATAAAAAAAATCATTGAAACATAATAATAATAATAACAATAATAATAACAACAATAATAATAATAATAATAATAATAATAATAACAACAACAACAACAATAACAATAATAATAATAATAATAACAATAACAACAACAACAACAACAATAATAATAATAATAATAATAATAACAACAACAACAATAATAATAATAATAATAATAATAATAATAATAATAATAATAACAACAATAACAATAATAATAATAATAATAATAATAATAATAATAATAATAACAACAACAACAATAATAATAATAATAATAATAATAATAATAATAATAATAATAATAACAATAATAATAATAATAATAATAATAATAATAATAACAATAATAATAATAATAATAATAATAATAATAACAATAATAATAATAATAATAATAATAATAATAATAATAATAAATTCTTCAGATTTTTTCTAGCCTCTTTGGTAAAAAAAAAAAGTACATTTGAGAATTTATGGATATCAACAATAGTCAAAATATATTCAAAATAATTTAATATGCTCCGCTTCTGGTGCTTAATTCACACCTTTTTATTGCTCATTTTTATTTCAGGAATAAGGTCCAAGATTTAGAATAAAAGTTACCTGCAAATGTTTTCTCTGTTTAAAAACAATAGTGAAAGAAGACTTCTCTTACATCATAGTCCCACCGAAGCAACAGCGGACAGAGGATTCTGTTTGCTCTTAAAGCCTTTTTCGAAGGATTATTTTCATTGTTTATGATGGCAGAGCAGTCAAAATAGTACAAATGAGCTCATGTGGGACAAATTCTGGACCTTTGTCAGTAAGGGGTGGGTCTTAACGCGGCCAGTTAGCCTAGAACCTCATGGATAGGGACAGATTTTCATAAGTAACTTAAGTAACTTTAGCCTTACCTTGTTTGGCAGTCTTTTTGAACATATGTTCAATATTTAGCAATAATGACGCCGCTGCCTGCCCTTTCTGCCACTCTTGCTCTTTTCGACCCATAGCGTTACTCAGTATGGATGTCGCACGCCTCGCATCAAAGATTCAAATGTTACCACTCAGTGGGTTATGTCACGTGACTCGCGTCACATTATTGTGGCTTTGAGGCTCCATGGGATTCGAATTACTGGCCATAGTTATTTAAAATTACACTTTATTACAATATATATTAAATTTAAAATATTAATTAGATAATAAATATATTATACAATTTTAAATTACATAAAATAATTAAAAGGACAAATTCTGGACCTTTTGGTCGTGGGGGGTGGTTCGTTCGAACCACCCGAACCCCCCCTGGCTACGGGCATGTATGTGCTGTCATCATGGCAAAGAGAAAAGAAATCAGATATTAGAAATGAGTTATTAAATCTATTATGATTAGAAATGGTGAATTATTCTGACTTCAACCATTTATTTACATTACAAATTATGAATCAAATATAAAATGACAATTTTAACCCAATGTTTGCGTTTAGTTCATATCTGTCTCAACATTGTGCTACAGCAACACAGCATGTTTTCAGAATGCATATATTTTTCTCCCAATATAAAACATTCTATTGAACAGACAGGGACGGATCACTTTGGGACACACTAATCTAACAGACGCTGATGCTGAGTTGGCAATACTGAAAACTCAAACCTACACACACTTACAGTCTGGGTGTCTTGGGGGAAGCACAGAAGCAGAGCGATGTTTTAAGTCTCTGTCTTTAGCGGCTGCTGCACTATTTAACACAATCCTCAGAGCCACAGAACAGCCCTGCATTTTTCATCACGTCTGCACTCTCTGGAGCAGCAGCAGCGAACGGAGCCGTGTGTAAATGAAGCTAAAAGCACATTTCACAGCACATGTTCGTACTGTACGCAAAGTGTAGCGTTACATGAAAACACCAGAGTTTCTGAATAACACACAAGTCATGTCTGAGCAAAAGCTGCCGCCGGCGTGTGTTAAAGATGCGTTACAGATTAAATGCTCATTTCTCTCATTCTTCAATGATTTCTAGAAGACAAAAGCACTAAACTTTAATTATATTAAATATTAGATAAGGGTGGCACAGTGGATCAGTGGTTAGCACTGTGGTCTCACAGCAAGAAGGTCGCTGGTTCGAGTCTCAGCTGGATAAGTTGACATTTCTGTGTGGAGTTTGCATGTTCTCCCCGTGTTGGTGTGGGTTTCCTCCGGGTGCTCCGGTTTCCCCCACAGTCCAAACACATGTGCTATAGGGGAAATTGATCAACTAAATTGGCCGTAGTGTATGAGTGTGTGTGGGTGTGAAGGTGTGTGCATGGGTGTTTCCCAGTACTGGTTTGCAGCTGGAAGGGCATCCGCTGCATAAAACCTATACTGGAATAGTTGGCGGTTCATTTCGCTGTGGCAACCTTTAAAATAGAGACCAAGCTGAAGGAAAATGTATGAATGGATGAATAAATAAATTGCCACCATTTCTAGAAAACAAAAGCACTAAAATTGTATTAAATATAACAATTTCTGTCAAAAATGTCTGCCATATTTAAAGAAAAAATTATTTGTTGACATTAAAACTAAATAAATAAATAAAAATCTTTATTTATTGCCACTTTTTCTTGAAAACAAAAGCACTAAAATTTAATTAAGCTTAACAATTTCTATGTTAAAAATGTCTGGCATATTCAAAGAAAAATGTTTGTTGATATTAAAACACTTAATAAATAAATAAACAAACTCAATTGGCATCTTTATTCACTGCCACTATTTCTAGACTACAAAGCACTATAATTTTATGACGTGTAACAATAATTCCTGTCACAAATATCTGGCATTATTAAAGAAAAAAATGTTTTGTTGACATTAAAACAATAAAAACTTAATTAATAAACTAATAAATAAATAAATAATTTAATTGAAATCTTTATTCATTGCCACTTCTTCTAGAGGACAAAGCAGTAAAATTGAAGCATAACAATTTCTGTCAAATAGTTATGGTATATTTAAAGAAAAAATGTTTTGTTGATATTAACACTTAATAAATAAATAAAATCTCAACTGACATCTTTATTCACTGCCACTGTTTCTAGACTACAAAGCACTACAACTTTATTAAGTGTAACAATAATTCCTGTGTAAAAAACATCTGGCATACTTTTGAAGAACAATAAAAACTTAATAAACAAATAAAAAAATTTATGAATTTAATTGAAATCTTTATTCATTGTTAATTTTTCTAGAAGTCAAAGCACTAAAATTTAAGCGTAACAATTTCTGTCAAATAGTTATGGTGTATTTAAAGAAAAAATGTTTTGTTGACATTAAAAGACTTAATAAATAAATAAATAAATAAATAAAATAAATATTCATTTTCTTTTCGACTTAGTCCCTTTATTAATCTGGGGTCGCCACAGTGGAATGAACCGCCAACTTATCCAGCATATGTTTAAGCAGCGGATGCTCTTCCAGCCGCAACCCATCACTTCCCAGAGGAAACCCACGCAAACTCCACACAGAAACACCAACTGACCCAGCCGGGACTCGAACCAGTGACCTTCTTGCTGTGAGGCGATCGTGCTACCCACTGCGCCACCACATCGCCAAATAAATCCCAATTTAAATCTTTAAGGGCTCCGTCCTTTTCTGAAAAAGCACACAATCTCATTTGCATTTAAAGCGACAGTCACCAAAACGCCACAATTAGAATCGAAGCCTAAAAGGGTCAGTTTCAGAGAGTTAGAAAACATTATCTGTGTGTTATTCTAAGCTCAAACTGAAACACACACACACACACACACACACACACACACACACTCTAGAGACAGCAGAGAAGCATTTTACATCTTGTAAGAAGGGGCATAACAGGTCTCCTTTCATACAGAAAAATGATGAAACAACTGAAGTACAAACTGAGACAATGCATTCCTGCAAGTGCGGAAAAACAAAAACACCTCCTCAAATGATTCTCGGCTGTGACATTACAAACAGGACCAAACCCATCAATAATGCCCAACATCTTCCTGCTAAAGAATTCACTGTGCTGTTTTGTGCTTGCCTTCAGGTTGGCATTTGACGACATTGATTTGCACTGTTGCCGCCTGTTGAGTAGAATATACAGCGTACCGTTAGAATGAATGTATTTTATTCCATGAGGATGCATTAAATTGATCAAGACTTCCAGCTGAAAAATGCATCATGGACAACAACGTTATTATAAAGCAAAACAACAGCCGAGTCCCAAATGGCATCATACACTTATGCACTTACACACTCAACAGCACAGTATATGCATGCAGTGTCGTCACATATAGAAATTCAACCCGTATCCCTGATGATGTTTGACGGTTGCCAAATTAGTGAAATAAATGACCAAAGTAACAAATAACACCGGTCATGAGTATAACCGCATTCACCATCAGGTGGCGCTATAATCACTCTCGTAGGAGAATTTTGCTTTCATAAACCAAAATAAAGTTATCAAACATGAGCGCCCGACAGCTCCGCCACTTCCACTACATGAGCAAAGCAGCGGTCGTTGTTTTTTTCCCCATAATTGATTTATCAACTTTTAATACTTTAAGACCCAGCAGACACCCTGGAGTATAACTGCATTCACCATCAGGTGGCGCTATAATCACTATAATCCAAAATGAATAAAAGTTATCCAACATCAGTGGCTGAAAGCTCCGCCACTTCCACTACATGAGCAAAGGAGCAGCCGTTGAGTGTGTGAAGTGTTCAACATCCCACACTTCTGTTTACCGGTTGAATAAGTGCATTATCCGGGTAATTAAAGTGCACTTATTATTCAGGGTATATGCAGGAATGCTAAAGCCCCATTCACACGGGGCTTCAGCGTCAACGCTTGACAGAGGGCGTGTCTGAAGTTGGGGCTGACGCAATCGTCATAGCAGCGTCAGCCAATTAAATTAGTCAGCAATAGGCTACTGTCTGAGCTGGTGTATTTGCATACATCGATCTGATTGGCTGACGCTTCCGTCGGCGCTTGAAAAGTTGAGCAAGTCCCAACTTTTGCGACGAGCAACACCTCTGAAGCAGCGCTGATGGATCCACAATGTAGTTCGGCAACGCCTGACGTCAGCCATTCAAAGTGAATAGGAAGCGTTGAAGCTGACGCCCCGTGTGAATGGGCGTAAAGGTATTTCCAATACCTTTTTAAGACTTTAAGACCTTTTCAGAATATTTTTAGACCACATCGCCACTTCTAGATCTAATCAGTATCAAACCTTTAACTTAATAAACAGTTGCTAATAAACAGTTGTAGTAAAATAAATCAATGAAGCACAATCGTGCAACAGAACTCCGATAAGCTTGGAAGAAACAAACCTTGAAAAGAATAAATGACATGGTTGTTTTTAGCGACAGGCTTCAGCCACTGTTTAAACTCATCTTTCTCCAACCAGGAGTACACAAACTTACATTGTACCGTCTGTTTCGCTCTATGCTTTCACTACATGTGGAGAGCATCACATCACCTTCCCGTGTTTATCGCACATTACGTGACATCCTTTGTTAATATTAGGAGGAATATATACATTTTTATGCTATATTTATGCTCTTTAGGAGTCAAACACTTAAATTTAAGACCTCGTAAAAACGTGATTAAGACTTTTTAAAGGCCTTAATTCTCCCATAATTGATTTATTAACTTTTTATACTTTAAGACCCCGCAGACACTCTGGAGTATAACCGCATTCACCATCAGGAGGCGCTATGATCACTTTCGCAGGAGAATTTTGCTTTCATAAACCAAAATAAAAAAAAAAGTTATTAAACATGAGCGCCCGAAAGCTCCAATAGTATCTGGATGCAGCCTTTATGATGCAAGTTGAGATTGCATCACTCAGTGATGCAATGTCAGACAAAATGCAGTCAATGGAGTGAGTGACGTCACTGTGACGGGTAGGGTTAGGGGTGGGGTTAGGTGAGCGCATTAAAAAGCCTTGGATGCAGCTCAGATTGCACTGCACCAGGTCTGCATCCAGACCCCTCTCGAAAGCTCCGCTACGTGAGCAAAGCAGCAGCCGTCCAACATCACACACTTCTTTTACTGGTTGAATAAGTGCATCATCCGGGTATTTAAAGTGCACTTATTATCTTCAGTGTGAGTTTTTAGTGTGAACGCACTACTTGCACCATTTACACTACAAAATGGCATAGAATAGTGCGATGTGGGATGCACCTAATGGCTTTTGAGTGCACAGATAAATAAAAAAGCATGCGAGAAACACAGTAACAGTGCTTAATAACTCAGTTCAATGTGTTATTATATTAAGCACAAGTACTTTTACAGCCATGTACTTTTCTTGTACAATAAACTACCATTAAAACAGTGCACAGGGATTCTTTTATTGGGATATTTTCTGCTTTCATAACTTGAATTAAAGCCTCGTCATGTTCAAAGTGTGTGTACATTACAAAGCAACTGATAAACTCCAAAACATCAACTCACACGCCGATAAAACATTCAGCACAGTCATTCATTCAATGATAGCAGATGCCCTTCCAGCTGCAACGCAGTACTGGGAAACACCCATACACTACGGCCAATTTAGTTGATCAATTCCCCTATAGCACATGTGTTTGGACAGTGGGGGAAACCGGAGCACCCGGAGGAAATACATGCCAACACGGGGAGAACATGCAAACTCCACACAGAAACACCAACTGACCCAGCTGAGTCTCAAACCAGAGACCTTCTTGCTGTGAGGCCACAGTGCTAACCACTGAGCCACCGTGCTGCTATATTTAGCATATTATCACAGACCTTAAAAAAAACAAACTGACCATACATGCTTTAAAAGGCTAAACACACACACACACACACACACACACACACACACACACACACGGTGGCAGGTGAATCCTATTTCTCCTCATTTAGACTCTGTCTGTTCAATGGTCCTTCAGCTGACCTTCAAGGAGTGCTAAAGTAATCTACAATTACCTCTGAGACAAGGAGAAATAAAGGGTGACGCTGACACACACACACACAGAGAGAGCCATTAACTTCAGTGTGTGTGTGTGTGTGTGTGTGCACATTAGAAAGAGAAACTGTGTAAGAGAGATTTATGTCTGTTTGTGTGTGTGTGTGTATACATGAGTTAGAGAAAGAGGGAGAGAGACTGTGTGAGTGTGTGTGTCTGTGTAGTTGTGTGTGTAAGAAAAACTGTGTGTTTGAGTGTGTGTGTGTGTCTGTGTGCATGAGAAATTGTGTGTTTGTCTATCTGTGTGATGGTATGTGTGTGTGTATGAGAAGGGGAGACTTTGTGTCTGAGTGTGTTTGTACACGTGTGTGTGTGTGTGTGTTTGTGTGTGTGTGTGTGTGTGTGTGTGTGTGTGTGTGTGTGTGTGTGTGTGAGAGAGAGAGAGTGAGACTGTGTCTGAATGTGTGTGTGTGTGTGTCTGTGTGTGTGTGTCTGTAGAGGGAGTAACTGGCACTTCCTGAGAGCCTCCCCATCTGGCACTAAGAAAGAGGACCACAGCACCTCGCCAACTGACCATCTGACCACACATTACATCATCACACACTGCACACACACACACACACACACACACACACACACCTGTAATGATGTTTCTACTGTACAGACTATGTTCTCTCCTCTAAACTCAACCCTCACAGCAATCAATCTGCACCTCTACATCTCAATTCTGTCTGATTTAGGAGCCCTTTTCCTCATGAACACCAGTAAAATGTCCCCACAAGGTCAAGATTTACAGGTATTGCTAAACTTGTGAACATTTGGTCCTCACAACGTCCTGAATACCAGGAAATCGAGAGAAATAAGTGTGTAAAATAACAGAAAATGTGCTGCAGTTTATTACAAGGTTTCTGTAGCGTGATATACAACACCAACACAGACAACATAGCACTGCACACTATAAAATAATGACAAGAAAAGTCCTTTTTTACAACTTGAGGGTAAAAGTTCCAAAAGGTCAAGATCCCATAATGCAACTTAAAAGCAGAAATAAAAAACATGAATCACAAAATACATCAAACTGCTCATTTCCTGATGTTTTTAACAGTGCATGACATCCCGAGGCCCTCAGACTATGCAGCACCACTGATTCGATTCAAGACCAGCGACGAGATGATCCGAGGGTCTCCATAATCCTGGACCAGGCCGTATCCTGAGCAGCTGCTGTGGTGGTCATGGAGGAGTGGAGAGCATGAGACTGATTCCTGTGATGCTCCAGGGACAGACGAGTCTTCGCTGAGGTCTAGCATTCTCCAGCCTCCGGCGCCTAGACTGCAGCTCTGCACAAGACGTTTGGCCATAGGGGAAATGGTCGTGCCCAACTGAGCCTGGTTTCTCTCCAGGTTTTTTTAAATTCTTCACTTTCGCCAATTGGTGAAGTGTTTTCCTCGCCGCTGTCGCCACTGGCTTGCATGGTTCAGGATCTGTAGAGCTGCGCATCGATGGATTTGCTCTTCAGTGTTTGGACTCTCAGTAGTGATTATTAACCCACACTGAACTGAGCTAAACTGAACTGAACTTAATCTCTGAAAACTGAACTGACACTGTTTACATTCACTATAATCTTCTATGTGAAGCTGCTTTGACATAATCAACATTGTAAAAGCGCTAGAGAAATAAGGCTGAATCGAATTGAATTGAGAAGATTTCAGAGTTAAAGGCGGGGCCTCAAAGCCACACCCACCTGTGACATCATCACCTTGGCCCAATGGTCGAGTTTACCAGACAAAACAAACTTATCCATGAGTTCACTTTGTCAATTGGTCCAGCACAAGCTTTTAGTTCGAAATAACATTACATGTGTATCAGAACTCATACATTTATTCATTCATTTTCCTTCAGCTTAGTCCCTTTATTCATCAGGGGTCGCCACAGCGGAATGAACCACCAACTATTCCGGCATACGTTTTACACAGTGAATGCCCTTCCAGGTGCAACCCAGTACTGGGAAACACCCATACAGTGATGCAACAGTTATAGATTTTTGTTGTATGATTATACTCTGAAGAATAATCACAGTTTCGCGGTTATCGCGATTATTATCC
This sequence comes from Danio kyathit, assembly GCA_903798195.1. NCBI lineage: Eukaryota > Metazoa > Chordata > Actinopteri > Cypriniformes > Danionidae > Danio > Danio kyathit. Next base: position 58,144,018 of record LR812537.1, on the reverse strand, counting down.
ATTCGTTCATTTCAAAACACTACTAGTTTAAAATAATAAAGGAGTTTTCATCTGATTTTCTAAGTGTTATTTATTGCTGCTCAGTAATAATACAGCACAAAATAATATTAAAAACAAACAATAGTCCATTTCTCTTTGGACTTCGGAAATAAGTGAAAAAGTTTGTGGCATTTAAACAAAAGTAATAATTTTACTAATAATTTAAAAAATGAATAAATAACAAAAAGATTTTTAAAAAAAAGTATTTGTCTAATGTGGCCGACGCAGTGGCGCAGTGGGTAGCACAATCACCTCACAGCAAGAAGGTCGCTGGTTCGAGCCTCGGCTGAGTCAGTTGGCATTTCTGTGTGGAGTTTGCATGTTCTCCCTGCATTTGTGTTGGTTTCCTCCGGGTGCTCCGGTTTCCCCCACAAGTCCAAACACATGTGGTACAGGTGAATTGGGCAAGCTAAATTGTCTGTAGTGTATGAGTGTGAATGAGCGTGTGGATGGATGGATGTTTCCCAGTGATGGGTTGCGGCTGGAAGCTGTGTAAAACATATGCTGGATAAGTTGGCGGTTCATTCCGTTGCGGCGACCCCAGATTAATAAAAGGGACTAAGCTGAAAATAAAATGAATGAATGAATTTGTCTAATGTAAATCTAAGCTACATATTAGCTCAGTATTTCCCTTTTAAAGAGAACAAATGTAGTCAAACGGCTGCTGAACCTCTGTCTGAAAGGCACATTTGATCAACTAGATTACAAAATGGCTTGGTATTTTTCATTTTGTTTTTGTTTTCTCTTTGGAGTAGAAATGTTTATATTCCATGAAGCTGATCTCTCAGTTCTTATCGTCACTCGTAGTGTGCTCACGGCATTTTTTCAACTAGGTGCGCCTGGAAAGCGTGAGCTACCAATATGCACACAAGCCAAGCACCTCCATTGGAAACAACGAAAAGACGCAATATGTGAACGGTAGTTGATAGCCTCAGCAATAGTTAATCCAGTGTGTGTGGGTATTAGCATTGGTGTATAAGCTCAGAACTTCAAACTAGCGCAGAGTTGGGATGAATTTTAGTTGCAGCAGTTTTGTTCCGTGCAGTAACACGGTGTTGAAAAGCCTTTATAATGAATTAACCGTTACGAATTAAAGCACGGTTAATAGTGAAATTGGTTCGTTGTTGCATCCCTACACTCATACACTACGGCTAATTTAGTTAATCAATTCCCCTATAGCACATGTGTTTGGACTGTGGGGAAAACCGGAGCACCCGAAGGAAACCCACGCCAACACGGGGAGAACATGCAAACTCCACACAGAAACACCAACTGACCCAGCCGGGACTCGAACCAGCGACCTTCTTGCTGTGAGGCCACAGTGCTAACCACGGAGCCATCATATATCAGAACGTTTAAAGACATATAAATAAATAAATAAATGAATAAATCACAGTAATTAAAAAAGTAATTGACTTGCTCTTATGTGATGGTAAACCTGTGTGAGTCAGAGAGTCTTTATAAATGAAGACTCGTAGAGATGTCCTTCAGTACAGTGCTCCAAACTGCTGAACAACACTTTAAGAGTTCTGATAACCCACGACTCGTTTGCTTGATTAATCAGAGAACATCTTCAAGTTTGCCGTGTAGATTATTTAGATTATTTAATGAATCAACACCTTGCAGTTAAGTGTGTGTTTAATGCTTTTAGGTGGGAAATTCAGCGTTATATCTTAGCAATACTGATTACTGATTAGGCCCACACAGAATCTGCACGTGCAGAACTCCTCAGATTTTCAGCCCATCATTGATTCTGTTTATTCACTTGTGTAAACGTGTGTACATTTATATTTATTCAGTTTTTAAATTTCAGTAATATTAATGACTAATATGAAAATATTCATATGATTTATTTACAATACAGTTTGTAAAGTCATATTTGCTGTCTTTTAGTAGATATATTATATGATAGACTTGCTTTGTTTACCAAATAAAGTGGATCTAATTGGATGTTAAAAAGGTATTTTTTTATTTTATATATTAGGGTTTTAGTTATGATACTCCTAAGATCATTCCGCATAAATCCGCAGGGTTTTAACAAAATTCTGCACAGAAATGGCAAAAAATGTCAGCAGATTCAGTCTGGCCCTACTAATGACACACAACTTTACAGTAACATGGAAAACAGCCATTCGTTCATTTTCCTTGGCTTAGTCCCTTTATTCATCAGGTGTTGCCACAGCGGAATGAACCACCAACTACTCCAGCATACGTTTTACACAGCGGATGCCCTTCCAGCTGCAACCTAGTACTGGGAAACACCCATACACACATTCTCTCTCTCACACACACACACAAACACTCATACACTACGGCCAGTTTAGTTGATCAATTCCTCTATAGCGCATGTGTTTGGACTGTGGGGAAAACTGGAGTACCCGGAGGAAACCCACGCCAACACGGGGAGAACATGCAAACTCCACACAGAAACACCAACTGACCCAGCCGGGACTCAAACCAGCGACCTTCTTGCTGTGAGGCCACAGTGCTAACCACTGAGCCACCGTGTCACCCACATGGAAAACAGCCTTTAAATTGGTGATAATTTCTCACACACACACACACACACACTTCTTGCAAACAAGTGTACTTGCATAAATACACAACAGACACGCAAATGCACTTACAAATACACGCACAGGCAGGCAAAAACACACAGACATCCACACACTCAGACAACCACATTCTCACACACAGGCACACAAAAATGCACTCACATAAACGCACAGAGAGAGACACAAACACACAGAGACACAGGAAACACTCACTCTCTCACACACACCCTCTCTCTCTATGAAAACTGACCCCCCTTAGTTGTTTTGATTGCAATCAGAGCAAACACAGAAACACACACACACAGACTGCGGCACTGAGGGCTGATTGCAGAGCGCACGCACTCTCTCACACACACACAAAAATATATACACACACACACACACTCTTCACGGTCTCACACAATCACCTGTGCGGTACATGTAGAGGTGAATGTAAGAGTAATTCTGATACTGCATTATACTCAAAACCTGAATTTATTTATAATATTGTCTAAATCAGGCTTTGAAAGGGTTACAACAAAGCCGATTAAACCTTTTAAAGGAGTCACTTTAAATGGGTCTTTAAATGTTATTATAGTAAAATGAATCTTATAATTAATAATAATAATAATAATAATAATAATAGTAGTAGTCAATTCCATGCATATGTCAACCTTGCCATTAAAAATGTTACGTTTTCACCAAAATATGGAAACCGTTTCAAAGTATTTTGCAGTACTTTAGAAATACTCAGAAATGTCTCTGTCAATGTTTTCAAACTATTATATTTGATTTACTAAAGTCACACAAGTGGCAATTTCACATCAGTCACATCCATAACAGAGAGACGTCACGTCCATAACGACACTTTCCACATTAATGCAAAAATATTAAATAAAATAAAGTCAATTATTTTTGTTCTATAGAGAGCCATCATTTAGGCTTTTCATCATCATTACTTATTTTGGGCTGTGTAGTTTAAATTCACAGAATTTCTACAAAGTATGGTGCATTCTGCAAACTCGCATACTTTTTTGGTCACATCCATAACACATGTTTAATCTCCTCATTTAAAGTACAAAACATGTTTACAGATTGATATTTTTCAGGTCTTAACTCTGTGGTTAGTTGTTCTGGAAAATATAAACAGATGTTTTAATATAATGTTAATATATATTTTCTCTGTAAATTTATGTTTTGAATTTTTACTGCAAATGGCACATCCATAATGCTGGAATTGCTCCAATATTATTATTATTATTATTATTATTATTATTATTATTATTATTTATAATAATAATAATAATAATAATAATAATAATAATAATAATAATAATATCACAACTGGAGTACAACAATACCAAACAAACAGGCCAACAGACATATATTAAATAATAATAGAAATGATTAAAATTAAAATGGCACTGTTGATTAGTGATGAGTTTTATACTTTATTATTGCAGTTTTTAAAACAACATTAGTGCATTTTTAAGATTGCATAAAATTACTGTAAAAATAAACTAAGCATGAAAACATCCCAGTCTCAGGGGCGAGCGCAAACAATCTGACAGTCTACAAACTCATATGCATTCATCAAAATGTAAAGCACTTGGCAGATTCCCATAAATGAGCCACACAGACGCAAACCCTGCATTTATTTACAGCAACTTTTTTTTTTTTTTTTTTATAAATCAGGCAACTCTGAAATAAAATTATAAAAAAAAAAAAAAAGAATTTACAGGTAAAACTGCAGCATTATTTTAAATAAAATAAATAAATAAATATATATCTATATCTATATATATATAAATTAAATATTTTTAAATCAAGAAGCATTTTGTAGAACTGTAAAAAAAAAAAATCTCTCGTTTTCAGAAAAAAGTCAAAATTACAAAAGTCTTTCCTCCTTAAAAAAATCTAAATAAACAAAGATTTTAAATATTCAAGATTAAAAAATGCTTGTCTAGAAAATGCTTCTTGATTTAAGAATTTAAATATTTGGACTAGAGACAAGACAAAAACTTTGCGTAAGAAATAAACAAAAAAAAAACAATTTAAGCAGCAATAATATTTTTAATTTACAATAATATTATAATATTTTTTAGAAATAAATGGCTAAATTATAGCATAAATTCTCTATTTGGATAGAAACCAACGTTTAAGATATATCCTTTAAAATAAATAAACTTACATTTAGTAATTTAGCAGAAGCTTTCTCTGAAGTGACTTATAATTGCAACGATATGAAAAATAAATGGCGGTTCATTCCGCTGTGGCTACCCCTGATTAATATAGGGACTAAGCCGAAAAGAAAGAAATTAATGAAAAATAAACACCTAAATGAAAATCGATAGACATTTATCATCAAATAAACAAATATTCTCAATAATATGTATTCCTCAATAATAATAATAATAATAATAATAAACCCGTGGCCCTGATCTGGAGTCTGGAGAGGCTAAGCGTCGCCTTTCATGCCACAGCGTACAATTTATGAATTTATTCATCAGCGGGAAACCACGCATTAAAAGGTTGGCTGATTTTCCAGGTCAGTGGTCAAAGCCGGCGCAGAGGAAAAGCAGAGAACATTGTTCACATCGAGACTCTGATAACGGGACACCGGGAGACGGAGACGGACGCCTCCAATCCAGCATTAATGACTCTCAAAGGTCAACAGTCTCTTCAGAAGATGAACAGGGTTTTGTACACCACTGGAGACTGGCTTTACTGGCATCTGAGGGCCAAAACTAAAACACAGGCCAGTGCCCCGTTGCATAAAACACCTTTAGTGTAATGTTCCCTTAAGATCGCCTTTATGTTAACTTAAGGTGGTCCCTAAAATAACCCTTAAATTAACTTAAGGGGGTGCCTAAAATAACCCTTAAATATTACTTAATGCTTTCTATAAGTACAACCTCACAGAGCACTCAGCATTTCCCTTAAATGTCTTCTTTTCTTCCTGAAGTAAGTGTTGCATAAAGCCCCTTAACTCTCATTTCCTTAAATATAGTCCAAGCCTGGGAAAACGTTACCTTAAAGCCCAATTCACACGGGGCTTCAGCGTCAACGCTTGACGGAGGGTGTGTCTGAACTTGGGGCTGACGCTATTGCCATAGCAGTGTCAGCCAATGAAATTAGTCTGCAATCGGCTACTGTCTGAGCTGGGGTACTTGCAGATAAAGTGATCTGATTGGCTGACGCTTCCGTTAGTGTTTGAAAACTTCTGCAGCAAGCAACACCAGTGAAGCAGCGCAGATGGACCCACAATTCAGCTTGGTAATGCTTGACGTCACCCATTCAAAGTGAATGGGAAGCACTGACGCCCCGTGTGAATGAGGCATAAGAGTTTCACAATCAAAATTAATGGTGAAAAACTGCTGCAAGAACATTGATCTGATTGTTGTTAAAACCACCACCGGGTTAAAATATAAAGTAGCGTCTTCATGGCAACAATTATTTTAACGACAAAAATGTCAATGTTGAGAAACGCTCAACAGTTTCCTTTACCGAAGAAAATTATTTAAGGGTAATATTTGCAACACCCTTAAAATTATTCTCTTAGCTGAGGAGAAATTAACACTTCAATGTCATACTTCGAGAGTGACACATTGGCTCAGTGGTTAGCACTGTGGCCTCACAGCAAGAAAGTCGCTGGTTCGAGTCCCGGCTGGGCCAGTTGGCATTTCTGTGTTCCCGTGTTGGCGTGGGTTTCCTCCGGGTGCTCCGGTTTCCTCCACAGTCCAAACACATGCGCTATAGGGGAATTGATTAACTAAACTGGCCGTAGTGTATGAGTGAGTGTATGAATGTGAGTGTGTATCGGTGTTTCCCAGTACTGGGTTGCAGCTGGAAGGGTATTCAACATATGCTGGAATAGTTGACGGTTCATTCTGCTGTGGTGACCCCTGATAAGTATTGGACTAAGCTGAAGGAAAATAAATAAATGAATTAATATAAACCTTAAGGACACTGTTTACATCTGGCCACTTCATGCATTTTTCTCTGGTCTGACACGGTAGATATCCGATTTATGAAAACTACGGTCAAAAAAATATTTTTGCTGCTTGTTCAAACTACTTATTTAATATAGAGTTAATAATTGAGTTTAAACAACAATTCTTCATTTTTTTTTTTTTTTTGGGGGGGGGGGGGGCAACTTAATAGTTTTATATTCAATTCATTTAAATTTGTAAAAACAATTACGTTAACTGATTTGTGTTGGGACAACATGAAGAAACTGTGTGGCACTAGGGCTGCACAATATAGCGATTTAGCATTGATATTGCAATGTGATCATTCACAATAGTCTATATGCAATGCTTGAGTGTGGATTGTAATTTATATAATTATAATTTATTATTTTATTATTATATAAGTTTTTTGAGGCCTTGTGACTGTGTGAGGGTTTTAAAACCATAAGAAATTAAACCGTTTGTACCTTTGACAATTTAATGATTAATTTTATTGAATTGTTTATAAAGAGAAGACTACGCAGTATTAGTTTACATTTGATTATTCGATTATTGTATACCTGAATACATTTTGACTCCATGGAAAACAACACTTTATTAAATAAATACAAATCTTTTAATTTGTATCGCTTTCTTTATTGAATTTATCTGTGCTTGCAGATTGTTTATAATATATTATGAACTCCCCAACAGAATCATCCCCAAAAAATAAATAAATAAATAAAAAATAAATAAATAAAAAAATATTGGCAATTGCATAGTTTTATGATGTCAAAACAAGATCACCATTTAGCTGAACCCCCTCTTTCTATTTTGAAAAATATTATACTTAACTGTTTAAAAGGTAAAGGTCAAATATCGGTTTTATATAAACAGTTGGTGGACAAATCAAAAGAGTCATTTAATGATAGACTTCAAGCTTGGCAGTCTGACCTGCAGGCTGATATAACTGAGAAAGAGTGGCAAGAAGCTTGTCTAAAAGCCCAAACTCAGACAATAAGCACTCATTTTAGATTGCTTCAATATAAATGGCTGATTAGACGGTATGTAACTCCAGTTAAGTTGCATCATTTTAACCCAAATATCCCTGATACATGCTATAAATGTAAACAAGAGAAAGGAACTTTATTTTATCGTATGTGGGAATGTTCTAAAGTCAGTTGTTTTTGGGTTAAAATACTGAACATTGTAAGTCAAATCATTGGTAAAGTAATTCCTCTTGATCCCATCTTGTGTGTATTGCATACTTGTCCATTGAACTTTGATGTGACCAAACATGAAAGAGTGCTGTTGATTTTATGTTTGCTGGAAGCTAAACATGTAATTGTGTGTTCTTGGAAAAAAGAAGACAGTCCTGGTGTATCTCAGTGGATAAAGGGGATGACCTCTTGCCTTGCCTTGGAAAAATTAACATATTTTTTGAAAAACAAAATCCAGATATTTTGGTCTATTTGGAAAATATTCTATGACTTTTTGGAGAATCTAGATGGTGACTCTTTTCTTGAACTGACAGACATTGAAAGTATATAGATTAGACAAATATGTTATTGCTTTATTTAAACATTAATATTGTTGTTTATTTATTTGTTTACTTTTTCAAAGCGTGTTAAGTTATTTTTAATTTATATTATTCGTGCTGTATTTTTGTTTTTGTATTTTGTATTATTATTTTTTATATATTTAATTTATTCATTATTTAGATTTTTTGCTAAACTGAAAAACTAAACCTTTGTCAATCTGTATGACAATGTTTAAAATAAAAATTGTTGTTCAAAAAAAATAGATATAAATAAATAAATAAAAAATAAATATTGCAACGTTATATTTTTCCAATATCACGCAGCCCTTTGCAGAACCCAGCATTTTTTACAGTGAGGGCCGTTTTACATCTGGCCACTTCATGCATTTGTTTCTCTGATCACATTTGTGACAATTACACATTTATTTTTAGAAATTATTTTATTATAAACTCATCATAATCACAAACTCGTTATTTTTGCTGTTTGTTAAAAATAGTTATTTAAAATGAGATTAAATCAATAAGTTTTTTTTTTTGGTGGTGGTGGGGGGTGGGGGGGGTTGGCATCTTAATTGTTTTCAAGAGTTCACACTTAGCTCATGATTGATTATAAAACGAGTTTGGCATGCTGCCCCTGAGCTCATAAGATCCTTGAGCCCGGGGCTCCCTCCTGTTTGTAGGGCAAGAGGGGAGTTTGAGCTCAGGTAGATCTCGAGAACACCATTTCCCCCAGAGCTGATGACAGATTATAATTTGCTATGTAGAGATATACTGCTGGTTGAGAGCTTGACTATAGTGTTAGTTTAGATTGATCAATTCACTTATGACACATGTTTTCTGCCTGTGGGAGGAAACCGGAGAACCCGGGGGAAACCCACACGAGCACTGGGAGAGCATGTTAACTCCGCACAGAAACAACAGCTGACCTGTTAAGGAACAGTGTTAACCACTGGGCCACCATGCCACCCTATAGAGGGAAATGTGGAGGAGTAGGGGTAGAAGAGGGATTCTTCAAGGCGGAGATAAGAAACTCTGGTTTATAGTGAGTTATAGGAATCATCTGATTGGTGAATCATGCGTTAGTTACTGCGAGACCTGCCGTGTTCAATCATAATCATGTGCTCTTGCATCTAGTCAAATATTATGTGCTGTCATCATGGCAAAGATAAAAGAAATCATTTATTATAAATTAGTTGTTTAAAAATGTGTTGAAAAAATTCATTAAAGAGCACATGAAATGTATATTAAAATTTATTTAATTTCACAGAAGGGCTAATAATTCAACTTTAAGTGTCGCTGGATGAAAACTTAAATGCACTTTGGAAATGCTGTGTTTGAGGTATAAAAGAGTGTGTGAGGATGCTGAATGAAGCATTAAAGTTTCAGCAGATCCCGCCGGGGACGAGGCTTGTGGCTTTTGTTATGAGCTTTGAGACCGAAATCCTCCACTCACGTATCGGCAGAGAGATTTTCTGGACATTAGAAATGCATTAGGTCCAATAAAACAACCACATAACGTTAACTAACTTAAAGAGACCACCGGCGGCTTCTTAAAGTCTCCATTCAGGTAATTAAACAAGGTCTTATTTCCTAGATCAGCATCCTCATTTGAATATTCATGAGAGTGACTGAACAGATTTAATTTTAATGATACCTCCAAATTACTGCCTTTGTAAGATAGTATAAACTACAGGGTTTTATGTCACTTTTAATCACGAATGAATTCCTTTAAACGTTCAATACTAAAAATAAAAACGAAGCGTGTGTAAGTGTTTGATGCTAATGAATATTTAATGAGGTCAGCACTGAGGCACCCCCTGATTGGTTATCTTTTATGTAACATCTCATTGTGTGCAACAAATACAAATTGATAGACACGTATAAGCAAGTTAAATAATCATTCTCATCTTTAAATTTATATCATATTATATTATATATAAAATGAGCTTTTTAAATATACCATATACCGTAAAATATAGCTTTAATATAAATACATGTTTGGTATAATTTATTTTCTTAGATTATTATATGGATCTGAAAACAAAATATTAATAAATAAAAAATATAGATTTTTAAAAATACATTAAAATTAAATAAATTATAATAAAAAAAAAATTAAAAAAAATAAAATAATAATAATATTAAAGTAAAACTAAATATTTTTTATAATAATGATAAAATAAAAATCAAATAAAAAATTAAATAAAATAATAATAAAAAAACAACAACAACAACAACAACAATAATAATAATAACAACATGGTGGCACAGTGGGTAGCACGTTCGCCTCACAGCAAGAAGTTGCTGGTTCGAGCCTATGCTGGGTCAGTTTCTGTGTGGAGTTTGCATGTTCTCCCCGTGTTGGCGTGGGTTTCCTCCTGGTGCTCCGGTTTCCCCCACAAGTTCAAAAAACATGTGGTATAGGTGAATTGGGTAAGCTAAATTTGTCCGTAGTGCACGTGTGTGAATGAGTGTGTGTGGATGAGCGTGTATGGGTGTTTCCCAGTGATGGGTTGCAGCTGGAAGGGCATCCGCTGCGTAAAAAAAAAACATATGCTGGATAAGTTGGCGGTTCATTCCGCTGTGGTAACCCCAGATGAATAAAGGGACTAAGCTGAAAATGAATTAATTAGTTTATATATTGGTATGAAATTTAATTAAAATCCATTTGTGGCATCTTAAATTGTAATGCATCAAATCTAATATTTTATCTCTTCATTTTCATAATTTAAACTGTCAAAAAGTTACCTGAAAACAGTAAGAATCCCACACTCAACTAACCTGCATGCAAACTCTTGACATCAGCTATCAGCCTTCATTAAAGCAGATATCCGTCCAGAGGCAGAAACTAAACCCATGTTGACCCTAAATCAATACCTCATCTCAAGTCAAACCTGGGGGAAAAAATGTCAACTACGCAAAAAAACAAGTTCTGCTTTAAAACCATGAGATGAAACTGAAGCTGCTCAGAGTCAGAATGAAGCAGCATTAATCCTCTCCTGCTCGTGTGTGTCATTAGTTACAGCAGCAGAGGTCTGGAGTCTTATATAAGGCCACATCTGCATGTGTGAGAGCCCGAAGCAGACCTGAACTCAATGTCCACATTACAAATCAACCACTGAACCCTGCGCACACACACACACACACACACACACACACACACACACACACACACACACACACACACACACACACACACACACACAGAGAGAGAGAGAGGGAGAACAAACTGTGCTTTTTCACTGAGAAACTGCCAGTCTAGTGTGTTTCCAGTGTAAAGATCAGCAAAATACAAGGTCTTAAAAAAAAAAAAAAAAAAAAAAAAAAAAAGAAACACGAATAAAATAAATTGACATAATATATTTAAGAAAATAGAATTTAAACTATATCAAAAAAATGTAATTAAATAATGGTTTAAAAAAAATAATAAAAAGCAAGCATGAATTACTTAGTTTTCAATATAAAAATTAGCAAAACACGAGGCCTAAAAAAAATAAAAATGTACATTATTTTTAAAAACATATTTTAAAAAAAAACATTATAAAATAATATAATTTGTTATTAAATTAAAACACAAAATTGAAACAAGAAAAAAAAGAAATCAAGCATTAAGTACGTGTATATTAATAGACACGGTCATTAAATGTATATTTTTGTCAACATAAAAATCAGCAAAATAACATATAAAAAGTAAAATAAATTTTGGAAAATTACAAAAACAATTAAAAAAAAAATTTAACAGAATAAAAAAATATATATATATATAAAAAAAAAAATCATCATCAAGGATGGATTATAACCGGAGAACAAACTGTGCTTTTTTTTTTTTTTTTTTTTTTACTAAGAAACTGCCCATCTAATGCATTTCTAAATGTAAAGATCAGCAAAACAAGAGGTCTAAATAAATAAATAAATAAAAAATGTATATACATATACATACATATACATACATGCATACATACATGCATACAAATACATACATACATACATACATACATACATACATACAAATACATACATACAAATACATACATACATACATAATTTAAATTAATTAAATATAAAATTAACAAAAAAAAAAAATTAAAACAAGCATGAATTACTTATTAGTTTTAATACAAAAACAGGAGGCCTAAAAAAAAAAATTACATTTTAAAAAACATATTTAAAAAAAAAAAAAAGACAATAGAATATAAAAGAATATTTTTATTAAATTAAAAAATAAAACAAAATTGAAGCAAGCAAAAAAAATAAATAAATAAACAGATAAATAAATCAAGTGTCAATTACTTGTATACATACTATACTTAGATACTGTTATGAAATGTATATTTTCATCAATATAAAAATGAGCTAAACAAGGCCTAAAAATAAAAAATATTTTGGAAAAATTTAATAAATTAATAAAAAATTAAATCAAGCGTGAATTACGTGTATAATAACAGATACTGCCATTAAATGTATATTTTCGTTAAACATAAAAATCTGTAAAGATTTAAATTAAACAAAAAAATATATAAACTAAATTAAAAAAAAAAAAAAAAGTATATAAATTGTACTAAGAAAAAAGAAATCAAGCCATCAAGCATGAATAACTTATAACCTGAGAACAAACTGTGCTTTTACACTGAGAAACTGCCCATCTAGTGCATTTTAAATTTAAAGATCAGCAAAACAAGAGGTCAGGCGCGCACACACTCCGTCAGCTCCTGACACATTCCTGCTACAGTATATAACAAGATAAATATTCAACAGCAAACACACACACAGCTGTTGGAAGGACAATCAGGCTTTCTGTGGGCTGGTTTTCTGCGTTCATCAAACACCGGCATCCTGAAGAACGTTTCATTTTTCAGTTCGGCGTTCCAGAAACATCCATACTCTGCAGGTAATAAAAGCATCCGTCCCTCCAGCAGCATTAATGCAGATCCAGCAGAAACCAAACCAAGATGAATATCGGTGACCCTTCGCTTAACGCAAACAATACGGCATCGATCCACACGCCGACACTCAATACAGCACCCGTCAATTTGTGAGAAAACAGATCAAACTTAATTACCAGTTTCAAAGCATGCTGAATGGAAAAATCCTCCTGTGACGGACACACTGATGCATCATGCATGCTGGATTCTGATTGGCTGATGAGATGAGCATTCTGAGGTGTGCTATTATATTCAGATAAACACACAGATAAAGTGGTTCCAGCAGGTTTTGAGGGCATTACAGCTCCATATCACTCCGCTGAATTGAGTTATTTCACAGCTACAACAGTCAAAAATCACATCATTCATTTTCCTTCGGCTTAGTCCCTTTATTCATCACGGGGTCTCCACAGCGGAATGAATCACCAGCTTATCCGGCATATGTTTTATGCAGAGTATGCCCTTCCAGCTGCAACCCAGTACTGGGAAACACCCATACACACTCAATTACACACACACACACCCATACACTACGGACAATTTAGCTTACCCAATTCCCCTATAGCGCATGTGTTTGGACTGTGGGGGAAACCTGGAGCACCCGGAGGAAACCCACACCAAAATCCACACAGAAACGCCAACTGACCCAGCCGGGGCTCGAACCAGTGACCTTCTTGCTGTGAGGCCACAGTGCTAACCACTGAGCCAGCGTGTCACCTCTAGCTCAAATAAAATATTTTTTCTGGAGCATCATTTCAGGAGCGTGTCTGTACTTTAGCGCAAGCTCTTGATTTGTGTTCTTCTTCACCTCTGCCAGTCATGGAAAAGTCTTTTAAAAGCGTGCAGTTCAGTGTTGGCTGATGCTGGCAGGACTTCCACACCGCTGCTGTGTGTCTGCAAGGTTAGACTGATTTGTGAGGCTGGCAGGAGAAACTCTGACATGCAGGAGTTTATTTAGTGGGCCGTGGCGAAGTGTGGACTCACGGTGAGCAAGGAGGAGAGTGAAACAATGAGGGATGGAGACAGCGGAAGGCTGAACACAGAGAAATGCTGCTTTTGTTGGCTGAGAGGTAGAAAAAGAGCAATTCTGAATAGTGTGTCTGAGTAACATCTACACTGATTTCTGTTTTAGGAGTCTATAGCAGCATATAGCAAGGGCCGTAGATTTGCTTTAGATATTGGTGAGGAACTAATTTAACCTCCCCATCACCAAACTCCACCCCTGTAAACTTCTGGTCAAAAGATGTGATTTTCAATTTTATAAATAATAATAATAATAATAATAATAATAATAATAATAATAATAATAATTCCTTACATTTATACAGCACTTTTCTGGGCATTCAAAGTGCTTTACACATTGGGAGGAATCTCCTTATCCACCACCAGGGTGCAGCATCCACCTGGATGACACGACGGCAGCCATATTGCGCCAGACCACACGCCACACACCAGCTGATTGGTGGGGAGGAGACAGAGTGATGAAGCCAATTATGATATGGGGATGATTAAGAGGCCATGAGGACAGAGACCAGTGGGCAGAGTTGGCCAGGATGCCGGGGTTAAACCCCTACTCTTTTTCAAAGACCATCCTGGGATTTTTAATGAGCACAGAGAGTCAGGACCTCGGTTTAACATCTCATCCGAAAGTATACTGGAGCATTAGGACCCACACAGACCGCAGGTTGGGCGCCCCCTGCTGGTCTAGCTAACACCACTTCCGGCAGTAACCTAGCTTTCCCATGTGGTCTCCCATCCAGGTACTGACCAGGCGCAGCCCTGCTTAGCTTCAGTGAGACCATGTGAGAGTTGCAGAGAGCTAGCTGCCAATATAAATAAAGTTTATTCTACAGTATCGATAATGCAATTTAATTAAAATATAATCTGTTAAACAGACTTGAGCATTCATGTAGTTCAAGCGTAAATCAAGATGGAAAAACACAAGCACCGTCAGGAGAAACAGGTGAGCACTGAAACTCAAAGCTGGGCTAAAATAAATGTAGATATTTTAAGAGACATGGTGTGGAACGATGTAATTTAATGCAGTGCTTGTTAGGGTTGGGTCGATAGACGATGCCATAGTCTATCATCGATGGCCAATAGACATCACGATGCTGAGCCGGCATTGCGATCCTCCACCCTTTATTTATTTATGATTTGGTTATGGGTAAAACAAAGACCATGCGGGTCAGGTAGTTAAAACAGTAGGCTACAAATAATTAATTCATTATGAATTCATTAATTATTCACCGCTGCCTACAACGACGATGCCATCGCGATGTTTCATGTTAGACATCATACGTTGCCAAATTGGCCGACATCGCCCAACCCTAGTGCTTCTTGTCCAAGGTGAGACCTGGCTTTATATTGCATCTCAGACAGAAACCAGATCTTAAACGCAGTAGGTTTATAAAGGTGTAAGAGTTCACCGGAAGAGACTCACTACAGTAAACAACTCACTCATTCAAATGATCCACTCTGAATGGAGACTCACTCTGAGTGGATCATCTGAAGCAGCGAGTCATTTACTGGTGACTCACCTTGAACAGATCATCTGAATCAGCGAGTCATTGGGGACTTATTCTGAGCAGATTATTTAAATCCGTGAGCTGCTAACTCGAGAACCGATGTGTTCAGATTCAATTGACAAATTAATTATTCAGTGCACTTTGTGAACCAATTTAACAAACAAAAATCACCTAATCAAACACCGATATGTAGCCTGTAGATTTCTTCCCTTCAAAACAGCATTTACTCAGCAACACTGAAGAATTGTAGTCCACTAAAAATGTACAATATATTGAATTAGAATGTATAAAATGAGAGTATAGGAAAAAAATATTCAGAGGAAAGTACAGAAATTTGACAAATGAAGTAAAAATAAGTAGTCCACTACCGCTGAGTGGTTTTTTGTTTAAATCAATGCCACTGAATAGAACCATATACTGAGCGATTACATTCAGGACGTCTCCGTTCAGATTTTTTACTTGTACACTTCTGCCAATAACAGTGAGAATTCACCAGTCAGGAGGAGACTTTAAAGTCTGTTGACTGAACCCAGAACAGGGAAGAAATCTAGCGATGATGGGAGAATAATAGAACCAATAGACCCTTTTCACATTTCTGGGTTTCTCAGTAGCAGGCGGTGTCATATCTGGGTAAACTTAGAGTGCAGTGAATAGGAGAATACAACAAATATTTTTTTTACAATCTTATTTGCTCAAATAATAAGAGAAAAACTACATGATGGTGTTTTCAAGACTTTCAGAAGAAGGAAAACAATAGTGGGAGACTGATGACGGCAGCCAGAGGAGAGAATAATGTCAGATTTACTCTCAGCCCCATAGACGCTGCATTACAAACACTGCTATCATTCTTTGTAATTTGACGCAAAGATGACATAATGCACACATAAATGTTCATAAAATTTTTTACAAATCAAAATATTAAAAAAAACTTTCAAGGATTTAACATTTTGATCACTGTTAAACGCGTCTTAACAGTCTTGTGAAAAGGGTCCTTTGTGTCGCAAAATGATTCACTGTTTTAAAGCGTTCGTATTGAAGTGTTCGTTTCAAACTGATGTACATGCTAGAGACACCTGCTGGTCAAAACGGTGTAAAATACATTAAAAAAAAAACAGAAATCAGGCAAAGCGATGATTAAAATTGTCTATCAAACACATGCAAATGTTAAATTAGACTGAATGACCTTCGCTTATCTAATGTCATTAAATATTAAGGGTTTACATAATATGCATTCCTTTAGCAATTTTCAAGGTTTATATTGTTTGTTAGATTGTTGGCTCTGCTACAAAGATGACAAGAGACTGTTACTACAATTACTGCCTTTTCGTTTCGTACAAATGTAGGGCTGGGTGATTAGGCCTGAAATCAAAATCTCGATTAATTGAACATTTTAACTCGATTACGATTAATGAATGATTATTTATTCATTTGTATTTTTTGCCCTCACAGTTTACTGACAAGTTTTGTAGAGTAAATATGCTCACATATTACATGTGAGAGATTTTTGAATCAAAGGTGCATTACTTGAAGGAAACACACACGATCTACAATTATTTATTGAACAACTGAAATTAACACACACACTGCCTAAAACCAACAGTCACTATTTGCTTATAAAAACGTGAAAATAAATAACCTGCACTTTTGGAAACAAAATTAACTATTTTTAGTGTTTTTCATATTAAAAAGTAGAAAGCAGCATCTCTTCTAAATAAAATAACTCTTGTATATCCTGTAAATAATATTTTAAATTTATTGCATCTTCTGTAAACAAATATTTTAAAGGTGCAGTATGCAAGTTTGACATCCAGTGGTTGAACTAGGAATTGCACTCCTGGATCAAAACAAATGGAACCGCAGGTTGCCAGATTGAAGACAGGAGCGAGTGATTTTAACAGTGTTATAAATAAAAGCAACGGCACCCGATAAGGAATATTCTCCATATCAAAAGGAGTTTTTGTTCTAAACAACACCTCGAATTGATATACTAGAAGCGGCTTCTACTTCTCACAGGTGAACAACAGAAACCTAGGACAGTGATTACCTCAGGTAAACCTCATGTGCTTTATTCAGTGCTAAATGCTAACAATGCAAGTTTGAATGCCATTTTACATGACATTTATTGCCATATACTGAAAGCAGCAGCAGATAGTTCACCTCAGATCTGGAAATTGAACTTTAGAACTAAACACGTGATTCAGCATCTACATTTAATAATGTTAAAGAGGGCTAATGTGTATTAAATAGATTATAAACCTTACCGTTTCGTGAGTGAGTGTATATTCTGTGCTTCTTTATGTCGTGTTTCATCTGGTGTAAACAGCCAAATTGCTCATCACTGCGTATCTCGTCATGAAGCGTGTTGTTATGACACGCAGTTACAGTGTAACCTGCTCACTTAATGTTTATGTTCGTAATATTTAAATTATTTGCTAATTAATCACCTCATCTGGAACTGAATGAGTCTCATTTCGGAGTTTATATACTGTCCACCACAGGTCGCATTTCGGTCACGGAGGCATGCTTTCAGAGCCTTTCTGAATGAATGAATGAAATATGTGGTTTTCCAACAAGGCAACCCGGAGTGCTGAAATATAATTGGCTATACTGGCATTGGACATGTTAAAAGAACATAAACAAAGAGAGCGTTCCGGCACGGAAAACACACTTTCAAAGCAGAATATCTGACTTCAGCATTGTGTTTCAGATAAACAAGAATGTTCACTGAGCATGTTTCTGAAATATCTGCAAATATATTATGGTAGTTTTATGCTTTAAAAGAGTCAAAAACTTACATACAGCACCTTTAAATGTAAATAAAAGTTTTATTTTAAATGGAAAATATACCGTCTCAAGGCATCTCTCGATTTAGATTACTTATTGCTTAATCTCCCAGCCCTATACAAACGCATCATTAAAACATCTACAAACTCATCAAAATGATCTGAAATTCAGTAAATCTATGGAAGCCATTGAACGATTCACCACAAGGGGGCAATTTGAACATCCTTGCCAACACTCCCGTCCCAGGAAACTCCCATAATTTTGTAATCTAATTATATAAAAAAAAAAATAAAAAAATAAAAAAAAACCTTTTTATTCATGTTTGTCAAGTTGCCAGATCTTGTTTGATGCTCATCACTCAAATTTCGAAGTATTTTTTTTACCTCAATCAAGCAACATACATTAAAACCCAGTTGCACGGTTGATTTTTTGTGACGGATTAGAACCTCGACGGTGGCAACATCAGTAGTACTAGACAAATCCACTAGAGGGTGCTGTCCTCAGTGTAGAAACTATAAATTGTCAAATTTTAATTACGTAACATAGCCCCATTTACAAAATTCACATTATCTTGCCAATTTAATGCATGCACTGATTCTAAATAAAAGACTGGCGAAGGATTGAAAGCATCACGAAGCAGTGCCTGAAAGCTGCCGTCACTAATGACAAGCGTATAAAGCTCTCTCCCAGGTAAAGTGCCCTCATATGGACCAAACTGCATCCTGACGGAGTCCTTAAAAAGCACAGACACAGCGTGACCGACACTGAAGCAGCCGGCACATGCACAAAAGAGCTGCGCCACAGCAGGGTCCAGCAGCACACAGAAAGCAGTAAATAAGCCCACAATGAGATGCCAAGGTGTGTTAGTGCTGAGGGGTCAGACATGAGGGTCTCCAGCTCCGTCTGACAGCGTGAGGAAACACACCTGCACACTGCACTGTAAAAAAACATCCCTAAATTAGCAGTTTTCCTTAGTTTGTGATTTATGCTTTTATTCATTTATTTTCCTGTTTATTTCTGCTTTTAAAATTGCATTATGAGACATTCATCTTTCTTCCAACAACTTTAACCATTTGAAAATATTGACATTTTTAATAGTGTGCAGTGCTGTATTGTCCGTGTTGGTGTTGTATATTACACTACAGAAACATTGTAATAAACTGCAGCACATCTTCTGTTATTTCACACACTTATTTCTTTGGATTTTATTTCTTATACATTAAATCAAGGGTCACCAAACTTGTTCCTGGAGGGCCGGTGTCCTGAAGATTTTAGCTCCAACCCTAATCAAACACACCTGAACAAGCTAATCAAGGTCTTACTAAGTGTACTTGAAACACAAAGGCAGGTGTGTTGAGGCAAGTTGGAGCTAAACTCAGCAGGGACACCGGCCCTCCAGGACTGAGATTCGTAACCCCTGCATTAAATTATTATTTCAAAAGACTAAAATGTCAATAAAAGTCACTTTGTTGAACTGTAGAGTTGAATTTTGAACATCAGAAGTGGACAGAGCAAACCATAATGCAATTCACCACTGGAAATAAACACTTGTGAATCACTAAATATAGAAACTGCTCATTAACAGATATTCATTACAGTGTGGGCAATGATGACAGACACGGGGAACCAAAAAGAGCATGCGAGATGAATGTGAGGGAACAGTTCGAGTTTTGTGCTTAAAGCAAAATAAAGCTAAATTTTCAGCAACGTTACGGGTTGGGTTGACGATGCCTACCAGCATTGCCATCCTCCGCCCCGCCCCCATCGCAGCAGCAACCCCCTTGAGAAAAACGCAGACTCGGGCCCCGTTTACACTAATACGTCTTAGATTTAAAATAGCATTTAGAACCAAAGCGATCCACGTCCACACTGGCGTTTCATCTAGCATTTCTGAACAGCCCTCAGTCCACACTATACCACTGAAAACACACATCACGTAACCACACACTCTTTCATGCGCGGCTGTGTATGCGCACGTCTGAGCTCCAGCAGTCAGTGGGTGCTTTGAGCACAATACCCCAGAGAGCAGTGCACGTCAGACAGTTTATCAAGGATGTACCACTGGACGGCGTCTCACTATAGTTGTTAAAGGTGATATTTAACTAATCTTGTCTCTATCTTGAGACTCTTTTGAATCTATCAGGTAACGCGTCACAGCGTCAGTACACTGCTTCAATCGGTCATTTTCACGCTTGTACTTAGTAATTTTAGTGAACCTCAGATACTGTTGGTTGGTTCCTGTTGGTTGTGCACCTTTACGTTTTTGTGGACCCCATTATAACGACACAGATCACTCTGCCAATTCATGCCAGAGTCCTGCAGAAACAGTGATTAGCAGATGGTAATTTGTGTGTAACTTATCTTTATTTATTTATGATTTGGTTATGGGGAAAACAAAGACCATGCGGGTCAGGCAGTTGAAATGGTAGGCCACAAATAATAAATTTGTTATGAATTCATTCATTATTCATAATTAATTCACCGCCGCCTATATGATGACGATGCCATCGTCCGATGCCAAATTGGATGCCATCGCCTAACCCGAATTCTGACAGTGTGAAAACCTTGGATAAAAATATCATGCTTCACAATATGACAGTATTGTGATTACTGCTCTCAACTATGTTCTTCTGGGTAAAAACAAAACAAAACTTTTTTTCCTATTGAACACAAGATATTATATTTTAAAAAACATTTAAAATATTTTGGAACTGTAAATGCCAGGTTAAATAATTAAAATAAATCAGTGACCTGCTATCTTAATTAGACTGCAAAACAGATTTCTTTACAACTTGAAAAGGCATCTTTTCTTTGGATATAAAGTAAACCGCTGCAATGTTGAGGTGCATAGCACATAGTAGGGGTGTCAAAATTATTCGTTTCTTCGGTGCACCGCGATGCAGACGCGGACAATTCGGAATCGGTTCAGTAATAATCATAACCGGTTATTATGTACTGACGTCATTTATCTCACATGCGCCATGTCGCCGTAGATTACTATGGCGAGGGAGGTGAGCGTGAGTATTTACAACGCTCTAACTATGTAAAAACTCTGAAACTGTGCACAATTTCACTGCGTGTGTGTTTGCTGAACACTGTTTCACTGACACTTACAGCAAAAGCCCCTATTTCACGGCGATTAAGAGAATGAAAGTAAACTCCATTACTCTCTCACTGTGGCCCATGAGTGCAGCTGTGAAGAGCACCAGCGTGTAAGAGCCAATCGCAGCCCTTTCTGTTGAGCGCGTGACCAATCAAAGGGGTGTAAGAAAGAACTTGGTAGTTGGTAGACAAGGCTCAGAAAGCGAGTGGGATATTTATATTCGTTTATTTGCTATAAATGCTCGTGTTGCTTAAAGGTACAGTTTATATATCTGCAGATAGAGGTAAAGTTGGTTTTATATTGGGATATTCAGACATTCTCCTTAATAATATAATTTCAGAAAAGTATTATTTGCAAATTCTAAATAGGGAAATCATATTAGCAGCCAATGACTATCAAAGTACAACATTGTTCACAGTCAATTAGATAGTGTTAATGTTGTTTGTTACTTGTATGCTAATTCCAATCGAATATTCAAAGTAACATGATAAACAATATAGAGACTTCTAAATGAACAAATGTGTGAATATAAAACCAACTTTACCTTTATTCTGACTGTTTGTATTAAAGGACAAAATTGTTTTACAAATAGTATATAAATATATGTATACATGTTAATACAATAATTGCTGTGCTGTGAAGAAAATATAAAACTGTGTATGGAAAGAATCGTCAATGCACCGTGATGCACCGAGTCACGTTTCAAGGTTAAAAGTTGTTTGAAGAAAGCTCAAGGTCCCCTAATGCAATCCTAAATCATAAATAAGGAAAATTTTTAAATTAAAAACAAACCACAAAATATGGAAAACTGCTGATTTACTGATATTTACCAGCGCATTTTGAATTATAATATGATGATTTGATGACTTTTGTTTATATATTTTTGTGTAAACATATTTATATGCACTTTTTTGACATTCATTCATTCATTTATTCATTTTCTTTTTGGCTTGGTCCCTCTATTTTTCAAGGGTCACGACAGCGGAATGAACCAACTTATCCAGCATGTTTTACACAGTGGATGCCCTTCCAGCTGCAACCCATCACTGGGAAACACCCATACACACTCCTTCACACACATACACTACGGACAATTTAGCTTAGCCAATTCACCTATAGCGCATGTGTTTGGACTGTGGGGGAAACCGGAGCACCCGGAGGAAACCCACACCAACACGAGGAGAACATGCAAACTCCACACAGAAATGCAAATTGGCCCAGCCGAGGCTCGAACCAGTGACCTTCTTGCTGTGAGACAACAGCGCTACCCACTATGCCAACCACCTTTTTTGACATAAAAGGAATAATGATAAATCTATGATTAAGTCATCCTTGATTGGTGTAATGCATCCTTATGAAAAAAAGTATTTATATATATATATATATATATATATATATATATATATATATATATATATATATATATTCATTTAAAAGACAATCATTGTCCTCAAAAGCTTGCACTACAGTATATTAAATATGTGTCAAAGTTAAGATAACATCAACATCACCAAAAATATCAACATCAAGGTAAACTGATCAAATTAATTTTGAATTAAATACAAGTAAATCTACTTTAGTTTCAAAACCCTACTGAGAGAATTAAATGTCAAACATATGAGTGGAAGATTTCCTCAGGGTGCTCCGGTTTCCCCCACAGTCCAAACACATGCGCTATAGGGGAATTAACTAAATGTGTATGAGTGCATGTGTGAATGCGCGTGTATACGTGTTTCCCAATGCTGGGTTGCAGCTGGAAGAGCACCCGCTGTGTAAAACATATGCTGAAATAGTTGCCGGTTCATTCCGCTGCGGCGACCCCTGATGAATAAGGGACTAAGCCGAAGGAAAATGAATGAATGAATGAGTGAGTGGAATAGTGTTCATCACCATTTGATGTAACTAATTCATTTATATTAAATTAAAAAAACTACTTCAGAATGATTATGGTTCTAAATATTCCAATCCACGGCTAAACTGATCAATTGCGAGGCATTTTAAATGAATTTGAAAAAAATATATTCTGTTATAGCACAGCAAAAACGCATTAGTAATGTGAACATGCGTAAAAACAGTATTTTTTTATTGAACTGACTGTATAGCACCAACAAAGAGCTCTGCGCGAATCCCACCTGCCTATGAGAAAATACAGTAGAGCTGAATACAAAGAGAAGCGCCGCAGCAGGACCGGGACCTCAATTGTGGACAAAGAGGTGGTGCGTACAGTGAGAACATATTCAGCTCAATCTGAAACCACCGCAGACACACAAGACCTTTCAGGACACATCACTTTCACAGCAATTAATCGCTGTCACAACATTCATTAAGCCAACAATTGTAATCCAGACGACCAGCATTCCAGCAGAGTTCAGCCATTCAGAGAGGACGACAGAGAGGGAACAAGAGAGAAAAAGAGACTGAATACTAAACTGTTGTTAGTTAAATAAACTGTTTATTATTATTTATTATTGTTGTTTTATCGTAAAATGTTGATTGTTAAAATACTTTTCATTATTATTATTATTATTAATATTATTAGTATTATTTCTCCTAAATTGTTGAATATACTGTATAATATTATTTTATTATAATTATTGTTATTAATATTATTATTTATTCTAAATTGTTGATTGTTAAATATGCTGGGGGTTTTTATTTATCCTAAATAGTTTATTGTTATATGTACCGTTTATGATTGTTTTTTCTTCAATACTACCGTGTCATTTGTTTTTATATGTTCTGTTTAATGTGAACATCACAAATACTTTGACAATACTTATATAACATTCGTCATGCCAAGAAAGCAAGTTTGATTGTGAATTTAAATTTGAGAGAGAGAAAATGTGAGAGAGATAGAGATAGATATAGAGAGAAAAGGCAGATCCAGGCTCAGCTGGGCTTCTTCAGCATGGCCAAAGAGCCTGAAGGGACGCAGTTATTATCTGTTCTTTCCCTCTCTGTGCCATGCCATTCATTAGGACGCTTAGTTGACCTCACCTGAGCCTAATGCGACAGCCTGGCATCAAAACTGACTGTCAAACAATCCCACCAGGAGCTGCACAGTCACAAAAGCACACATCGGGAATAACAGCCGGCTCTATTGAAACTGGATTCCATAGTATTATAAGGAGATTAAAAAGGACATGACAAAGAAAAATGACAAAACAGAAGCATAGAGATGTAGACAAAAAAAAAATACATTATATCTATAAAAAACTTGGCTCAGAAACTAAAATACATGTACATATTTGTTATAGTAGTATCTAATTGTATTTTAGTATCTAATTTATTAAATAAATAAATATTTTATATATTATAATTTGAATCTCCATATGTTAATACACTTTACATACATTTTAATAAATTATTATACATGAATAAATCTATTTTAAAACAACACAACTGTCATTTATAGTGATGTAACTGAGTTTCAGACACCAAGCAATTCAAAGCATCCTGTCAGAAACAATGTAACAATTTCCAGCCGTTCATTTTAGAACACTGGAACGTCTTAAACGATACATTGTTGCAATTCACCGGCAGCGGTCTCTTTCAAGTGTTTTCAAAATCTCCCAGAACGTGATTTCAGTTTGTATTAGATCTTCTCATGAATTAATACAGTCAGTTAATATAAGATAACTTTACTTGACACGACAGCGGAGGAATACGAACACACACTCACACACAGCTGCAGTGAGTTACAGTATCACTTCTTCGCGTCAATTCACCTGCCGTCCAAACAATTGTAAACCGTGAACGTACCTTCCTCTGCACGGGACTCCGGGGTTCTGTTGAGCAATAATATCCAGAGCAGCGAAATGAAGGATTTAAAGTGCTCCATGTTTGGCGGGGCTGGAGTGCGGGACTCTGGTCATGTCGCAACCGAGCGCGCGGGACTCACGGAGCGGGGAACACGGAGCTCAGTCCGGGATTCTGACACACACACAGCGCCACTATCAGCCTTATTAGAGCCGCGGGTGGGCGGGCACTGACCTTCTGATTGACAGGCGCGGCGACCAATAGGATAAGAGTGTGCGGAGATTAGCGGAGAGCCAATCAGATCGTGCCTGATAAAATTCCACCGCACAGATTTCCTCCCCCCTGAATGGAGGCGGTGTTGGAAATGATGAAATTTGGTTATCGTTTCGGCCCACATTATAAGCGCTGCTGATTAGGCACAATTATTCTTTTTTATTAAATAAAAGAGCCAAATGAGCTCTCGAGGCTGCTGTATGAGAGCAGATCTAATTGAGATGCTAAAAAAAAAAGAAAACTGTAAAAACCTTTTATGTTATTGGTGTTATTGTTATATGTATATTTTCTTGTAATATATCAATTACTACAATAACAATAATAATAATAATAATAATAATAATAATAATAATAATAATAATAATATATTAATATAATATTATATATTTATAGTGTGCCTTTCTTATACTCTATAAATATTGTTTATAATCTAAATTACAAATATTAAATGCTTGCTACTCATAAGTGAATATATATAATCTTGTAAGAATTTTTAGAAACATTATTAATGAATGTGGTGTCAAAGATTATACCAGTTTGGTGTTGGTATCTAATTAAATAATCTGCTCAGAACTTTTGTAGAAAAAATATGGGTGAAACAATCCTTCAGCTTAACAGACATTACATCAAAATGAT
The DNA here is from genome assembly GCA_903798195.1 of Danio kyathit. NCBI lineage: Eukaryota > Metazoa > Chordata > Actinopteri > Cypriniformes > Danionidae > Danio > Danio kyathit. The sequence goes on along the minus strand of LR812537.1, from coordinate 58,117,950 downwards.
ACAACATACTTATTATGACTGTTAAAACATATAAAAGTATAAATGTTAAATGTGATTACATTATCACCCTGAACAACATTTTAGTAGGTCTTCTGTACAAACTACAGAAGCAGGCACAGGATACCAACAAGACGTGAGATTGATGTTGTACCTCTGTTTGGAAATGAAAATCAGGTTGATGTCAGAACCCAACGTCAGGCTCATGTCAATGTCCAACATAGGACAGATGTTGCCTTTTGGTCACTTTCCAATGTAACCTCAACAAAATATCTATATTATATACAGTTGAAGTCAGAATTATTAGTCACCTTTTGATTTCTTTTTCCAATATTTCCCAAATGATGTTTAACAGAGCAAGGAAATTTTCACAGTATGTCTGATAATATTTTTTCTTCTGGAGAAAGTCTTATTTGTTTTATTTCGGCTAGAATAAAAGCAGTTTTTAATTTTTTAAAAGCCATTTTAAGGTCAAAATTATTAGCCCCTTTAAGCTATATTTTTTCATTAGTCTACAAAACAAACCATCGATATACAATGACTTGCCTAATTACCCTAACCTGCCTAATTAACCTAATTAAGCCTTTAAATGCCACTTAAGCTGTATAAAAGTGTCTTGAAAAACGTCTAGTCAAATATTATTTACTGTCATCATGACAAAGATAAAAGAAATCAGTTATTAGAGATGAGTTATTAAAACTATTTTGTTTGGAAATGTGTTGAAAAAATCTGCTCTCTGTTAAACAGAAATTGGGGAAAAAATAAACAGGGAGGCGAATAATTCTGACTTCAACTGTATGCCTATAACGTCTAATGATGTTACAGCTTGACGTTGTTGCGTGAATGTTACCAATTTGACATCTATCAGATGTTGGATTTTGGTTGCCATACCTGATGAACAAAAAATGTTAATATTTGACGTCAAAACGACGCTGGTTTAAGATGTTGGCTCAACGTTGGATTTTGGTCACTTTACAGCACGACCTAAAATCAACAAAATATCAAAATCATTTCACATCACTATTGGATGTCAAAATAACATTGTCCTTAGATGCTGGTGACCTAAATCTAACCTAATATTAACGTCTTATGATGTGTGTGTGCTGGGTATCCTGATAAAATGAATAATATTATTGACACTTTTATTATTCTGATGCTTGAAAAGCCTGTTTCAACTTTGACTCAATGTGTAGCAAAAAATAAATTCAAACGCATATTAATGTCAACTTTTGATCAAACAATCAGTCTTACTTGGCAAAAAGACACATGCCTGTACATTTGTCTGGCTCATTATTCTAGATTAGTCTGGCAGCGGAAACAAACAGATTGCATTAGATATGTTATTAGTCGTACAGAATTATACAACAAACTGCAAAGAACAAATAAGCAGACATGCATAACATATCATCTCAAATCATAAATCTGCTCAAGCAAAGATTAACTCCTCTTGTATTTTTTTAAACTACAATAGCTGGCAGGAGACAGGAGTTCTGCTGTCTTGATTCTCATTGGAAGTCAACGCACATTTGCATAAAGTGAAACTTTGCTCAAGTTTGTCACATCGCTGGTCATGCCAATATCTTGTCGCCTGTAGCTCGTTTCAGCAAAACTCACTTTGAAAATTAATCAGTTCACCTCAAACATGGAGAAATAAGTCATTTTTTATTTGCATATTTTAAAGAGGGACTATTGTCACCCTTTTTACCTGATGTAAAATGTGTATCTGTTGTCATAGAGTGTGTAGTGAAGTTTGAGCTCGAAATGGCACGCACATAATGTTTCCTAACTCTCTGAAACTGACCCTTTTAGGTTTTGATCCTAATCGTGGTGTTTTGGTGACTGACGCTTTAAATTCAAATGAGATTGTGCTCTTTTCAGAAGAAGGCGGAGCTACAAATGCCTGTGCATCAGCATAACAGCAGATTCAAAACAGGACTAGCGCTATCAGTGTGAAAAAGGTTAAATGTTTACCGAAGTTAACCACTGTTTATTTGTGCTTCTTCTTAAACTCTTTATCCAACTTTTATATCCACTAATATGTGTGGGATCTACTCTCACCGGCCACTTTATTAGGTACACCTGTCCAACTGCTTGTAAACGCAAATTTCTAATCAGCCAATCACATGGCAGCAACTCAATGCCTTTAGGCATGACATTAAGACGATCTGCTGCAGTTCAAAGCGAGCATCAGAATGGGGAAGAAAGGGGATTTAAGTGACTTTAAACGTGGCATGGTTGTTTGTGCCAGACGGGCTGCTCTGAGTATTTCAGAAACTGCTGATCTACTGGGATTTTCACGCACAGCTATCTCTAGGGTTTACAGAGAATGGTCCGACAAAGAGGAAATATCCAGTGAGCGGCAGTTCTGTGGGCGCAAATGCCTTGTTGATGCCAGAGGTCAGAGGAGAATGGCCAGACTGGTTCCAGCTGATAGAAAGGCAACAGTAACTCAAATAAGCACTCTTTACAACCGAGGTCTGCAGAAGAGCATCTCTGAACACACAACACGTCCAACCTTGAGGCGGATGGGCTACAGCAGCAGAAGACCACACCGGGTGCCACTCCTGTCAGCTAAGAACAGGAAACTGAGGCTACAATTCACACAGGCTCACCAAAACTGGACAAGAGAAGATTGGAGAAACGTTGCCTGGTCTGATGAGTCTCCATTTCTGCTGCCACATTCGGATGCTCGGCTCAGAATTTGGCCTCAACAACATGAAAGCATGGATCCATCCTGCCTTGTATCAGCGGTTCAGGCTGGTGGTGGTGGTGTAATGGTGTGGGGGAGATTTTCATGGCACACTTTGGGTTCATTAGTACCAATTGAGCATGGTGTCAACGCCACAGCCTACCTGAGTATTGTTGCTGACCATGTCCATCCCTTTATGACCACAGTGTCTCCATCTTCTGATGGCTACTTCCAGCAGGATAACGCACCATGTCATAAAGCGCCAATCATCTCAGACTGGTTTCTTGAACATGACAATGAGTTCACTGTACTCAAATGGCCTCCACAGTCACCAGAGCTCAATCCAATAGAGCACCTTTGGGATGTGGTGGAACGGGAGATTGGCATCATGGATGTGCAGCTGACAAATCTGCAGCAACTGCCTGATGCTATCATGTCAATATGGAGCAAAATCTCTGAGGAATATTTCCAGTACCTTGTTGAATCTCTGTCATGAAGGACTAAGGCAGTTCTGGAGGCAAAAGGGGGGTCCGACCTGCTACTAGTGAAGGTGTACCTAATAAAGTGGCCGGTGAGTCCGATATCTTGTAAACATGTTTATGATAAAGTCTGTATATAGTGTAAGTGTATATAGATATAGTGTATATCTGAAGTTGTAATATACAGTGTTGTTTTATTGGACCATGTTTTTTTTTAATTGTTTGCTTTATCAGAAAAATAACTAACTAAATAAACACTTTATCACCTTCCTTTACATCCAAAATTACACAAAACTGCAGGTCATATGTGCATGTTTTTTCCACACAGGATCAATGCACACGCATGATTGCAGGGTCCCTGAGAAGTGACACACACACACACATGTGCATTACCGCACCACACCTACAGACACAAACACACACTCAGCACCTATTGTTTATCACCGCATTACAATTTCATGCTAGGCTTCCTCCAAGAGCTCTATAGCTGGCCCTTAAATAAAAAAATGAAGGGTGCAGAGAAGCAAAAAAACAGTCACTTGACCTTTTGTTCTGAGGTTATTTTCGCAGTCATTCGGGTAGAAGAAGAAAAGGCGGAGAAGAGGAGGGAGAGAAGGAAGGTGGATAAAGACGCCATTAGGAGCAAGAGCAATTTTAATGTGACACGGGAAGCAGAGCACTGTAATGTGTGTGTAATCACTTGACAATCTCAGGGGACGAGCTCACACGCACACACTCACACATGTTGGGTTTTCATATTTTATGAGCTCTTCCCACAGCTGTAATGATTTTTCTACTGTACAGACCCTATATTCTCTCCTCTACCCCTAAATTCAACCCCTAACAGAAATATTCTACATTTTTACATTTTCAAATCACTCCGTTCTGTCTATTTATGAGCCCTTTACCTCATGGAGACCAAAAAAATGTCCCTACAAGGTCAGAATTTACTGGTATTGTTATACTCGTGGCGACATTTAGTCCCTGCAATGTGATGCATACCAGTTCCACACACACACACACATACACAAGAAAATACTAGAACACACACTTATACACTCACTCACAAATTTAGACCCCATAATGTGATGAATGCGAGGACCAACCACACACACACAAACACTAACACACACTCTCAAACAAACACACACACGTACAAGAACAAACACTTATGCATACTTACACACACAAACATTTATTCCCCACAATGTAATGAATATGAGGATCAACCACACACACACACAAACACTAACGCTAAATATACACTCACTCTTAAAAAAGGTCAAACTTTACTGGTATTGTTATACTTGTGGGGACATTTGGTCCCTGCAATGTGATGAATACCAGTGCCACACACACATACACAAATAAATACAAGAACACACACATATACACTCACACACATTTAGGCCCCACAATGTGATGAATATGAGGACCAACCACACATACACACAAGCACTAACATGCTAAACACACACTCACACATGTACAAGAACACACACTTCACACACAAATACAAGAACACACACACATACACAAACACACACACACACACACACATTTAGTCCCCACAATGTGATGAATATGAGGACCAACCACACACACATACACATATGCATACACACAAACACATACAAGAATACACACTTACACACATACATACACACAAACAAATACAAAAACACACACTTACACACACACAAACACGAACATGCTAAAAACACACTCACTCACTCACTCATAAACCCACACACATATACAAGAACACACACTCACGAGGACCAACCACACACACACACACACACACACACACACACGCACACTAACACGCTAAACACACACTCACTCACTTTTAAACACACACACACACACACACACAAATACAAGAACACACACACACACACATTTAGTCCCCACAATGTGATGAATATGAGTACCAACCACACACACACATATGCGTACACACAAGCAAATACAAGAATACACACTTACACACACACACACACATTTAGTCCCCACAATGTGATGAATATGAGTACCAACCACACACACACATATGCGTACACACAAACAAATAAAAGAATACACACTTACACACATACATACACACAAACAAACACAAGAACGCACACTTACACACATATTCACACACACATTTAGTCCCCACAATGTGATGAATATCAGAACCAACCACACACACACACAAACACGAACATGCTAAACACACACTCACTCACTCATAAACGCACACGCATATACAAGAACACACACTCACTCACTCACACATATTTGGTCCCCACAATGTGATGAATACGAGGACCAACCACACACACACACACACACACACTCTAACACGCTAAACACACATACACACACACACACAGAAATACAAGAACACACACATACACATTTAGTCCCCACAATGTGATGAATATGAGTACCAACCACACACACACATATGCATACACACAAACAAATACAAGAACACACACTTACACACATATACACACACACACATTTAGTCCCCACAATGTGATGAATAAGAGGACCAATCGCACACACACACACAAACACGAACATGCTAAACACACACTCACTCACTTATAAACACACACACATATACAAGAACACACACTCACTCACACACACATTTGGTCCCCACGATGTGATGAATATGAGGACCAACCACACACACACACACACACACACTAACACACTAACACACTAAACACAAACACACACTCACTCACTCATAAACACACACACACATAAACAAGAACACACACTCACTCACTCACACACACACTGGTCCCCACAATGTGATGAATATGAGTACCAACCACACACACACATATGCATACACACACACACACACACACACTAACACTCACTTACTCTCTCACACACACAGACAGACACACGCACACACACTCACTCTCTAACAGACAGACAGACAGACAGACACACAGATACACACACACACACACACACACACACACTATAATACGCCTGAGAAGGTCTTTCCCCTGCTGCCCTGTACAGAGTGTGTTTAATCCCCTATGAAGGCGTCTCAGGAGTGAGTGCAGTGAGGTGTTAATGTGGCTCAGTCAGAGACACCGCTCTCTCTGAAACAGACACCAGGGAACGCCATCACTTCCTCCCTGCTGTAAAGATGAGATACAGCCTAAAAAAGCCTCCGCGTTTTGACATTTTAATGAGACGGGCCTGGACTGATGCCGAGTGGGGAATTGTGGGTAATTGTTTAATTTTTGTTCTGGCGTACACAACCCATCTGTTGTGTGGAGCACTTTGATCTTCTCCATGTATAACCATGTTAGCTCTCGCCGGTGTGTGAATATTCCTGGGTAAAGCGGCAGAATCACAGGAGGCCGACAGTCGCTGGCTAATGAGGGCTGTTTTTCTAATTACCAGCAGAGCCAGAGAGACGTTTTGAAGGTCATCATGTTGAAGCACATCGGGACTCGACAGGACCTGAAGCATCTCCATTCTGTGTGTGAAGATGTGGAAACAAAAGGGGGGAAAGGAAAGAACAGAGGGGCTGATTTATAAACATGAAGTACACTGTAAATAACATATCTGTTAATTAACATTAGGCATTATGGGATGTTGAGCTCTGCTATACGTAGTATAGTGGCGCAGTGGGTAGCACGATCACCTCACAGCAAGAAGGTTGCTGGTTCAAGCCCCGGCTAAGTCAGTTGGCGTTTCTGTGTGGAGTTTGCCATTTCTCCCCATGTTGGTGTGGGCTTCCTTTTGGGTGCTCCGGTTTTCCCCACAAGTCCAAACACATGCTCTTTAGGGGAATTGGGTAAGCTAAATTGTTTGTAGTGTATGTGTGTGAATCAGAGTGCATGGATGTTTCCCAGTGATGGGTTGCAGCTGGAAGGCCATCCGCTGTGTAAAACTTATGCTGGAATAGAGAGAAATAAGTGTGTATATGTAACCCCGCCGGTCCTACGCCACCCAATCCGCTTCGAGCTGGTATCGAACCGGCGACCTTCCGCATGGGAGTGGGTTGCTCTACCAAGGAGGCTAAAGACCATGGCCTCTAGTGTCTGTCGCTAGAGCACCTTTAGAGGTCGGAGGAGTGAGGTTTACCTGCACAGCACTTACTAGCTGGCCTCCGTTACATATACACTGCAAATCCTGATAAGTTAAAGGGCACCTATGATCAAAATCATCGTTTTTAAGCTGTTTGGACAGAGCTGTGTGTTGTATAGTGTGTCCACAGTCATATCGGGCTGATATAAACACAATAAGTCTTTTTATTTAATTTCCTGATGTTAAAGGATCCAAATCCCTCCGATTTTGAGGCCCAGTGCAACGTGACGTAGGAGTGCGGTTTCCCCGCCCACCGAATTGATTGACAGCCACATACTAACGTGTCACCATAGTCATGCATATACTCATATCAACAAGAAAGGACAAGCAAAAGCAACTGGGATTAAACGATCTGTTCAGCTCTCTGTGATCATCAAATGTGATCAAGAATGAGTTATACACGATTAACACGTGTTTAAAAGAGTGCATGCTTGTGAAAACGACAGTAAAATCAATGTAATTCAACACCACAGCCGCACAGTGTCACTACAATTATAAAAGAGTACCGGTCTGTTGTGGTAAAGAAGGAGCTGAGCCGAAAGGCAAAGCTCTCGAATCACCAGTCAATCTACGTTCCTACTTTCACCTACAGTCATGAGCTTTGGGTCATGACTGAAAGGACAAGATCTCGGATACAAGCAGCCGAAATGAGTTTCCTTCGCAGGGTGGCAGGGCGCACCCTTATTGATAGGGTGAGGAGCTCTGTCACTCAGGAGGAGCTCAGAGCAGAGCCGCTGCTCCTCCACATCCGGAGAAGTCAGCTGAGGTGGCTCGGACGCCTACCTAAGGAGGTGTTCCAGGCATGTCCCACCGGGAGGAGGCCTCGGGGAAGACCTAGGACACGCTGGAGAGACTGTGCCTCTTGGCTGGCCTGGGAACGCCTCGGGATCCCCCAGAGGAGCTAGAGGAAGTGTCTGGAGAGAAGGAAGTCTGGGGTTCCCTTTTAAGACTGCTGCCCCTGCGACCCGACCCCGGAAAAGCGGATGAAAATAAGATGAGATGAGATGAGATGCTTCAAACCTGGTTTGTGGACGTTAAATCAGGTTTATTTTGTACATTAACATAATGGATATCCATACAGCAGTGGGTATTAACATGTGTCCTGTCACATTTGCTGTGCAAAAACAGTGCAAAGTTTCACGCACACGCTGTGTGTGTGCGTGAACTTTGTAACGACACTGTGTGTGTGACTTATCATTGCAGAAAGGCTTGAATAACCTCCACATCAAATAATCATTGGTAAAGTTCTTACTGTAGTATTTCTCACTAACGTTACCTGAGATCTGCTTCCTTCATGTCTGTCACTGTGCTGTTTATCTGAGGCAGCCGAGCTGGAGATTAAGGCACACTCTAACAGGCACGTGGGAATGGTGGGTGGGGAGAACCAGCATTAAAGAGCCTCTATTATGCATTAAAAAGGGTCATATTTTGGTTTTAGGGGTCTTCAACAACAGGCTGATATGCATGCATGGTCAAAAAACACTTTCATGGTCATGGCTTCATGCTAACCACTGAGCCACCGTGTCACCTCTGTTGTTAACAGAAATAACTAAAAATGGAGCTCTGATGCACTCAAAACCTGCCCGGAACTACTTTAGCTGTGTGTTTATCTAAAAAAAAAAAGGTTGCACACTTTAGAATGGTCGCCAGCCAATCAGAATCAAGCATAGCGTATAATAATGAGCTCATAATTAGATCTTCACCTGTCAATCACTCATCAGTTAACATCTTCATTTTCCCCCTCATCTGTTTCCTGCTAAGAGCTCAGGCCAGCGAACTAATATTGTTATTTTTGTCTCCTTTAGAGAAGAGAAATCGATTGTGAGATATTGCGGGAGGACAGAATTATTCCGGGTGCAGTGTGGCAGTTTGCAGATAAGAACCTCGGCTAAGTAATCATAAATATTAGCATGATCCCAGCGGCCACATTTGGAGATGCTCAAACTAGGAGAATTCATCTCGCTGTTGTAAAGGCGGCCCGATGCGGACTTAATCCCAGTTATATCCTTTACCAAAGAGGACTTACAGCCACTGCTCTCCTCAAATATCACCCTAGATAGGCTTTTCTCTCATAGTGACGGTGGATTAAGGAGACGGACAGGAGCACACACTCTCATCAGGGGTGTGTGTGTGTGTGTGTGTGTTGTCATGAGATGTTGGTGTTTTATTCGGGAAGCGTGGCCTTTGGTTTCTTTGTATCTGCATGCACTGTGTTAGCGATAGCAGATCAGTAAAAACACACACCGCTGTTTGTAATTTACCTGCGCGCCGGTTTTGGCTAAACAGGAGATGGACTTCAAATGCACACCGTTTTTATTTTAACTCCTTGTTGGTGCCAGAACAAGATGTTTTTTGGGTCACACTTTATTTTAAGGTACAATTCTGCTATTAACAAACCATCAACTAAGAGTTCTAGCTCAATATACTACTGATGTGATGCATGTTAATAGTTATTAAGGTAGTAGTTGGGTTTAGGTATTGAGGAGGATGAGGGATGTAGAATAAGATCATGCTTTATAAGTGCTTATAAATAGTTCATATCTTAATAATAAGCAGGTAATAATCTAACAGGTAACAGTGTGAATTGGTACTAATTTTTTTTATCATACGTGTTACCTATTTTGGGTGACACGGTGGCTCAGTGGTCAGCACTGTAGCCTCACAGCAAGAAGGTCGCTGGTTCGCATTCCGGCTGGATAAGTTGGCGTTTCTGTGTGGAGTTTGCATGTTCTCCCCGTGTTGGTGTGGGTTTCCTCCGGGTGCTCCGGTTTCCCCCACAGTCCAAACACATGCGCTATAGGGGAATTGATAAACTAAATTGGCCGTAGTGTGGGAGTTTGTGTGTGTGTAAATGAGTGTGTATTGGTGTTTCCCAGTACTGGATGGGCATCTGCTGTGTAAAACATATGCTGGAATAGTTAGTGGTTCATTCCGCTGTGGCGACCTCTGATGAATAAAGAGACTAAGCCGAAGGTAAATAAATGAGCGTTACTTATTTTTCATTTGTACTATAAAATGGCAAGTAAATAAATGCTATAGATTTGAGATTGAGAATTATTAACATCATCACTGTCAAATGAAATGTTAATAACACTAGTTTAAGTACCAGCTGTCATTATTAACTAATTATATTTTATATATTTGTATTAATATTATGATGTATTTATTTATTTTTTGCTGTTTAATATCAAGCACAAATATACGATTTTGTTTTGGTATGTTTTTTACATAAGCATACAACTCTTTTCTGTTTCTGGTGGTCAGTATTATATATAGTTCTATAGTATATATAACAGTTCTGTCTGGTTCTCTAATCTGATTGGCTGATAGCCGTGAGATGTTAAAGTAATATCAGCACTCAGCCCCTTCAGCCTTGTGAATTACACCACCCACATGAGTGGCAGACGACTACCGTTTGACAAATATTGCTGCTGTTGGACAACATCATGTACTTATGAGGCTTTTTTAGGTGAGAATGTAGTTGTTTAGATGGCAACTATGCAGTTTATTTATAAGGATAGTGCCTATTTTAAATATTCATAATTTCAGAGATGTAATGTAATGTAATGTAATGTGTATTTATATAGCACATTTATTGTGTATGGCCATACACCCAAAGCGCTTCACAATCATGAGGGGGGGGGGGGGGTCTCTCCACACCACCACCAGTGTGCAGCATCCACTTGGATGATGCGACGGCAGCCACAGGACAACGGCGCCAGTGCGCTCACCACACACCAGCTATTAGTGGAGTGAAGAGACAGTGATAGAGCCAATTCGATGGATGGGGATGATTAGGAGGCCATGATGGGAAAGTGCCGAATGAGGGACTTTGGCCAGGACACCGGGGTTACACCCCTACTCTTTACGAGAAGTGCCATGGGATTTTTTAATGAGCACAGAGAGTCAGGACCTTGGTTTAACGTCTCATCCGAAAGACGGCGCCCCACTGACAGTGTAGTGTCCCCTTCACTTTTACTGGGGCATTAGGACTCACACAGACCACAGGTTGAGCGCCCCCTGCTGGCCTCTCTAACACCACTTCCAACAGCAACCTAGTCTTCCCATGTGGTCTCCCATCCAGGTACTGACCAGGCTCAGCCCTGCTTAGCTTTAGTGAGTAACCGGTCTTGGGTTGCAGGGTGATATGGCTGTGGAGATTTCGGAGATTCAACATGTTGGCGGGCACCAGCCTGTCATACTGAGCAGAGCAAAGACGGTTGACGTTCTGCCACAAGATGGCGACAGACACTGCATAATAAGTCCTTAGGGAAGAAAAAGCATTTTCTCAGTGGACGTTTCAAACTACAGCTGAAGAAATCATTACAGAACATGTAAGTGACATTCTAAGTCGATCTCTCTCTTTTGTATGTTGTAGTGCTGTATTTATACCATAGTAATCTGCTAGTGTTTGCTTTGCTTTGGCTTTTTCAGGAGTTAATTATTATGATCTCCCAATTGCAAACAGAGAAATACTGGGAAATCTCTGTAGACTGATGGCATTTCATGCTGTTCAGCCTTATAATCTTAAAATGTGAGCAAATCAAAAAAAGCAAAAGCAAAAAAAAATCAGCTGTTTTGTCATCATTTTAGACATAGAGAATCATTCATACACTAGCTCTAAAGTGACGTTGGTGAATGAGCAGCGGTTTCTGCTGTTCTGACGTCAGCTGCAGAAGTGAATGAACGGCGGAAGAAAGTAGTTCCTCATACACAAGGATTTTTGAGACTCTCTGTGTTAGATTTTCTTATTTATATACACGATTATGCCATCGAACTGTTGTATAAACACACTATCACACGAGTAGCAGTGCGATGTGGCTGTATATCATAAGTGGGGGGACACTTAAAAACAGCGTCGATACGTTTGGAGCCATGTCTGAGTCCACTAGATACTTTCAGAGGTGCTCCCAGCTCTGTGAGCTCATAAACTCCTCCAGAAACTGTACCTGGATGACGGAGGCTTTCAGCGGTGCTTCTGACTGAGCCGAGCCCAGTTTGATGAACTGTTGTCGGTGTCGGCTGGAGGATTTCCCCCGGGACACCAACAACAGGAGCTACGCCACAACTGCGCCCCCACAAGAGCAAGATCCTGATTGGTTAACGCGGCGCGAATGTTCGCAGAAGTTCAGATTTTTGAACTTGAGTGATTTGCGCGTTAAGTACGTCAAACGCGCAAAACGCTCAATTCGCGGCACCATTCCTTCGTATTACGCCATCCGTGCCGCGCCATTCGCGTCATTCGCTTGTATCACGCCGCAGGATGTCTATTCGCGCCTTTGCATTGACTTAACATGTAAATCACTCACGCTTGATGCTTCTTCCGCGTCTGGTGTGAACACAGCATAAGGCACTTGGCCTGCGGCTTGGAGCGAACACACACCTATTGTATATTATATTATATATATTCCTGTTCATTATAGATAAGCTTTTGCAATTTTAATGTAATTTTGTCATTTTAGTTATGAATTTGTACACTGTAAAACGCAACAGTCAACTTTATCAAATGAATTGAGTGTAGTTAACTCAAAATTGACTGACAGTTAATTCTTAAATGAGTAAGTTCACAGTACTCATATAGATTAGTTTTTTTAAACTTAAATGGTTTGCAGCAACTTATTGGGTTTTACAGTACTCAGTGGGTTTGAGTTCTCTTTATTTATCGGGTTTTACTGTACTCAAATTGCTTCGTTTACTCAAATGGATTAAGTTCACAGTACTCATTAGCATTAGTTTTTGAAATTAAATGGTTTGTTGCAATTGGTTTCCTCAAATTGTTCGAGTTACCTTAACATTTCGGGGTTTACAGTGTATTATAGAATATTCTGAAACACTTTACAACAAGATTCTGTTAGTTAATTTTATTTTCTAACACAAAAAAACAATTAACAAATTCATTACAATATTTATTGTTAACATTAATTAATGGAAAAAACGTCCTTTATTGTTAGTTTAATCACAGTGCATTAGCTAATGTTAACAAGCACAACTTTTGGATTTTAATAATGCATAAGTAAATCATTCATTCAATTTCCTTGAAGCTTTGGCTTAGTCCCTTTATTCATCAGGGGTTGCCACAGTTGAATGAACCGCCAACTATTCCAGCATATGTTTTACAGAGCCAATGTCCTCCCAGCTGCAACCCAGTACTGGGAAACATCCATACACACTCATTCACACACACACACACATGCACTACGGCCAGTTTAGTTCATCAATTCCCCTATAGCGCATGTGTTTGGACTATGGGGGAAACCGGAGCACCCGGAGGAAACCCACACCAACATGGGGAGAACATGCAAACTCCACACAGAAACACCAACTGACCCAGCCGAGGCTCAAACCAGCGACCTTCTTGCTGTGAGGAGACAGTGCTAACCACTGAGCCATCGTGCCCCCCTGCTTTAATAAATGTATAATGTAATGTATTGTTCACTCTTAGTTCATATTAGTAAAATACATTAACTAGCATTAACTAATGGAACCTTACTGTAAAGTTTAACCAATTAAATAATTCAGAATCTCGCTTGGATTTGTACATTAATGAAGGCACGTCCTTTAAAAAAAAAAGCAGCAAAAACACAAAGATGAGCTGCAGCAAAAATCAATGGTGGAGAAAATAAGGGAAAGACAGAAAGGACGGCGGAGAGTGAAAAATGTGTTGATTTGTCCACACGGGCTGCGTGTCTCTGGAGATGCACACGGGGATTTATCACAAAAGATAAATTGCCTTGTTGCTGTGAATCCCTCTTTCTGTGCAGACACTGAACACGTGTGAGTTTGATAATTCCATGCTTCATACGTGTCGTATTTCTGGCCACAATGTTCCTTTTCTGCAGCTACAGTGTGTGTTTTGAGTCTGAATTATGCATTGGACATCGGTGGATAATGTTAGTTTATATAATACATGCTTCAGTGCATCTAATTGATGGATTTATTTAAACTACATCTAATAAAGGGGGGGGGGGGGCTCAGTGGTTAGCACTGTCGCCTCACAGCAATAAGATCACTAGTTTGAGCCTCGGCTGGGTCAGTTGGTGTTTCTGTGTGGAGTTTGCATGTTCTCCCCATGTTGGTGTGGGTTTCCTCCGGGTGCTCCGGTTTCCCCCACAGTCCAAACACATGCGCTATAGGGGAATTGATCAACTAAACTGGCCGTAGTGCATGTGTGTGTGTGTGTGTGTGAATGGGTGTGTATGGATGTTTCCCAGTACTGGGTTGCAGCTGGAAGGGCATCTGCTGTGTTAAACATATGCTGGAATAGTTGGCGGTTCATTCCACTGTGGCAACCCCTGATTAATAAAGTGACTAAGCACTTTACTTAAATGGGTTTGCATAAGACTGTCATGAAGCCTTTATAATCATGACATGACACATGATATGGACGTAAATGAGTTTTTATGCATGCTTATAACAACTGTTAAGTGTCATTAGCTTAGTTATGACAATTTAAATGCAAATATGGCATGGTTTGTTATAGAAAATTGACATAAACAAATACATCACAACCTGTTTTTGTCTTTGTCATGACAACTTGATGTTACCAAGACAATAAAACCTGTCATAAATCTGTCATAAACATGATTGTAATGAAATTGTTTATTTATTTATTTATGCCTTTGAGTTGAATTATGGGATCTTGATTTTTCTTCACAACAACTTTTAACCTTGACAAGTCTGAGCATTTGTAATAGTTTGCAGTGCGATATTGTCTGAGTTGGTGTTGTATATTATGCTCAGGGCTTGACGTTGACACCCACCAACCCGCTAAATGCAGGTAGATTTCAGCTGTGGCGGGTTCTCTGTCAAATAGACTAGACAAAAAGTTATGCTCATGCACTCACAGTCTTGCTGCTTTTCCAGTTTTTTTAATTGTCTTTTTGTAAGCAGCACTGGTTGCTTTCGCTTTAACCATTCTTTGAACAGATTATTAATAGGCCTAACGTTAACCGTGTGCACGTGATCATCCTTTCATGATCACACACGATATGTTTTCACCTGCTTTCTTTTGCTTACAGTTAATTGTATTAATATGTTTAATTATCTTTTTTTTTTAAATACCATTCCTTTAATGGGAGATAAACTCCCCGTTTATGTGTAGTTAACTGGTAATCTGAGATCTTTAGCCAGGACAGACTACTGTGCATAGTTTTAGATACATTAATTGTTTTTTTAAGAAATGCTTTGTTAAATAAAAAGTACAGTATACAGCTATATTTTGTTTGTTTTGACACATTTAAAATTTATGGCTAAGAAATAATTATTATTTCATAATAATTTAATAATAATTATTTATGTTTGGAGTGGTCAGAGATAAATTTGGTGAATCCTTAATTTTGAGCTTTGAAAAGTCATGTCAAATAAAACCTAATTGCAATGCGACACTATAAAGCCATGAGCCATTTGCTCATGCACATTGAGCAAGTTCATAGGCATGTGGACATAACACAAAATCTAAGTAATTTTAGCATGTCAAATTCATATTTATGCATATAAAATATATTTTTCTCAACAACAAAAGTGTGGCTAGTGAAAATGCAGAGTGACTAGTAATGTTGGAAAACTACTAGCCACAGTGGCTGGTGATTTAAAAAGTTAATGTCAAGCCCTGATTACGCTACATAAACCTTGTAATAAATGCTACACAGGCTCATTCTGAAATTGTAGCCCTATATACATTTCTGGAGATCGTGAATTATGTAGCCAGAGGTACGTATGTCTGCATGTCATCTTTAAAATGAACGCTACAAAAACAGAAGTAAAAAAATAAAATAAACGTAAATAAATAACAGGGTGAGAATGTGGTAAAATCTGAAAACATGGTAAAAATCAGGGCTTTTCT
>LR812537.1:58094643-58101721 GCA_903798195.1 Danio kyathit | reverse complement strand
ATGCACTAATGTTGTTTTAAAAACCACAATAATAAAGTATAAAACTCGTCACTAATCAACAGTGCCATTTAAATTTTAATTTTAATAATTTCTATTATTATTTAATACATGTCTGTCGGCCTGTTTGTTTGTTTGTTTGGTATTGTTGTACTCCAGTTGTGATATTATTATTATTATTATTATTATTATTATTATTATTATTATTATTATTATTGGAGCAATTCCAGCATTATGGATGTGCCATTTGCAGTAAAAATTGTAAACATAAATTTACAGAGAAAATATATATTAACATTATATTAAAACATCTGTTTATATTTTCCAGAACAACTAACCACGGAGTTAAGACCTGAAAATATCAATCTGTAAACCTGTTTTGTACTTTAAATGAGGAAATTAAACATGTGTTATGGATGTGACCAAAAAAGTATGCGAGTTTGCAGTATGCACCATACTTAAACTACACAGCTCAAAATAAGTAATGATGATGAAAAGCCTAAATGATGGCTCTCTATAGAACAAAAATAATTGACTTTATTTTATTTAATATTTTTGCATTTATGCGGAAAGTGTCATTATGGACGTGACGTCTCTCTGTTATGGATGTGACTGATGTGAAATTGCCACTTGTGTGACTTTGGTAAATCAAATATAATAGTTTGAAAACATTGACAGAGACATTTCTGAGTATTTCTAAAGTACTGCAAAATACTTGCTTACACAAAAAACTTTGATTATTATTATTAATTATAAGATTCAACTTGTTATAATAACATTTAAAGACCCATTTAAAGCGACTCCTGTAAAAGGTTTAATCGGCTTTGTTGTAACCCTTTCAAAGCCTGATTTAGAAAATGTTATAAAATAAATTCAGGTTTTGAGTATAATGCAGTATAAGAATTACTCTTACATTCACCTCTACATGTACCGCGCAGTGTGTGTGTGTGTGTGTGTGTGTGTGTGTGTGTGTGTGTGAGAGAGAGAGAGAGAGAGAGTGTGTGTGCACGCTCTGCAATCAGCCCTCAGTGCCGCAGTCTGTGTGTGTGTTTCTGTGTTTGCTCTGATTGCAATCAAAACAACTGAGGGGGGTCAGTTTTCACAGAGAGAGAGAGAGAGAGAGAGGGTGTGTGTGAGAAAGAGTGAGTGTTTCCTGTGTCTCTGTGTGTTTGTGTGTCTCTCAGTGTATTTATGCGAGTGCATTTGTGTGTGCCTGTGTGTGAGAATGTGTTTGTCTGAGTGTGTGGATGTCTGTGTGTGTTTGCCTCCCTGTGCCTGTATTTGTGTGTCTGGTGTGTATTTATGCAAGTACACTTGTTTGCAAGAATTGTGTGCGTGTGTGCGTGCGTGCGTGCGTGCGTGCGTGCGTGTGTGTGTGTGTGTGTGTGTGTGTGTGTGTGTGAGAGAGAATTATCATAAATTTAAATAAAAGGCTGTTTTCCATGTGGGTGACACAGTGGCTCAGTGGTTAGCATTGTGGCCTCACAGCAAGAAGGTCGCTGGTTCCAGTCCCGGCTGGCCAGTTGGCGTTTCTGTGTGGAGTTTGCATGTTTTCCCCGTGTTGGCGTGGGTTTCCTCCGGGTGCTCCGGTTTCCCCCACAGTCCAAACACATGCACTATAGGGGAATTGATGAACTAAATTGGCCGTAGTGTATAAGTAAGTGAGTGTGTGCGTGTGTGTGTGTGTGTGTGTGTGTGTTAGAATGTGTGTATGGGTGTTTCCCAGTACTAGGTTGCAGCTGGAAAGGTGCCCCTGTGTCAACAAGCTTGGCCCCCCCTCTGGCCCCCCTAAATATGGACGCGTATTTTTGTTTCAAAACGTCACAAAGTGATATTAGCCATTGGCGGCAAACTGCGGAGACTGGAGCCTCTTTCGCGCGCTCTCTCTGCTGCACGCATCAGTTCCCTGCATTTCTCAAAAGTTAACCCCCAAATTGACACAGGTATTAAAAAGATTCAACTTCAGTCATGTTCATGTTGTGAAACACTATCAAAATGTCCACTGCTGATTATATTAGACTTTTGTTTTCAATAGCGATTTTAAACCTTTTAATAGAGGAAGTCCTCGGCTATGCAGAGGCTTAATCAGAAATTGAGTGCACATGTATAGTTTTACGTTATGCAGTCTTGAATTTACAAACAGTCGGCAAGTACCAGAGGTACAGATGTAACACATTGATCAAATTTAGTTTTCAGTCACGTTGAAAGTAATATTTAACTCGTTTAGTTTTGCCTTCAGTCGTTGATGTCAGTATAGTGACCTAAAGCACGAGTCTTCAAACATGATTTTTACAGTCTGTGATTACAACACGTTTTTAAACATAATAGTTTAACTAACTAATTTCTAATAACTACCTTTTTATCTTTCCCATGGTGACGGTCAGTGCATAATATTTGACTAGTTATTTTGCTAGGTTGTATTGAGATTAAAGTGTTATTTAAAGACTTAACTAGGTTATATTCACTAGAAAAGTTAGAATAATTAGTCAAGTTATTGTAGAACTGGTTTGTTGTGTAGACAATCAAAAATATACAGTAAATAATTCTTAAGAAGGTCAATAATACTGACCTTAACATTGTATTTTTAAAAATTAAAAACTGCTTTTATTTAAGAAATAAGACTTATTATGACTCCAGAAGAATTATTTTTGTTTTACTGTGAAAATTTCCTTGGTTTGTTAAAGATCACTTGGAAAACATTATTCTAAATTAATGGGAGGGCAAAAAAAAAAAAAATACTTCAACTGTATCTGTTAAAGTTTACAGGTGTAAAAATGTGTCTTGATGTACTTGAATGTTAGAAATGTGTTATCCACAACAATACAAAGTTACTTGTCAAATAAATTAACAAGGAAGATTATTTTGAGTATGGACTGCACGGTGGCACAGTGGGCAGCATGTTCGCCTCACAGCAAGAAGGTCACTGGTTCGAGCCTCGGCTGGGTCAGTTGGTATTTCTGTGTGGAGTTTGCATGCTCTCCCCGTGTTGGCGTGGGTTTCCTCCAGGTGCTCCGGTTTCCCCACAAGTCCAAAAACATGTGGTATAAGTGAATTAGGTAGGCTAAATTGTAGTGTATGAGTGTGAATGAGTGTGTATGGATGTTTCCCAGTGATGGGTTGCAGCTGGAAGGGCATCCGCTGTGTAAAACGTATGCTGGATAAGTTGGCGGTTCATTCCGCTGTGGCGACCCTGGATTAATAAAGGGACTAAGCCGAAAAGAAAATGAATGAATGATTATTTTGAGTTTGTTATTTAATTAGCTTGCTTATGAAGACTGCAGTGATGCATGAAAAAAAAGATATTGAATAATTGTTTAAGTAGTTTGTGATGTATGTTAAAGTGTGCCCCCTAAAAGTACTAGTGGCCCCTGCCCGGCCCCCCTAGTTACTCTGGTCTAGAACCGCCACTGATTAGATCCACTTTATTTGGTAAACAAAGCAAGTCTATCATATAATATATCTACTAAAAGACATTAAATATGACTTTACAAACTGTATTGTAAATAAATCATATGAATATTTTCATATTAGTCAATAATATTACTGAAATTTAAAAACTGAATAAATATAAATGTACACACATTTACACAAGTGTATAAACCGAATCAATGATGGGCTAAAAGTCTGAGGAATTCAGCACGTGCAGATTCTGTGTGGGCCTAATCCGTAATATATTGCTAAGATATAACGCTGAATTTCCCACCTGAAAGCAATAAACACACACTTAACTGCAAGGTGTTGAAAGATGCATTAAACAAGCTGAAGCAGATCTACACGGCAAACTTGAAGATGTTCTCTGATTAATCAAGCAAAGAGTCGTGGGTTATCAGAACTCTTGAAGTGTTGTTCAGCAGTTTAGAGCACTGTACTGGAGGACATCTCTGCGGGTCTTCATTTAACAAGACTCTCTGACACAGGTTTACCATCACATAAGAGCAAGTCAATTACTGTGATTCTGATATACGATGGCTCAGTGGTTAGCACTGTGGCCTCACAGCAAGAAGGTCGCTGGTTCGAGTCCCGGCTGGGTCAGTTGGTGTTTCTGTGTGGAGTTTGCATGTTCTCCCCGTGTTGGCGTGGGTTTCCTCTGGGTGGTCCAGTTTTCCCCACAGTCCAAACACATGTGCTATAGGGGAATTGATTATTAGCCGTAGTGTATGAGTGTAGGGATGCAACAACGAACCAATTTCACTATTAACCTAGCTTTAATTCGTAACGGTTAATTCATTATAAAGGCTTCTCAACACCGTGTTACTGCACGGAACAAAACTGCTGCAAATAAAATTCATCCCAACTCTGCGCTAGTTTTGAAGTTCTGATCTTATACACCAATGCTAATACCCACACACACTGGATTAACTATTGCTGAGGCTATCAACTAAGGACCGTTCACATATTGCGTCTTTTCGTTGTTTCCAATGGAGGTGCTTGGCTTGTGTGCATATTGGTAGCTCACGCTTTCCAGGCGCCCCTAGTTGAAAAAATGCCGTGAGCACACCACGAGTCACGATAAGAACTGAGCGATCAGCTTCATGGAATATAAACATTTCTACTCCAAAGAGAAAACAGAAACAAAATGAAAAATACCAAGCCGTTTTGTAATCTAGTTGATCAAATGTGCCTTTCAGACAGAGGTTCAGCAGCCGTTTGACTACATTTGTTCTCTTTAAAAGGGAAATACTGAGCTAATATGTAGCTTAGATTTACATTAGACAAATTCATTCATTCATTTTCTTTTCAGCTTGGTCCCTTTATTAATCTGGGGTCGCCGCAACGGAATGAACCGCCAAATTATCCAGTATATGTTTTACACAGTGGATGCTCTTCCAGCCGCAATCCATCACTGGCAGGCATGTGCAGAGGTGGGGGCTTTGGGTGCTTGAGCCCCTGCCCTTTTTTTTCTCCTGGAGAGAAAGTGCCCTTTATTCCTGGGGATAATAATTATTTTTTAATACTACTAATAATATAATATATGTTAATGCATGTTCTATTTAAGGACCGCTTTCCCTGTCAAACAATAAAAAAAACGAAACTTTAAAGTATCTTGGTTTTGTCTATCGCTCCAAGCGAGCCTCGAACCGATGATTTGGAAAGAAAAACCACATGCGAGGCGAATGCTCTAACGAAGACTCTATTTACATTATTACTCTCGCCTCAAAAGTAAGGTGTCAACAGTGGAGTAATGTCTATCAGCGCCTATGCCAACTCCTGCATCCGCATTGCACGCGGACTGCATCTGGCTAATGTAATGGAGAAACGTCAGCTGGATAGTGAAAATATTGTCCTCTTGTTTTTGCAGTCACACAAAATATATAATGTCAATTGAAGCTATAAAACAAGTACATATAGGCTAGCTATGGAAGTCAGTGGCCTACATTGTTCAAAATATTTTATTTTGTTCAACAGAAGAAAAAAAAATCAAACAAATATAATAGATTGAAAAGGGAGAGTTCACCCAAACATTTACTCACCCTCAAGTGGCTCCATTTCTTTGTTTCTTTATTTTGTTGAACACTAATGAATAAAAGATTAAAAAGGATATTTTAAAGAAAGCTATAAACTTGAAATCATCGACTTCCAGACTAGGAAAAACAAATACCATGAAAGTCAATGGTTACAGGTTTCCCGCTTTCTTCAAAATAGCCTATTACTTTGTGTGTTCAAAGTCAAATGGGTGTGGAACAAGTAAAAGGCGAGTAAATGGTGACAGAATTTTCAGTTTTGAATGAACTATCCTTTTAAGGGTGAGTATATGGTGAATTTAGGGTGAAATCTCCTTAATAACCTCATTATAATATATTTTATTTATTAAAGTACAATTTTTATTATTATTTGATAAAAGTGCCTTTTTTCCATTTGAGCCATTGCCCCTTAAAAGGCCTCTGCACGTCCCTGATCACTGGGAAACATCCATCCATCCACACGCTCATTCACACTCATATTTAGCTTACCCAATTCACCTGTACCTTATGTGTTTGGACTTGTGGGGGAAACCAGAGCACCCGGAGGAAACCCATGCAAAAGCAGGGAGAAAATGCAAACTCCACACAGAAGTGCCAACTGACTCAGCCGAGGCTCGAACCGGAGACCTTTTTGCTGTGAGGCGATTGTGCTACCCACTGCGCCACCGCGTTGGCCACATTAGACAAATACTTTTTTATAAATCTTTTTATTTATTCATTTTTTAAAATTATTAGTAAAATTATTACTTTAATTATTAAATGCTACAAACTTTTTTCGCCTATTTCCAAAGTCCAAAGAGAAATGGGCTATTGTTTGTTTTTAATATTATTTTGTGCTGTATTATTACTGAGCAGCAATAAATAACACTTTAGAAAATCAGATGAAAACTCCTTATTTAAACTAGACGTGTTTTGAAATGAACGAATGGATAATAATCGTGATAACCGTAAAAAACTGTGATTATTCTTCAGAGTATAATCATACAACAAAAATCTATAATTGTTGCATCCCTTGTATGGGTGTTTCCCAGTACTGGGTTGCACCTGGAAGGGCATTCACTGTGTAAAACGTATGCTGGAATAGTTGGCGGTTCATTCCGCTGTGGCGACCCCTGATGAATAAAGGGACCAAGCAAAATGAATGAATGAGTTCTGATATACGTCATGACATTGAAGGACAAACTCATGTGATGGATTTTCAAACTAAATAAAGCCGCGGTCACACTGGACTTTTCCCTCCATAGACTTCCATTCATACGCACGCGAATGCGTCAGACTGGAAACGCAGGGTCATGCGTCAGATTTTGCAGGTTGCTGCGGTGCAAAGTTCAAACTTTGTGAACTCTGACCTGCGAAATCGCATCACTTGTCTCCGTGAGACCAATCCAGGATCAAACATGACCTCTCTGAACAGAAATTTAAAACATGGAGCAATCGCTCGCTTTATTAATGTCTAATCATCTTGTTTAATCCCGCCCCTTTTTGCAGCGCCGTACGACAGAATTTCGCAAGCTCAAACTCTAGTGTGACCGCGGCTAAAAGCTTTGTGCTGGACAAATTGCCAAAGTGAACTTTCTGGATACGTTTGTTTTGTCTGGTAAACACCTCTACCATTGGGC
>LR812537.1:58054643-58089643 GCA_903798195.1 Danio kyathit | reverse complement strand
GCTTATTTCACGCGACCGCCATTTTAGAACACGAAAGCGAGGCTGCGGGTGGGAAGAAAGCCTGAAGTATAGGATCAGCACTGTAAACATTGCAACAATATGCTGTGTGCTATAAACCTCCAGCTGTTGCTGTGACTTCAAAATGCAGAAATGGTGTAAACATCACTTTAATATCATTCCGTTCAGTTTAATTTAAACAATTAAAAGTATATTAGGCGTCAAACAACATCACAATCTCTTTAAGAGTGATACACTTAAGTGTCCTCCTAGACTTCAGGCCAGGGCAGCAGGTAAACACCGTGGGGACGCTTCCCTGCTTCAGCCTATGTAACCCGGTGAGTGATAAAACACTGCAGTCCTCTGTAGCACATCTTCGTGTTGTCTTTAACAGTGTTGTCCCGGTACTGAAGTTTTAAAAACGTCAATTTGCCGCTAACATTTACGCGCCGCTGAGCGCGCTCATAAACACCGCTGATTTGCCGTAGTATTCACCAGTGCTCAACAGAATGACTGTGAAGGTTATCAGCTTCCTGCTCTTCACAGATTGAAAACACACATAGACGGATATTGGAGCGTTTTAAAGCCGTGAAGATCAGTCGATTCATCAGTGGATCGCTCGTCTGTGTTTGCACTCAGTAAACAGCGGTGAGGTGAACTGATGACCTTCACAGCCAATCAGAGTGATTTCTGTTGAGCACGTGAACACAATGGCCAATCAGCGCTGTTTAAGAACTCCATGAACAGTGTCTTAAATGTTAACGAGAAATTGGCGTTTTTTTATATTTCATTACCGAAGTTTTGTATCGTGACTAGTCTAATATAGTGAAAGACTCAGTTCATTAACTTGAGTTTGATGAATGGCATCTAAAATGTGTGTTTGAGAAAGAAAACGTTAGCTAAGTAGTGCCATTTCCCTTAACTTAGCTGAAAATGAGGTCAAATATCCCTTTTTATTTTCACTATTCATTCAGAACGGACCTTAGGGTCACTCGAAAGGCGCTGAAATCATAAATTTGTGTCACTTTCTCTTCGCTGATAAGATATACAGCCAGCTACACAACATTCCTTTGTGACTCAGTCTATACTTCCGGGTTTCTTCCCACCGCAGCCTCGATTTCGCTGTTAATAATGGCGGCCGCGTGAAATCAGTCTATATTGTTTACCATGTTACTTTGAATATTCGATCGAATTAGCATGCAAGTATGACTTCAAAACAACATTAACACTGTTTATTTGACTGTGAACAATGTTGGACTTTGATAGTCATTGGCTGCTAATATGATTTTGCCATTTAGAGTTTGCAAATAATACTTTTATGAAATTATATTATTAAGGGGAAAGTCCGATGTGCAAATATAAAACCAACTTTACCTCTATATCATATTTGTACCGCAAAATGAATCCCTCAACGTCTGGCAACACACGCAGGTTTTCAATGAACCTTCCCACTAAGGTACGCTCATATTCTTTTATTTTTTTACTTACTGTGGTAATTTTCACGTTGTGTCAAATCTCTATTTGTCTATATAATAGCTGTATACTCTCCGTTTGACTCTTGTACGATAATTTTCCTCCAAATGCGATAATTTTGGGGTTCTGGTACGATACTTTCACATTTCCAATCTGGCAACACTGGTCATACCCCCGGTTTCACAAACCAGGTTTAAGGCTAAATTGCACGTTTCAGTTGTCTCAACTCAAAATAACTTGCAGTGAGATGTCTTAAAATACATGTCATTTTTTTTCTCCAGGTGCACACCAGTAATATATTTTTCTAAGGCCATTTTTTTATAAATTTGGCTTAAATAGCTTAATTTAACTAAGGCCTAGTCCTGGCTTAATCTAAGCCCTGTTTGTGAAACTGGGCCTTAAAGTATAAAAAGTTAATAAATCAATTATGGGAGAATTAAGGCCTTTAAAAAGTCTTAAAAGAGCATAAATATAGCATAAACATGTATATTTTCCTCCTAATATTAACCACAGAGATTTCACATAATTTGCGATAAACACGGGAAGGTGATGTGATGCTCTCCACATGTAGTGAAAGCATAGAGCGAAACAGACGGTACAACGTAAGTTTGTGTACTCCTGGTTGGAGAAAGACGAGTTTAAACAGTGGCTGAAGCCTGTCGCTGAAAACAACCATGTCATTTATTCTTTTCAAGGTTTGTTTCTTCCAAGCTTATCGGAGTTCTGTTGCACGGTTGTGCTCCATTCATTTATTTAACTGCAACTGTTCATTAAGTTAAAGATTTGATACTGATTAGAACTTCAAGTGGTGTTGAGGTCTTAAAATATTCTGAGAAGGGCTTTAAAAAGTCTTAAAAGGGTATTGGAAATAATTTAATAACTTTAGGATTCCTGCATATACCCTGAATAATAAGTGCACTTTAATTACCCAGATGATGCACTTATTCAACCAGTAAACAGAAGTGTGGGATGTTGGACACTTCACTCACTCAACAGCCGCAGCTTTGCTCATGTAGTGGAAGTGGCGGGGCTTTCGGACGCCCATGTTGGATTACTTTTATTTATTTTGTTTTATGAAAGCAAAATTCTCCTATGAGAGTGATTATAGCGCCTCCTGATGGTGAATGCGGTTATACTCATGACAGGTATTATTTGGTACTTTGGTCATTTATTTGACTAATTTGGCAACCGTGAAATGTCATCAGGGATTGAATTTCTGCTTTGTAAAACGTCAGTGTTCCATTTGTGACGACACTACACATACTGTGCTGTTGAGTGTGTAAGTGCATAAGTGTATGATGCCATTTGGGACTCGGCTGTTGTTTTGCTTTATAATAACGTTGTTGTCCATGATGCATTTTTCAGCTGTAAGTCTTGATCAATTTAATGCATCATCATGGAATAAAATACACTCATTCTAACTGTACGCGGTATATTCTATTTAACAGGCAGCAACAGTGCAAATCAATGTCGTCAAATGCCAACCTGAAGGCAAGCACAAAACGGCACAGTGAATTCTTTAGCAGGAAGATGTTGGGCATTATTGATGGGTTTGGTCCTGTTTGTAATGTCACAGCCGAGAATCATTTGAGGAGGTGTTTTTTGTTTTTCCACACTTGCAGGAATGCAGCGCCTCGGTTTGTACTTCAGTTGTTTCATCATTTTTCTGTATGAAAGGAGACCTGTTATGCCCCTTCTTACAAGATGTAAAATGCTTCTCTGCTGTCTCTAGTGTGTGTGTGTGTGTGTGTGTGTGTGTTTCAGTTTGAGCTTAGCATAGCACACAGATAATGTTTTCTAACTCTCTGAAACTGACCCTTTTAGGCTTCGATTCTAATTGTGGCGTTTTGGTGACTGTCGCTTTAAATGCAAATGAGATTGTGTGCTTTTTCAGAAAAGGACGGAGCCCTTAAAGATTTAAATTGGGATTTATTTGGCGATGTGGTGGCGCAGTGGGTAGCACGATCGCCTCACAGCAAGGTCACTGGTTCGAGTCCCGGCTGGGTCAGTTGGTGTTTCTGTGTGGAGTTTGCGTGGGTTTCCTCTGGGAAGTGATGGGTTGCGGCTGGAAGAGCATCCGCTGCTTAAACATATGCTGGATAAGTTGGCGGTTCATTCCACTGTGGCGACCCCAGATTAATAAAGGGACGAAGTCGAAAAGAAAATGAATATTTATTTTATTTATTTATTTATTTATTTATTAAGTCTTTTAATGTCAACAAAACATTTTTTCTTT
Source organism: Danio kyathit (assembly GCA_903798195.1). Lineage (NCBI taxonomy): Eukaryota > Metazoa > Chordata > Actinopteri > Cypriniformes > Danionidae > Danio > Danio kyathit. The sequence goes on along the minus strand of LR812537.1, from coordinate 58,085,937 downwards.
AAATACACCATAACTATTTGACAGAAATTGTTACGCTTAAATTTTAGTGCTTTGACTTCTAGAAAAATTAACAATGAATAAAGATTTCAATTAAATTCATAAATTTTTTTTATTTATTTATTTGTTTATTAAGTTTTTATTGTTCTTCAAAAGTATGCCAGATGTTTTTTTACACAGGAATTATTGTTACACTTAATAAAGTTGTAGTGCTTTGTAGTCTAGAAACAGTGGCAGTGAATAAAGATGTCAGTTGAGATTTTATTTATTTATTAAGTGTTAATGTCAACAAAACATTTTTTTCTTTAAATATACCATAACTATTTGACAGAAATTGTTACGCTTCAATTTTACTGCTTTGTCCTCTAGAAGAAGTGGCAATGAATAAAGATTTCAATTAAATTATTTATTTATTTATTAGTTTATTAATTAAGTTTTTATTGTTTTAATGTCAACAAAACATTTTTTTCTTTAATAATGCCAGATATTTGTGACAGGAATTATTGTTACACGTCATAAAATTATAGTGCTTTGTAGTCTAGAAATAGTGGCAGTGAATAAAGATGCCAATTGAGTTTATTTATTTATTAAGTGTTTTAATATCAACAAACATTTTTCTTTAAATATGCCAGACATTTTTAACATAGAAATTGTTAAGCTTAATTAAATTTTAGTGCTTTTGTTTTCTAGAAAAAGTGGCAATAAATAAAGATTTTTATTTATTTATTTAGTTTTAATGTCAACAATTAATTCTTGATTTAAATATACCAGACATTTTTGACAGAAATGATTCTTACACTTAATTTGAGTGCTTTTTGACTTCTAGAAATAGTGGCAGTAAATAAAGATTTACATTTGGGAGTGTTTTAATGTCAACAAATAATTTTTTCTTTAAATATGGCAGACATTTTTGACAGAAATTGTTATATTTAATACAATTTTAGTGCTTTTGTTTTCTAGAAATGGTGGCAATTTATTTATTCATCCATTCATACATTTTCCTTCAGCTTGGTCTCTATTTTAAAGGTTGCCACAGCGAAATGAACCGCCAACTATTCCAGTATAGGTTTTATGCAGCGGATGCCCTTCCAGCTGCAAACCAGTACTGGGAAACACCCATGCACACACCTTCACACCCACACACACTCATACACTACGGCCAATTTAGTTCAATTCACCTATAGCGCATGTGTTTGGACTGTGGGGGAAACCGGAGCACCCGGAGGAAACCCACGCCAACACGTGGAGAACATGTTAACTCCATACAGAAACACCAACTTATCCAGCTGTGACTCGAACCAGCAACCTTCTTGCTGTGAGACCACAGTGCTAACCACTGATCCACTGTGCCACCCTTATCCATTATTTAATATAATAAAATTTTAGTGCTTTTGTCTTCTAGAAATCATTGAAGAATGAGAGAAATAAGCATTTCATCTGTAACGCATCTTTAACACACGCCGGCGGCAGCTTTTGCTCAGACATGACTTGTGTGTTATTCAGAAACTCTGGTGTTTTCATGTAACGCTACACTTTGCGTACAGTACGAACATGTGCTGTGAAATGTGCTTTTAGCTTCATTTACACACGGCTCCGTTCGCTGCTGCTGCTCCAGAGAGTGCAGACGTGATGAAAAATGCAGGGCTGTTCTGTGGCTCTGAGGATTGTGTTAAATAGTGCAGCAGCCGCTAAAGACAGAGACTTAAAACACTGCTCTGCTTCTGTGCTTCCCCCAAGACACCCAGACTGTAAGTGTGTGTAGGTTTGAGTTTTCAGTATTGCCAACTCAGCATCAGCGTCTGTTAGATTAGTGTGTCCCAAAGTGATCCGTCCCTGTCTGTTCAATAGAATGTTTTATATTGGGGAAAAAATATATGCATTCTGAAAACATGCTGTGTTGCTGTAGCACAATGTTGAGACAGATATGAACTAAACGCAAACATTGGGTTAAAATTGTCATTTTATATTTGATTCATAATTTGTAATGTAAATAAATGATTGAAGTCAGAATAATTCACCATTTCTAATCATAATAATTTTAATAACTCATTTCTAATATCTGATTTCTTTTCTCTTTGCCATAATATTTGACTAGATATTGTTCAAGATACTAGCATTCAGCTTAGTGACATTTAAAGGCTCAACTAGGTTAATTGGGCAAGTTAGGGTAATCAGGCAAGTCAATGAGCACATTTACATGGTGGATGAGGAGATTCCCTCCAATATGTAAAGCGTTTTGAGGATCCAGAAAAGCACTATATAAATGTAAGGAATTATTATTATTCATTCATTCATTCATTTTCTTTCGGCTTAGTCCCTTTATTAATCCGGGGTCGCCACAGCGGAATGAACCTCCAACTTATCCAGCACGTTTTTACGCAGCGGATGCCCTTCCAGCTGCAACCCATCTCTGGGAAACATCCATACACACTCATTCACACTCAAACACTACAGACAATTTAGTCTACCCAATTCACCTGTATCGCATGTCTTTGGACTGTGGGGGAAACCGGAGCACCCGGAGGAAACCCACACCAACACGGGGAGAACATGCAAACTCCACACAGAAACGCCAACTGACCCAGCCGAGGCTTGAACCAGTGACCTTCTTGCTGAAAGGCGACAGCACTACGTACTGCGCCACTGCATCGCTTATTATTATTATTATTATTATTCATTAATTCATTTTCTTTTCGGCTTAGTCCCTTTATTAATCCGGGGTCGCCATAGCGGAACGAACCGACAACATACCCAGTACACGTTTTAATGCCCTTCCAGCCACAACCCATCTCTGGGAAATATTATCATTTTTTATTATTATTATTATTATTATTATTATTATTATTATTATTATTATTTATATGAACACCAATAATCCAAATTTAATATGATTAAGACGATACTCTGATTAAGAGTCTACCATGTAAACGGGGATTTTTGATGACGTTTAATCTGACTAAAGTCATAATGGAACTAAACAGAAATGGAATGAAGACCTGCGGAGTGCTGATTTAAGTGGCATTAGTGAAGTGCAGTACAGACATGTAAACACCGCAATCAAACTGTTACCGTCATGTAGGATTTACGCCACATTTTGTGACTGGATAGTCTATACACACACGGCTCTCTATTCTCTGCCCCTACCGAGTCCATATAGGACCACAGACGCACATTGTGAAATGTGGAGGTTTATTTTCCGATACAGTGTGCGGTATCACTCTCAATTAAAACAACTCTCTTCCAGCAGGTCATACTCTCATCCAATATCTCAGAGTTTGTTACAGGGGGCATGCATGATATATTCCTGAATGAAAGTGAAAGTGCCAAACTACAGTTAAAGTCGACAAATTCGGAAGGAAATGTGGATGGTGTGCTGACACAATGATGTTAATCGAGTTATGTGCTATAACATGTAAAACGGGATCATGAAAGAAACATTCAAAAAGCAGCTCAAGTCAACACCTTCATCATATTATTTCCTTATCCAGATAACTTCATCTGATTATTCTGATTATTACAGCAGAATTCCTGTTCCGTTTATCACAGCAAGTGTGTGTATACAAGCACCTTATATGCTGATCTGCTATTGTGTGTATATTGCAATGTTTACAGCACTGTGTGTGTGAGAGCCTGGAGAATATTCAGCTGCAGCTCATTTTATGGACACGTGGACTCCGGTTTGAGGGTTGTTGCTAGAATGGATATCAAATCAAATCACTTTTATTGTCACATCATCAGCAGCACGTGTGCTATGATGAGTGAAAAGCTTAGGTGCTGGCTCCAGACAGTGCAAAATACAGACAGTGCAAAATACAGACAGTGCAAAATACAGACAGTGCAAATACAACGACAGTGCGAAATACAGACAGTGCAAATACAACGACAGTGCAAAATACAGACAGTGCAAATACAACGACAGTGCAAAATACAGACAGTGCAAAATACAGACAGTGTAAAATACAGACAGTGCAAAATACAGACAGTGCAAAATACAGACAGTGCAAAAATACAGACAGTGCAAATACAACAACAGTGCAAATACAACGACAGTGCAAAATACAGACAGTGCAAATACAACGACAGTGCAAAATACAGACAGTGCAAAATACAGACAGTGCAAAATACAGACAGTGCAAAATACAGACAGTGCAAAATACAGACAGTGCAAAATACAGACAGTGCAAACTACAGACAGTGCAGGATACAGACAGTGCAGTATACAACAACATACTCACAAAAAACAAGACAATGTAAAATTGGCAATGTTGACAGCGATATATAGGCAGTATTGTTTTAAGTATGGATTTGTTAAAGTGCAGTGCATGCTACATCTTGACGGTGTGCAGTGCGGGGTATGGAAGAGTTTGTGTGGGGTGTGTTAAGTGTTCATCAGCCTGATAGTCTGAGGGAAGAAACTTTCCTTCAGTCGGCTGGTGCGTGACCGGATGCTGCGGAACCGTCTGCCTGAGGGTAGCAGAGAGAAAAGTCTATGGCTTGGGTGGCTGGAGTCGCTGATGATTCTCTTGGCTTTCCTCATGCACCTCCTGGTGTAGATGTCCTGGAGGGAGGGAAGCTCACCTCCTACTACGCGTCCAGCAGTTCGCACGATCCTATGTAGACCTTTGCGATTGCTGCTGGTGCTGTTTCCGTACCAGGTGGTGATGCAGCCAGTGAGGATGCTCTCCACAGTGCAGGTGTAGAACGAGCGGAGGATGTGGGGGCTCATTCCAAACCTCCTGAGACGCCTGAGGAAGAAGAGGCGTTGTTGTGCCTTCCTCAGCACTGCATCTGTGTGGGCAGTCCATGTCAGATCCTCAGCGATGTGTACTCCAAGAAACTTGAAAGTGCTGACTCTCTCCACTGGTGTCCCGTTGATGGTGATGGGAGTGTGTTCTTTCTTCTCTCTCCTGAAATCCACCACCAGCTCCTTGGTTTTGCTGATGTTGAGTGAGAGGTGGTTTTCCTGACACCACTGCGTCAGAGCGTGCACCTCCTCTCTGTAGGCCGTCTCCTCATTATCGGTGATTAGGCCCACCACCGTTGTGTCATCAGCAAATTTAACGATGACATTGGAGCTGTGTATGGATGTACAGTCATGTGTGTACAGGGAGTACAGGAGTGGGCTGAGAACACAGCCCTGTGGAGCACCAGTGTTGAGGATCAGTGTGGATGAGGTGATGTTGTTCATTCTGACCACCTGGCGTCTGCTTGACAGGAAGTCCAGGATCCAGTTGCACAGAGAGCTGTGTAGGCCCAGAGCCTGGAGCTTCACCACCAGCTTGGCAGCCACTATGGTGTTGAATGCTGAGCTGTAGTCCACAAACAGCATTCTCACATATGTGTTTTTGTTTTCCAGGTGAGACAGAGCAGTGTGCAAGGTGAAAGCAATAGCATCATCTGTGGAGCGGTTGCTTCTGTATGCAAATTGCAGAGGGTCAGTGTTAGCGGGCAGTACAGAGCAGATGTGGTTTTTAATCAGCTTCTCAAAGCACTTGCTGAAGATGGGTGTCAGTGCAACCGGACGCCAGTCATTCAAGCATGTGGTTTTAGCTGATTTCGGTATTGGCACAATAGTAGCTGTCTTAAAGCATGTAGGAACCACAGACCGAGAGAGCGAGAGGTTAAAGATGTCCGTGAAAACCCCCGCTAGCTGGTGTGCGCATGCTTTAAGTAATAATTAAAGGATAGTAATAATTATAATTCTTTACATTAATTTATTTAAGTATCCATTAAATTGTATATTATCTACCCCCACCCCAACCCTCACAGTAATGTAAAAACTGTAATTAATGCTGTACAGTAATTATATTATTATAAAAAATGTAAAGAATTACTCTTTAACATTCAGGCCACAGCTGTATCCCTTCTAGACGTTACCAGTTTGAGGTCAGGAGACATTTGCGACTGTGTGTGTGTGTGTGAAGACTCTGTTTAGCGCGACGCCACTTTTTGACATTCCAGACTTGTCTGCGCTGTCGTGTTCAAATGCTTCCCATCTGCGGTTCGACCTGCTCCAAAACTAGCGGCGCTGCATTTGCATTTTAATTTGCATTCAATCACCAGTGTGTGTTTGTGTGTGTGTGTGTGTGTTTACGTGCATGTTTGCATTTATGGTGTCTTCTGAAATTGCCTAGTGTTTTTCTGCTTTCCTCCGCTTTTTATTATAGAAGCAGTGCAAACCTTAAATTTCAATCCGTCCATTCAGGGTGAAAGTAGATGAGCTCCTGCTATCTTCTTATTTATTTATTTACCTTCAGTCTGTATCTTTCTTTCTCTTCCAATACACAGATTTCATTAGCGATGTGATATGAAGCAGGACTCTTTGCCGGCAGTTGGGCTGAATTTATTATTGTATTTCCCACTGGCATGAGCACATTTAACATGATGTTTTCCTTGATTACTAATTTACAAAATGAGATTCTGTTGGCTCAAAATCTCACTCCATCACCTCCGTTCCTAAAGCAGATGCACATTTGTGAGGCATCAAAACACCGTCTACAATCTGAAATGTTTACTTCAACATCTTTCAAATCACTAGATTTTACACACTTTTTTTTTTTAAATACAGTAAAATTGATGGTGTATAAATTTTGTAAGGTGTCACGGTGGCTCAGTGGTGTCACACTGTGGCCTCTCAGCAAAAAGGTCGCTGGTTCAAGGCCCAGCTGGTCCAGTGGGTGTTTCTGTGTGGAGTTTGCATGTTCTCCCCGGTTGGCGTGGGTTTCCTCTAGGCATGGGCCGTTATAAGATTCTGACGGTATGATAACCTTGGATAAAAATATCACGGTTTTACGGTATTGTGGTCACTGCTCTAAATGTATATTTTAAATGTCTGTGTAAAAAACAACAACTTCTTTCCCCATTTGAAAACAATACATTTTATTATTTGAAAGATTTAAGATATTTTGGAGCTTTAAACATGTCAGGCTAAATAATTCAAATTAATCATTGACTTCTGCTGTCTTTATTAGTTTCAAAACACACTGATTTCTTCACAATTAAAAACGGCATCTTTGGATATAAAAACAAAACAAAAAATGTAAATAAAAAATCTTACACGTACCTTTGGAGCAGTATTATAGAAAATGTAGGCAGTTTTAAAACCTTGACTTTTCCAAACCGCGGTATACCTTAAAAATGGTTATTGTCCCATGCCTAGATTCCTCCGGGTGCTCCGGTTTCCCCCACAGTCCAAACACATGTCCTATAGGGGAATTGATCAACTAATTTGTCTGTTGTGTGTGTAAGTGTGAAAGAGTGGGTTTCCCACTACTGGGTTGCAGCTGGAAGGGCATCTGCTGTGTAAAACATATGCTGGAATAGATGGCGTTTCATTCCAATGTGGCAACGTCTGAAATGGAGACTAAGCCGAAGGAAAATGAATGAATACATTTTGTGTGATGACACATTGTTTTATATATTTTAATAAGTACAGCGTAGAAGCTTTATTATTATTATTATTGTGGTTGCTAATACTATCACAGAAATTATTATTGTTATTATTATTGTTTTTTTTATTATTATTATTATTATTATTGTTGTTGTTGTAGTTTTAGAATTCCAAATGATTATTATTTGTATTATATTTTTTAGGGGTTTTCACCTTTATTTGACGGGTCAGTGGAGTTGAGAGGAATACATGGGGAGCAGAGAGAGGGGGGGAAAGGATTGTCAAAGGACCTCGGGCTGGGAATCGAACTTGGGTCGCCGTGAGCACCTCAGTGCTATATGTCGGCGCACTTTACCACTAGGCTATTGGTGCAACAGAATTACAAATTAATATATTTGAAATATGCATTTCTATAATCTATGTAAAAAGTGCTGTATGCATTTATGTGTTTTTGTATATTAAATCACTTCATTTCAGTGAAGTGAAGCCACTGGCTTGCATGGTTCGGGATCTGTAGAGCTGCGCATCGATGGATTTGCTCTTCAGTGTTTGGACTCTCAGTAGTGATTATTAACCCACACTGAACTGAGCTAAACTGAACTGAACTTATTCTCTGAAAACTGAAATGACACTGTTTCAATTCACTATAATCTTCCATGTGAAGCTGCTTTGACACAATCTACATTGTATAAGCGCTAGAGAAATAAAGATGAATTGAATTGAATTTTAATTTTAATTTATTTTTTATTTTATTTTATTTTTTTAAATATAAAAAATAACAACACTGGCTCTTTAATAATTTACTTGCATATCTGTGTATATATTGTACTGTAATAGCATAAATGTTTACACCAGTCAAAATATCAGGATAAAAGCTTAACAAGTCTGACCAAACTGAGTTGAACAACGGCTGTATCTGTTGTTTGGATCACAATATGTGATTGAGCAATGGACCCTTTTCACTGGACTGTTATGATGCGTTTAACAGTCATCAGCATCTTAAATCCTTGAAAGTTTTTAATATTCAGATTTTTAAAAAAAACGTATGATCATCTATATGTACTGATGAATGTATTATATCATCTTTGCGTTAAATTACAAAAAAACGAATTACTGCTTGTGCGAGGCGTTTCTAATGCAGCGTCAGTGGGACAGGACAGTAAATCTGACATTATTCTCTCCTCTGGCTGCTGTTATCAGTCTCACACTATTTTTTTTCCTTTTTCTGAAAGTCTTGATAACACCATCCTGGAGTTTTTCTGTTATTATTTGAGCAAATAAAAAAAAGAAAACTATTTTTTTTGTCGTGTTCTCCCATTCACTGCACTCTAAGTTTTCACAACTATGACGACTTCCGGTATATGCTTATTTAAATACATGCATAAAATATCTTTATTTTAATAGTATAATATAAATAAATATACCATAATATACTAAATTCTAAACAAAAAAATAAAGTTCAGTGATGCTAATGTACCCTTTACACCTCTGCAAAAAATAATCTTGATATTTTGAGTTTTGTACAATTATTCTGAGTTTTTTTTTGCCAATGAGGTAAGAAAAATAATCTTGTCAAAATGAAAAACAATGACTGTTGCTTGTTTAAAAAAAAAAAACAACAACTCAATTTCGACTCCATTTAAAAACAAAAGACAATATTTTTGCTTGTCTAGAAAATGCTTTTTGATTTTGAAGATTTTGATTTTTTATTTTTTAAGATATTTTGGCTTGAAACAAGACAACAACTAAGAAATAAAAAACATTTTCATTTAATTTCCCTTCAGCTTAGTCCGTTATTTATCAAGGGGTCATCACAGCAGAATGAACCAACAACTATTCCAGCTGCAACTCCGTACTGGGTAACACCCATACACTCTCACATTCGCCCACACACAAAAGGACAATTTTGTTTTCCCAATTCCCCTATAGTGCATGTGTTTGGACTGTGGGGGAAACCGGAGCACCCGGAGGAAACCCATGCCAACACGGATGGAACATGCAAACTCCACACAGAAGCGCCAACTGACCCAGCCGGGACTCGAACCAGCGACCTTCTTGCTGTGAGGCCACAGTGCTAACCACTGAGCAATCCGGAAAAGGATTTCTTTAGCAGTGTATTAGTATTTGCCGTGATTACATTACATATGGCTGGTCTCATAGTGTAGTTTGTGCAGTTTCAGGTCTGTACAGTGTTTCTCCCGCGTCTCTGCTTTTCTTTATTCGCTGTTAAAGAGGTTTCAGAATGATTGGCAGTGCAGAAGTGGAGAGAAAGAGCCTGTTTCTGTGCTTTGATTAAACTCTCTGAGATCTGTCCATTAGCTCTTCACTTTCTGTGTGGGCTGCTGGATATTGGGGTGCCTCAGGTACCAGGGTCAGGACCTTTTCCTTTTCACTTTATGTGATGCCCGTCACATTTTTCATTTCATCCTCCTAAATGCTTTCCTCTTTCCCTCCAACCCCACATTTAAATGTGTGCAATCTTTCCATTCGCAGACACTAAATAAGTAGCTGCTCTCGCTGGCTAAATTACTCATCAGAAGCGCAGTCTTTTAGCCGCTGATGGGGTGTTTTAGATCGTATTTCCCATGCCATCGTTGATTATGATTTCTTTTGAGGTAAATAATGTTGGCAGATCATTTCCTTGCAGTGTGAATATGCATGCGCTGCAAAAAAAAGGCTTTTCTTGCTTTGTTTTTGTCTTGTTTCTAGACCAAATATCTCAAAATTCTGAAATCAAGAAGCTTTTTCTAGACATGTGCAATATATTGTCTTGTTTTCAGAAATAATGGGTCAAAATTAAGAGAGTTGTTATTTAAAACAAGGAAAATTTAAGAGGAGAATGGAATTAACAATAGATATTATATAACTCTTGTAGTGAATTAGCCCATATAATTAGAAATATTGATAATATTACTTAATACATAAGCCCATAATTATGAGAATTGAGTTAGCCCATATCATTATAAATATTCATAATAAAAAAAAAAATATTGTGATTGATTAATTATTAATATTCATAATTATTTGAGCTTATATAATGAGTTGGCGCATATAATTATTCATAACTTCATTTGTTTTTTTAATATTTATAATTCTATGGGCTAATGTAATGAATTAGCTATATAATTATAAATATTCATAATATTTTTTAAAAATATTGTTGTTATTATTAATCATATTTTATATGGGTTATGTAATAAATTAGTTCATATAATTATACATATAATTAAATAACATTATTAATAATCATAATTATATGGGCTTATGTAATGAATTAGTCCATATAATTATACATATTCATAATTAAATAATGCGTTCAATTATTAATATTCATAATGAAGTGACTTGCTATTAATTATTAATATCCATAATTATATGGTCTAATGTAATAAATTAGCTATATAAATTTAAATATTCATAATTTAAGAATGTTGTTATTATTAATAATCATAATCATATGAGCTTATGTAATAATTAGTCTATATAATTATACATATTCATAATTAAATAACTTATTAATAATATTCATAATTATGTGGGCTTATAATGAATTTGTCTATATTGCTATACATATTCATAATTAAATAAGTTGTTGTTGTTGTTGTTATTATTATTATTATTATTATTATTATTATTATTATTATTATTATTATTATTATTATTCATAGTTACATGGATTTATGTAATGAATCAGTCCATATAATTATACATATTCATAATTAAATAACTTGTTATTATTAATATTCATAATTATATGGGCTTATGTAATGAGTTGGTCCATATAATTATACATATTCATAATTAAATAACTTGTTATTATTAATATTCATAATTATATGGGCTTATGTAATGAGTTGGTCCATATAATTATACATATTCATAATTAAATAACTTGTTATTATTAATATTCATAATTATATGGGCTTATGTAATGAGTTGGTCCATATAATTATACATATTCATAATTAAATAACTTGTTATTATTAATATTCATAATTATATGGGCTTATGTAATGAGTTGGTCCATATAATTATACATATTCATAATTAAATAACTTGTTATTATTAATATTCATAATTATATGGGCTTATGTAATTAATTTGCCCAATAATATTATTATTAATATTAATTTATTCATTGAATTATAAATATTTATAATTATAAGGTCTAATTTGATATTCGATTTGTATCATCATACAAAAAACTAATAAAGAGTTTAAAATCTAGAACAAGCCAAATAATCTGCCAATGGGGTAAGCAAATTAATCTTGTTTTTGCATTGAAGTAAGGTTAATTCGCCAATTTGCTTGTTATTTCGTTGCGTTTTGTATGTTTTTCTTGTATTTTTGTTGTTTTTCGTGCTGGATGTACACACTCTTATTGCCTACGACAAACACACACTTCGGGAAATTGGCTCCCTCGTCGCACACCGAAGACCGGACTTTGAGTTCCTCAACGACGCTCTGTTTACAAACACAACAACAGAGCCCTTTGTCTGGACCACACAACCGACACGGCGCCGTAAACGAAGCCGAAAAAGAGGGAAAAGAGCCGGCGTTCTGGTCAGACTACGACGCCGTGGACTTCGACCTCCCTCCCCACCATTCTGCTGGCTAACGTTCAGTCACTGGACAACAAACTTTGCGAGCTACGGGCGCGCATTTCCTTCCAACGGGAAACAAGAAACTGCTGCATTATCGTCTTACAGAAACCTGGCTATCTGCGGAGGGTACCAGACACAGCTGCTGAACTTTCGGGGTTCTCCGTGCACCGCGCGGATAGAACGAAGGAACTCACAGGGAAAAGCAAAGGAGGAGGTGTTTGTTTCTTTATTAACAACTTATGGTGTGATGAGAGAAACATACACTCAGTTAGATCATTTTGTTCTCCTGATCTGGAATACCTTATGCTTCGGTGTCGACCATACTGGCTACCAAGGGAATTCACATCGGTGATTATTGCGGCTGTTTACATCCCCCCTCAAGCCAACACAGAGCAGGCGCTCAGGGAACTGTATGGGAGCATAAACGAGCAGGAAACCGCACACCCGGAGGCAGCGTTTATTGTTACAGGGGACTTTAACAACGCCAACCTCAGGAAAATCGCTCCAAAATACTTTCAACATATCACCACAAACACGCGTGGGGATCGTATTTTGGACCACTGCTACTCTCCGTTCCGGGATGCTTACAAATCCCTCCCCCGCCCACCATTTGGCAAATCAGATCACTCTTCTGTTCTGCTCTTGCCTGCTTACAGGCAGAAACTGAAACGGGAACCGCCCACCCTCAGGACGTTTCAGAGCTGGTCAGACCAATCGGATTCCATACTTCAAGACTGTTTTGATGACGTTGACTGGGAGATGTTCCGGGCAGCTTCTGATGACGACATCGAAGTGTACTCAGATACAGTTACGTGCTTCATCAGAAAGTGCATAGAAGACGTAGTCCCAACAAAAACTGTCCGTATCTACCCTAACCAAAAACCATGGATCAATCGCGAAGTTCGAACAGCCCTATCAGTGCGAACTTCCGCCTATAAATCCAGAAATGCTGAGGAACTAAAACAAGCAAACTACAACCTCAGAAAAACGATCAAAGCAGCAAAACGTCAATACAAAGACAAGGTAGAGGGTCAATTTAACACCAATAATGCAAGGAGCATGTGGCAGGGACTTAATTACATCACGGACTTTAAAAGTAATAAATCCGCCACTGTGAACATTGCTGCGTCTCTCCCGGACGAGCTCAACTCGTTCTACGCCCGCTTTGAAGCCCAGGACAGCGCACATACACAACGCGCCCGCTCTGAAGCCCAGGACAGCGCACATACACAACGCGCCCGCTCTGAAGCCCAGGACAGCGCACACACACAGCGCGCTCCCGCGGCCGACACAGAAACCGCCAGCACACTCTCCGTTTCTGTAGCGGATGTAACGAGATCTTTCCGTCGCGTGAACATCCGAAAAGCTACGGGCCCAGATGGCATCCCTGGACGCGTACTTAAAGCATGCGCACACCAGCTAGCGGGGGTTTTCACGGACATCTTTAACCTCTCGCTCTCTCGGTCTGTGGTTCCTACATGCTTTAAGACAGCTACTATTGTGCCAATACCGAAATCAGCTAAAACCACATGCTTGAATGACTGGCGTCCGGTTGCACTGACACCCATCTTCAGCAAGTGCTTTGAGAAGCTGATTAAAAACCACATCTGCTCTGTACTGCCCGCTAACACTGACCCTTTGCAATTTGCATACAGAAACAACCGCTCCACAGATGATGCTATTGCTTTCACCTTGCACACTGCTCTGTCTCACCTGGAAAACAAAAACACATATGTGAGAATGCTGTTTGTGGACTACAGCTCAGCATTCAACACCATAGTGCCTGCCAAGCTGGTGGTGAAGCTCCAGGCTCTGGGCCTACACAGCTCTCTGTGCAACTGGATCCTGGACTTCCTGTCAAGCAGACGCCAGGTGGTCAGAATGAACAACATCACCTCATCCACACTGATCCTCAACACTGGTGCTCCACAGGGCTGTGTTCTCAGCCCACTCCTGTACTCCCTGTACACACATGACTGTACATCCAAACACAGCTCCAACGTCATCGTTAAATTTGCTGATGACACAACGGTGGTGGGCCTAATCACCGATAATGATGAGACGGCCTACAGAGAGGAGGTGCACGCTCTGACGCAGTGGTGTCAGGAAAACCACCTCTCACTCAACATCAGCAAAACCAAGGAGCTGGTGGTGGATTTCAGGAGAGAGAAGAGAGAACACACTCCCATCACCATCAACGGGACACCAGTGGAGAGAGTCAGCACTTTCAAGTTTCTTGGAGTACACATCGCTGAGGATCTGACATGGACTGCCCACACAGACGCAGTGCTGAGGAAGGCACAACAACGTCTCTTCTTCCTCAGGCGTCTCAGGAGGTTTGGAATGAGCCCCCACATCCTCCGCTCGTTCTACACCTGCACTGTGGAGAGCATCCTCACTGGCTGCATCACCACCTGGTACGGAAACAGCACCAGCAGCAATCGCAAAGGTCTACAAAGGATCGTGCGAACTGCTGGACGTGTAGTAGGAGGTGAGCTTCCCTCCCTCCAGGACATCTACACCAGGAGGTGCATGAGGAAAGCCAAGAGAATCATCAGAGACTCCAGCCACCCAAGCCATAGACTTTTCTCTCTGCTACCCTCAGGCAGAAGGTTCCGCAGCATCCGGTCACGCACCAGCCGACTGAAGGAAAGTTTCTTCCCTCAGACTATCAGGCTGATGAACACTTAACACACCCCACACAAACTCTTCCATACCCCGCACTGCACACCGTCAAGATGTAGCATGCACTGCACTTTAACAAATCCATACTCAAAACAATACTGCCTACGTATCGCTGTCAACATTGCCAATTTTACATTGTCTTGTTTTTTTTGTGAGTATGTTGTTGTATACTGCACTGTCTGTATCCTGCACTGTCTGTATTTTTGCACTGTCTGTATTTTTGCACTGTCTGTATTTTTGCACTGTCTGTATTTTTGCACTGTCTGTATTTTGCACTGTCTGTATTTTGCACTGTCGTTGTATTTACACTGTCTGTATTTTGCACTGTCTGGAGCCAGCACCTAAGCTTTTCACTCATCATAGCACACGTGCTGCTGATGATGTGACAATAAAAGTGATTTGATTTGATTTGATTTGATTTGATTTGATTTTAAGGAAAAACTCTTCTAATTTTGACTCCATATTTCTGAAAACAACACAATATTTTTTGCTTGTCTAGAAAATGCTTCTTGATTTAAGAATGTTGAGATATTTGGACTAGAAACAAGACAAACTCAAAGTAAGAAAGCATTTTTGCAGTGCATGCATTGCTTTTTTAATCTTGCTGAAAATCTCCGGTGGTTTTCTGTTTTTGCACGTTGCGTTTGTGCCTCAGGTGTTTTTTATTGAAAGCACTTGTTTCGATGAGCTTGAAATTGATGCGAGGTCTTTCAGCGATGACCTTTTCTTTGCTAAGGCAAGGGTCAATACAACACCTCTGGGAGAAGCAATGATTTTTTGGCCTGAATAAATCAAAGCGGCGTTTCGAGGGCAAGCTTTTGGTTAAATGAGTCTTTTGATTTGATTAGCTTGGAGATTCATCAACACTGGCATGCTGAGTTTCACAAAGGCTTTGCATATTAATCACTTACTCTCGGAGCAGATCTTTTGTTTGAATTAGTGTGTGTACTGTGCAATGATCATTTTGTGTGTGATTTTTACAGCAGTTCAACAAATGCATACTTCATATTAAGTGAGTGTCATTTTACACACAATTATAATTTACTTTTTGTTCCGTCTCACCAAAGAAATAGTTTGAAGTAGAACATTTATGCGTCTCAGAGCATCACTGCACTGAATGAATCTGTTTGTGAATGAATTATTTGAGTCAGTTATTCAATTATCCATTCACTTGCTTCCTTTTTATAAATTGAATCAACACTGAACAAATGATTTGAGTGAATGATTCAGTGAATCACTTTATGTGAAGCCTCTCACAGTTAGCTGGAAACGCTGCATAATATTTAAACACAATATTGTCTTTCAGTTTCCCCAATTAAATAGTTCAAACTAAGCAGGAGCAGAGCATTTGTGCATCTCAGAGCAACACTGCACCTAATGAATCTGTTTGGAATGAATCATTTGAGTCAGTGAATCAATTATCCATTCACTTGCTGCTTTTTTATTGAATCAACACTGTGAATGAAATAGTTTGAGTGAATGATTCAGTGAATCACTTTGTGATGCCTGTCACAGCTGCAAATGCTTCACAATATTTAGACAATATTGTCTGTTTTCTTGTTCATTTTTGTCAAATAAATGGTTAAATCTAAGCAGGAGCAGAGCATTTGTGCATCTCAGAGCAACACTGCACTTATGAATCTCTTTAATGAATCATTTGAGTCAGTGAATCAATTATCCATTCACTTGCTGCTTTTTTATTGAATCAACATTGTGAATGAAATAGTTTGAGTGAATGATTCAGTGAATCACTTTATGTGATGCCTGTCACAGTTAGCTGGAAATGCTGCACAATATTTACACACACTACTATTCAGCTTCTCCAAATTAATATTTGGTTAATTTGTGCGTCTCGGAGCATCACTGCACTTAATTTATTTATTTGTGAGTGAATCATTTGAGTCAATGATTCAATTATCCGTTCACTTGCTGCTTTTTGATTGAAAAAACAAAAAAACAAAAACAAACTGTGAACAAATAGTTTGAGTGAATGATTCAGTGAATCACTTTATTAGATGCTTGTCACAGAAACGCAGCACAGTATTTAGTTACTGTATTTAGCACAGTATTTAGTTTGTTAAACATGTATTTGTCTCAGAGCAACACTGCACTTATGAATCTGTTTGTGAATGAATCATTTGATCCTCAGTGATTCAATTATCCATTCACTTTATTTTAATTGAATCAGCACTGTGAACAAATCATTTACTGTAAGTGAATGATTCGATGAATCACTTTATATGATGCCTGTCACAGTTAGCTGGATAGGCTTCACAACATTTACACACAAAATTGACAGTTTCTGGATCAGTGTTGCCAGATAAATTGTTTATTAAATGTTTATGTGTCTCACAGCAACACTGCACTTATGAATCTGTTTGTTAATGAATCATTTGAGGCAATGATTCTATTATCTGTTAACTTTCTGCTTTTTAATTGAATCAGTGTTGTGAAGAAGTAGCTTGAGTGAGCGATTCAGTGAATCACTTTGTGAAGCCTCTCACAGTTGCGATGTTGCACAATATTTAGACAATATTGTCTGTTTTCTTGTTCATTTTTGTCAAATAAATGGTTAAATCTAAGCAGGAGCAGAGCATTTGTGCATCTCAGAGCAACACTGCACTTATGAATCTGTTTGGAATGAATCATTTGAGTCAGTGAATCAATTATCTATTCACTTGATGCTTTTTTATTGAATCCACACTGTGATAAAATAGTTGAGTGAATGATTCAGTGAATCACTTTGTGATGCCTGTCACAGTTTGCTGGAAATGCTGCACAATATTTAGACACAATATTGTTTGTTTTCTTGTTCATTTTTGTCAAATAAATAGTTAAAACTAAGCAGGAGCAGAGCATTCGTGCATCTCAGAGCAACACTGCACTTATGAATCTGTTTAATGAATCATTTGAGTCAATGATTCTGTTATCTATTCACTTGCTGCTTTTTAATTGACTTAGCATTGTGAACAAATATTTTGAGTCACTTTATGTGAAGCCTCTCACAGTTAGCTCAATTTAGACACAATGTTGTCTTGTTTTTTGTTCAGTTTTGTCAAATAGATAGTAGCAGAGCATTTGTGAGTCTTAGAGCAGCACTGAACTATATAAATGTCTTTGTGAATGAATCATTTGAGTCATTGATTCAATTATTTATTTTCCTGCTGCTTTTTAACTGGATCAGTATTGTGAACAAATAGTTTGAGTAAATGATTGTGTGAATCATTTCATGTGATGCCTGCCACTGATTGATTGATTCATAAGGACACCTGCTTTTGTTTTTAAATGAATCGGCCATTTTTAATGATTCAGTTGAATGAATGATTCAGTGAATCATTCATTAAGGCATCACCTTAGGGTCATCTACTTGACATTAGTGTCATATTTATCCATCACAGACTTAAACCAGCCAAGGCAATCACAAAACAGCTAAATATGATTTCATTCATTTATTCATTTTGCTTTGGCGTAGTCCCTTTATTTATCAGGGGTCGCCACGGTGGAATGAACTGCCAACTATTCCAGCATATGTTTTATGCAGCGGATGCCCTTCCAGCTGCAACCCAGTACTGGGAAACGCCCATACACACACACACACACACACACACACACACACACACACACACACACACACACACACACACACACACACACTCATACACTGCGTCCAATTAAGTTCATCAATTCCCCTATAGTTCATGTGTTTGGACTGTGGGGGAAACCGGAGCACCCGGAGGAAACCCACACCAACACGGGGAGAACATGCAAACTCCACACAGAATAGTTCTCATCCATAGTTTCTTCTGCAAATCCCCTTTAGATCTCCTTGAGCAATGGTTGGTACCTGCGTTTTTAAAATAGCATGCTAACGAAGTCTTTGCTGTATGCATAATTTATGCAAATTTCCTGTATGCATAGAATATGTTAATTAAATCACTTGACAAATGTGCAGCATTAATATTAGTATTAATAAGCACACACACTTCTCTGAACAGTGTATCCCACAGTGCAGCGCCGCTGACGCTTTATTCTGTTCTGTTGTGCAAATGCAGGAATGTGAAGCGTCTGCTTATTATTGGGAGGATTGTTGTGTTTGTGTTTGTGCTGCATATCTTTCACCTTTCCTCAGTTGTTATTTTTGAATAAAAAAACATCCAGAAACATGCAGAAACTATCGACACACACTCTTCTGCTGTTCAACTGTAAGAATGCTGAATCTGTTTGGCCACATGAGGAGGAATGTCCTCATCTACACCTTCATTTAGTCATTTTCTGACCTTCTGTTGCTCTGCATGATGGACATTTCTGTTTTCATTTATATACTTAGACACACACACACACACACACACACACACACACACAACACACAGATGGACATACACACCCATATATATATATACATACACACACACACACACACACACACACACACACACAACACACAGATGGACATACACACCCATATATATATATACATATATACACACACACACACACACACACACACACACACACACACACACACACACACACACACACACAACACACAGATGGACATACACACCCATATATATATATATATACATATATACACACACACACACACACACACACACACACACACACACACACACACACACACACACACACACAACACACAGATGGACATACACACCCATATATATATACATACACACACACACACACACACACACACACACACACACACACACACACACACACACACACACACACACATAAACAGACGAACACAAACACACACACACAAAGACGGACACAAAAACACACACACACACACACACACACACACACACACACACACACACACACACACACACACACACACACACAGATAGATGGACAGACACTAAGATGGACAGACACCCCCCCCCCCCCCCCCCCCAACACACACACACACACACAGACACACACAGATAGATGGACAGACACACACACACACACACACAGATAGATGGACAGACACAGAGACGGAAACACACACACGCACACACACGCACACCCCTTTATGTGTAGCTCTCCCTCTTCACCTTTGTGCTGTGTGTTTCTGGAATGTCCCCGTGGCTCGCTTCTGTTAACCGCAGCTCTTCTCTGACTCTTCTTACACACACACACTTGCCTCAATATCTGAAGTCGTCATCGTACACGTTCTCTGAACATTTTCAACAGAAGCATGTTTAACTCAGAGTCAGCTGTAAGTCTCTGTTCAGCATCGCCTCTTCTTCATGTTGGTCAGTGTTTTCCTCTTATACTCAAGAGTGTGTTGGGGAAAGTGATGCATCACAATATTGAGTTACTCACTAAGAGAGTAACTAGTTATGGCAGGTAAAGTGTTATTTTTGACTTACTTCCATCTTACTTTTTGTTGCTTTTGCTGAGGCTTGGTCTTTCAGAAATTGCAGGGTTTCTTCTTCTTTAATAGAGGAGCTCTGCAATGAACAACACACTAAATAACCTTCATTTACCTTTAAACACATATCAGACTATAATAATGTAGGATGATGTTATCTTCTGAGAGCTTCCTGATGGGTCTACATTGCGTATATACAGATTAATGAGAGTTTCAAGAGTTCCCACTTAGATATGCTTAGCGTTTATAGCAGGTTTGGCATGGTGTCTCGGGAGAGAACCTTAGCTCAGAGATGCTTGAGCCCAAGGCTCCCGCCCGGTCAATATTAGGGGTGTCAAAATTAATCGTTTCTTCGGTGCACAGTGATGCAGATGGGGACAATTCGATATCGGTTCAGTAATAGATCATAACCGGTTATTATGCACTGACGTCATTTATTCCCTATGCGCGATGTCGTGGTAGAATACTATGGCGAAGGAGGCGAGGGGGAGTAAATAAAACACTCCTACTACTTAAAAACCAAATCTTTCACTGACACTGAGGAATGGTAAAGCACGAGCCGCTATTTCACTACTAGGGAGAAATGCTGTAAAACTCTAACTCTCTCTCTCTCTCTCTCTCTCTCTCTCTCTCTCTCTCTCTCTCTCTCTCTCTCTCTCTCTCTCTCTCTCTCCACACACACCCACACACACTTTGGGCATTTGACCCGTTGGCCAGTGTTGCCAGATTGGGCGGTTTTGAATCCAAGTTTGCGGGTAAAAAGTAACATAGGCGGGTAGTGGATATTTGGGCGGTATTGTAAAGGTACGCCCGCCTGCCCGCGATCTCCCGTAACCCCCCCACTATTCGTGAAACTTGGGACCGTTCCCCCCACTTTTCGTGAAATATGGGACGATCCAACCACCCCTCATACATTTTTGAGCGTCCAGCAACCCCCCCCCCCCCCCCCCCTTACAGTTCAAGAAATTTGGGACCGTCCAACCCCCCCTCCCCCCACTTTTTGTAAAATCGAGGTTGTTGGGCGGGTGTTTTTGCACTTCGGCGGGTTTTTGGGCTGGAAAAAGTCAGTTACATCTGGCAACACTGCCGCTGGCATGTTCGTGAGGTAAATTTCCCTCCTTTCGGCTGTTTGTGGATCGAGACACAAGCGTACCTGTGGTGCGAGTTTGTTTTATTGTATTTACTCTATTACGGATTACCTGATAACCGCGCATATAGACTGACCCACGGCTGTTTTTCCCGCGTCACTCATGGGTGAACAGCGCTTTCATTTCTAAAGCCAATCGCAGCCCTTTCTGTTGAGCGATGAAGACGATGACCAGTCATAGGGGTGTAAGAACGTGCCAGCGCTCAAAAAGCAAGCGGGATAATATTTACATTAGCTTATTTCTTATGAATGCTCGTGCTGTCTTCTGAGCATGTGTTGGAGTTTTTATTTACAAAGAGTGTTTTTTTTTTGAGCAGGTAAAATTAAAGGGACAGTTCATATCTCTGACTGCTGGTATTAAAGGACAAACTTGTATTACAAGTAATATATAAATATAAACATATTTATAGATTTTAATACAATTTTTTTTCTTGTGTTGTAAAGAAAAAATTCTAATTATGTATGGAAAGCATCGTCAATGCACCGAGATATCGAATTGAACCGAGTTGATGGCATAATCGTAACCGAACCGTGAGACCAGTGTAGGTTCACACCCCTAGTCAATAAGCATATCAGGGGATCCGAGATCAGGTATGTCTCGAGAGCTCCCCCTTAGAAAAGGGAGGAAAAGGAGGAGATGGGGTGGAGGGGGGGGTTCTTTCCAAAACGAAGATAGAGCAGTAGGGAGAAAACAATCCATTTATAGCAAGCTTGGATCACTCTGATTGGATTATTACTGATTACAGATGAGCAGCCAGTTGTGCTTAATCATATCATGTGCTCCTCTCGAAATTAGTTCATGAAACTTCACTTAAAGCAGTGCGTTTGATGCTTTTTTTTTTTTAAATTTATTTATTTATTATTTTTTCGGGGATTTTCACCTTTATTGGATAGGACAGTAGAAAGTATTGACAGGAAAGTATGGGGAGCAGAGAGAGGGGAAGGATCGGCACAGGACCGCGATGCGGGAATCGAACTCGGGTCGCCGTGAGCACTGGAGTGCACCTGCTTTTGAGCTTTTAATCTCATTATTGCAGTAAAATCACTGTGCATTGAGACTATGATCCCCTTTTTCTTTTCCTCATGTGTTCAGAATAATCAGAATACTTCTTTTTTTTTAGCATTGCTTTTTTTAGCAAAGCCATCCTGCTTTCTGTCTGTTCCTGCATTCCCTCATCCAGCGCCAGATTCAACATGACTGCATTAATTATAAATCAGCCATTAAAAGCTAATTTATTCATTTAAAAAATAACTTGCATCAGATAAAAAAAAAACTCGGTAACACTTTATTTTGATGGTCCATTTGAGCATTAGTAGACTCTCTGCTTAATATCTGTTGAAACTGACATTCAACAGTCCTTCAACAGACATTTAACTGACTATAAGAAACTTTGCAAGTACATGTCAACTCACACTAACCCTAACCCCAACCCTAACCCCAACCTAACAATCTACTTATAATCTAATGATAATTAGTTGCAATGTAACTTAAATTCAACAAACGGACCGTCAAAATAAAGTGTGACCAAAAACTCAAATTATTAAAGTAATAATAATAATAATAAGTAATATGCCTTACCTGACGCAGTGGCGCAGTAGGTAGTGCTGTCGCCTCACAGCAAAAAGGTCGCTGGTTCAAGCCTCGTCTGGGTCAGTTGGTGTTTCTGTGTGGAGTTTGCATGTTCTCCCTGCGGGTTTCCTCTGGGTGCTCCGGTTTCCCCCACAGTCTAAACGCATGCGGTACAGGTGAATTGGGTAAGCTAAATTGTCCATAGTGTGTGAATGAGTGTGTATGGATGTTTCCCTGAGATGAGATGGAAGGGCATCCACTGCGTAAAAACATGCTGGATAAGTTGGCGGTTCATTCCGCTGTGGCGACCCCGGATTAATAAAGGGACTAAGCCGAAAAGAAAATGAATGAATGAGTAATATTATTACATAACTCATGTTACTTGTAATGCCTTACCCTCAGTATCAGATCACCTTCTGAGATAATGACTGTAAAACATGTTCATGGGGGAGCTCAGGTCAGATTTGTGGACGCACCAAAATATTAATCATAATAAAAAGGAGAAAAGATGCATTCAGTTGATCAAAAGTGACAGAAAATACATTTAAATTGTACTGAAAGATCAATGAACTACAAATAAATGTTGTTAGGATTTATGTGAATCCTAAAAATAAAATGTTTCCACAAACATATGAAGCAGAACCGCTGTTTTCAACATTGATTATGAATCTAAAATGTTTATATATAAATGGTTATTTTGAGGTGTCACGGTGGCTCAGTGGTCAGCACTGTCACCTCGCAGCAAGAAGGTTGCTGGTTTGAGTCTCTGCTGGGTCAGTTGACGTTTCTGTGTGGAGTTTGCATGTTCTCCCAGTGTTGGCGTGGGTTTCCTCTGGGTGCTCCGGTTTCCCCCACAGTCCAAACACATGCGCTATAGGGGAATTGATGAACTAAATTGGCCGTAGTGTATGAGTGTGTGTGTGAATGAGTGTGTGTATGGGTGTTTCCCAGTATTGGGTTGCAGCTGGAAGGGCATCCGCTGTGTAAAACATATGCTGGAATAGTTGGTGGTTCATTCTGCTGTGGCAGCCTCTGAAATAAAGACGAAGTCAAAGGAAAATGAATGAATGGTTATTCTGTATTTTAATAAACTAAGATTGCCATCATATATCATATTATATCAGAATGCTTTGGTTTAGTTTCAGTCAAGTGTGTTTCTGCCACCGCATTCTTATAACCAGAGTATATTAGTGAAGTAAAGGAGGAGAGTCTGGAGATCTGCTCCTCCCCGTCTTTAATTCTCTCTCACTCTTTCTGTCCCGCTTAATAAGCAGCGGAGTCAGGAAACTGGAAGAGTGCTTGCGTAAGTGGAGGAGAAAAGGGGAGAGATGCTGTTCCTCTCTCAATTTGGGATGTGCTGGGATGAAATTAGACTCACATTAGCAGATCAGCTCCGTCTGACAGGAGGAGGAGGATTCTCTGTTCTCTTATATATTCTCTACACTCTTGTATATTCTCTATTATGCTATATACAGGATTCTCAGCTCTGCTCCTACTCTCTAATACACCGAATTAATGAATTACAGAGGACTCATTAATACTGTGAGGATGAGGATTGAACTCTCATCTGCTGTCCACACATACACACATGCATGCACACACAGGCATACAGTCATCTTTCATTTTGCTTCGGCTTAGTCTCTGATTATTCAGGGATCACCACAGCAGAATGAACCGCCAATTATTCCAGCATATGTTTTACGTAGCAGATGCCCTTCCAGCTGCAACCCAGTACTGGGGAAACACCCATACACTATCATTCACACACTCATACACTACGGCCAATTTAGTTAATCAACTCCCCTATAGCGCATGTGTTTGGACTGTGGGGGAAACCAGAGCACCCGGAGGAAACCCACGCCAACACGGGGAGAACATGCGAACTCCACACAGAAACACCAACTGACCCGGCCGGGACTCAAACCAGCGACCTTCTTGCTGTGAGGCCACAGTGCTAACCACTGTGTAACCCCACACAGACATACAGATAGTTACACACGTCCCCATGAGTCTGTGTGCATTCATATTTAAGTCCCCACTGGGACATAAAAACAAGTACATACACACACAAACACACTTGTATACATAATTTACAGCAGGGGTGTCCAAACTCAATCCTGGAGGGCCGGTCTCCTGCATATTTTAGTTCCAACCCCAATTAAACACCTGAACCAGCTAATCAAGCTCTTTATACAGTAGGTATACTAGAAACTTCCAAGCAGGTGTGTTGAAGGAAGTTGGAGCTAAACTATACAGGACACCGACCCTCCAGGACAGAGTTTGGACACCCCTGGTTTACAGGGACTCTTCGTAGGTGTAATATGTTTTATATGTTAAAAATCACTTATTATATGGCATTACCCCTAAACCCAACCCTCACAGCAAACCTGTGGTCAATTTTGAATGTCAGATGACCTTGTTAAGCAGCGTTTTGAATTATAGGGACATGAGGTGTGACCCTGTAAACCAGGGATGTCAAACTCAATTCCTGTAGAGCCGCAGCCCTGCACAGTTTAGTTCCAACCCTGCTTCAACACACTTACTGGTAGGTTTCGAACAAGCCTGAAGGACTCAATTAGTTTGATCAGGTGTGTTTAATTAGGGTTGGAACTAAACTGTGCAGAGCTGCGGCCCTTTAGGAATTGAGTTTGACATCCCTGCTGTAAACCATCTTAATACAACTAAATTAAACTCGGGGCGACACGGTGGCTCAGTGCTTAGTGTGTATGGGTATTTCCTAGTACTGGGTTGTGGCTGGAAAGGGCATCTGCTGTGTAAAACATATGCAGGAATGGTTGGCGGTTCATTCCGCTGTGGCGACCCCTGATGAATAAAGGGACTAAGTCGAAGGAAAATGAATGCATGAATAAATCATATCCATGTCATTACTACAACTTTGTGTCCCTGTAAACCTCATAAAACCTGTACACTTGCGCGCACACACACCTTTTCCGCCCTTTTTGAAGTGTATTTGATTAGTATCATGTTATTTGTGTATCTCTTTGCATAAAAAGCCAATATTGTCATTTGATATGATTATTATATATATTTTTTGAGTTTGTGATGACGATGAATGACTAAACTGGCGAATGATTAATCAGACACAGGAAGGTTTTAATCAGGCGGAGGTGTGAATCGCTCCATGTTGATCACGTCTGGTCTTCATTTCATCAGAACACACTGCATCCAGAATCAGACTTATTTTAATCGTCCTCTCTGTAAAGTCAGGGAGCGTGGCTGGATCAACAAGAAAGGCATTAAGGGCCGTCTAATTAAATCCAAACAAGCTGAAGGGAGCCATTCTGCCCCTCATTTGCATAATTAGTGGATTTTTTTTTCCCCCCTCTCTGCTTTCGTGGCATTTGTAGATTAATATACTCAAATTATCTACCTCACAGATTAGTAAATAAACAATGATGGAGTAAATGAATTGAGACGGCTGAGCAATGAGATCTGACAGTTGTACAAATGATAATGAAAAGCCCGACTTCAGATGGAGAGGAGGAACATAAACAACAGATTGGCAAGAGCTGAGTGATATAGAACAAGATTTGTGTATGTGGAGGATTTTATTTCCCCCTGTAATGATTGATGTTCAGCTTGGTGTGTTTTGGAGATTCTATTTAGGCCTGTCATTAATAAATATGACTTTAAATCAGCCAGTCCCTGTCTTAATAAAGGATTCACTGAATCATTTACTTAAACGATTTGTTCAAAATGCTGATTCAGTTGAAAAGTAGCAAGTACATGCATTATTGAATCACTGATACAAACGATTAATTCAGAAAACCATTCATTCATGTGCTCACTCACTGGCCACTTTATTAGGTACACCTGCCCAACTGCTCGTTAACTAGAGTTTCTAATCAGCCAATCACATTGCAGCAACTCAATGCAATTAGGCATGTAGACATGGTCAAGACGATCTGCTGCAGGTCAAAGCGAGCATCAGAATGGGAAAGAAAGGGGATTTAAGTGACTTTCAACGTGGCATGGTTGTTGGTGCCGGCCTGGCTGGTCTGAGTATTTCAGAAACTGCTGATCTGCTGATCTCTCGGGTTTACATAGAATGGTCCGACAAAGAGGAAATATCCAGTGAGCGGCAGTTCTGTGGGCGCAAATGCCTTGTTGATGTCAGAGGAGAATGGCCAGACTGGTTCCAGCTGATAGAAAGGCAACAGTAACTCAAATAAGCACTCGTTACAACCGAGGTCTGCAGAAGAGCATCTCTGAACACACAACACGTCCAACCTTGAGGAGGATGGGCTACAGCAGCAGAAGACCACACCGGGTGCCACTCCTGTCAGCTAAGAACAGGAAACTGAGGCTACAATTCACACAGGCTCACCAAAACTGGACAATAGAAGATTGGAGAAACGTTGCCTGGTCTGATGAGTCTCCATTTCTGCTGCCACATTCGGATGCTCGGGTCAGAATTTGGCCTCAACCACATGAAAGCATGGATCATCCTGCCTTGTATCAGCGGTTCAGGCTGGTGGTGGTGGTGTAATGGTGTGGGGGAGATTTTCTTGGCACACTTTGGGTTCATTAGTACCAATTGAGCATGGTGTCAACGCCACAGCCTACCTGAGTATTGTTGCTGACCATGTCCATCCCTTTATGACCACAGTGTCTCCATCTTCTGATGGCTACTTCCAGCAGGATAACGCACCATGTCATAAAGCGCCAATCATCTCAGACTGGTTTCTTGAACATGACAATGAGTTCACTGTACTCAAATGGCCTCCACAGTCCCCAGAGCTCAATCCAATAGAGCACCTTTGGGATGTGGTGGAGATTGGCATCATGGATGTGCAGCCGACAAATCTGCAGCAACTGTGTGATGCTATCATGACAATATGGAGCAAAATCTCTGAGGAATATTTCCAGTAGCTTGTTGAATCTCTGCCACAGAGGATTAAGGCAGTTCTGAAGGCAAAAGGGGTCCGACCCGCTACTAGTAAGGTGTACCTAATATAGTGGCCGGTGAGTGTATATATCTTGTAAAAATGTTTATGACAAAGTCTGAAAAACAAACATTTTAGCTACTTTGAATTCATTTAAATAAGTTTTATTTGACTAGAAAAGTTAATTTGATTCAACAAACTATGAAGGCAGCAACATTTTGTTTACAGTGTATGCATCCATCTGTCCATCTCATATGTGTTTACAGTGTCTGTCAATGGTGTAAGCAAAATAAACAAACAAACATAAAACAATAAGAAATGAGAACATGATCATTGAGCTTCCTCCATTGGCAGATTATTTTGGTTGTTTTAAGGAAAAACTCACTTAATTTTGACTCGTTATTTCTGAAAACAAGACTACTGTATATTTTTACTTGTCTAGAAATTGCTTCTTGATTTAAGAATCTTTAGATATTTGCACTTGAAACGAGACAAAAACTCTATATAAGAGAAGCATTTTTCCCCTCAGAGGTCACGTGACCGATAAATCTCCAATCATCAATCCTCCTCGCTCTCGCTCTGGAAGACAAGCTTTCTGTCGCTCCATTCATCCCTCCATCTTTCTGCAGTTTAACACACAGAGCTGTTATTCTAGCTTATCGACTGGCCTGCCTGTATTCTTTACAAGCCGCCCGCTTGCGCTGCTATTGATTGATCAGCTGTCCAGAGTATGGATTACTGCGCTTTCCTGATCTGCTATATTGATAAATGGCTGATTGAGCCCCGCAGTCTCTTGACCTCAATCCTCCCTCCCTCTCTCTGTTTCTTTCTTTCCGTTTCCCTATTGTGTTCTGTTATTTTCTTTTCTTTTCTGTTATGCTATGTTCCATTGTATTCTATTATGATCTATTCTGTTCTTTTCTGTTCTGTTCTTTTTCGTTGTATTCTAGTATAATCTGTTGTGTTTTGTTTTATTGTATTCTATTATGATCCATTTGTTCTGTTCAATTCTGTTCCGTTTTGTCGTGTTCTATTCCGTCATATTCTATTCTTATCTGTTCTGTCGTGTTCTATTCTGTCCTGTTTCGTCGTGTTCTATTCCGTCATATTCTATTGTCATGTTCTATTCTGTCCTGTGTCGTCATGTTCGGTTTCATCTTATTCTATTCCATCATATTCTATTGAATTCTGTTCCTTCCCATTGTATTCTATTATGATCTGTTCTATTCTGTTCTGTTCTATTTCGTTGTATTCTATTCTGTCCTGTTTCATCACGTTCTGTTCTGTTCCGTCATGTTCTAATCTGTTCTCTTCTATTCTGTTGTATTCTATTCTGTTCTGTTCCGTCATGTTCTAATCTGTTCTCTTCTATTCTGTTGTATTCTATTCTGTTCTGTTCCGTCATGTTCTAATCTGTTCTCTTCTATTCCGTTGTATTCTATTTTGTTCTGTTCCGTCTTGTTCTATTCTGTTCTGTTCCGTCTTGTTCTATTCTGTTCTGTTCTATTCCATTCTGTTCTGTTCTATTCCGATATGTTCTGTTCTATTCCATTCTATTCTGTTTTGTTCCGTCTTGTTCTATTCTGTTATGTTCTATTTCATTCTGTTCCGTCTTGTTCTATTCTGTTATGTTCTATTCCGTTCTATTCTGTTATGTTCTATTCCACTCTATTCTGTTGTGTTCAGTCTTGTTCTATTCTGTTATGTTCTATTTCATTCTGTTCCGTCTTGTTCTATTCTGTTATGTTCTATTCCACTCTATTCTGTTCTGTTCCGTCTTGTTCTATTTTCTTATATTCTGTTCTGTTCTATTCCATTCTGTTCTGTTCCGTCTTGTTTGATTCTGTTATGTTCTATTCCATTCTGTTCTGTTCCGTCTTGTTCTATTCTGTTGTATTCTATTGTCTTGTTTCACTGTTCGGTTCTATTCCGTTGTATTCTATTCTGTCCTGTTTCATTGTTCTAATCAGTTATGTTCTATTCAATTCTATTCTGTTCTGTTCTATTCTGTTGTATTCTGTTCTGTTTCATCGTGTTCAATTCTGTTCTGTTCCGTCATGTTCTATTATGTTCTGTTATATTCTATTGTATTCTATTATAAATTATTCTGTTCTGTTCTACTCTATTGCATTGTGTTCTATGCTGTCCTATTCCGATGTATTCTATTCTGTTCTGTTCTATTTTATTCTAAATTCAAATGTTACATATGCATTGACACCATAGTATGTGGGATATATTTACATTACATAGATGAAAACAAATAAAGTAGTGCTTTAAATGCAACATTAATATACCGTATAACAATTAACAGTTTAGGATAAACTATTCATTTAAAACCTTTTAGAATTCAGTGTGTGTGCCTGTCGCGCTCTATTTAAGAATATTATTGAATCGTTTTCTGTGTAAAAGTATGTTTGGGGAAAAAAGGTTTTTGTCAATTTCTGAATTTATTATGGGTCAAAGTAAATTATAAACTCATACTAGTAGGAAGAGAGCACTGCGTTTAGATTCATACATTAACTTTTATGTTTTTTTAGGTACAGTCAAATCCAGAATACTACTTTTGAATTGAGGCTCTGTGACTGATGGAAATATCATTTTTCTTCTCATTTTCTGTAGGCATACAGTAGTGTCACGTCTGGCGTAAAGCAGGGAATAATCAAAGGTGCGGATCCAGATGCAGCCAAACAAATATTTATTTAAACAAACTAAAACAAAGCAAAGCAATGAAAGAAACGCAGACAGCATAGGAGTGACAAAAAACTAATGACAACGAAGTGCTAACAGAACAGGGTATAAATACACTAGGAAACAATGAACTAAACAAGCTGACAAGAGGGTGGAGACGATTAGCTCAAAGACTAACAAGATTAGGGTAAACCTAAGGTGAGCAGGAAGTGACATGAAAACACAGAACTGAAACATGCAAACACCGAAACCAGGATGTTACAAGTAGCATGTCAGGGTGTCCCGAGTTCGAATCCCGGCTCAAGGACATTTCCCAACCCTACCCTCCTTTCTCTCTCTCCCACTTCGCTTAGTCTCATCACTGTCCTAAAGACAAAAAGGCCAAAAATAAATCTTAAAAAAAGCGTAATGTTGCTTTTAGATTTCTTATATGTATTTTTTGCATGTTATTAAAAGGTAAATGTAAAATTTAAATATTTTATATCAAATTGTAATCATTTTTTTCTAATTAAATTCTCTCCCAGGCACACACACACACCTTTGACTTGCCTTCATTCATCAGTGGGATGGAGATCAATGCGCGTAGTATTAATGTGAAGGCGGAGATGGAGGATTCAGACTGATGATGATGATGATGTAGGATAATCGTAGGCTTGGATGGATGAGATCTGAGTGTTTAATTGGAAGAGTTTTAGCTTCCCAACAGGACTGGGTGATAAACGGTTTCATATCGAGACTGCTATAAAATGTCTGTCGATAATGATGACGATGAGCTGTGGATGTTTTCACTCTGCGTGGATTAATCACTGCTGGAATAAACCGCAGTCAGTGCCTGGTGCTCATAAGTCTGCCTGTTTAATGGGAATAAATGGAGTTTTTATCTACTACACCAATCCGGTTATACTGTAATCTACTGT
>LR812537.1:58039643-58049643 GCA_903798195.1 Danio kyathit | reverse complement strand
GGTAGGAATGACATCCCGTCCTGCTCATAATTCTGTCTTCATATAGCCGTATATGTGGCTATTACATATTCAGAATGCACTGTGATCTAGCCGGGCTCGGATCGTATTGCTTTCTCATTACAATCGATCTCCTCCAGAGTTTGTTTCGATCGAGCCGACACCACCTCATTCAGGTGATCTGGAGGTGGTTGCTGGATTCACATCTGCCAAATGAACCGTGCTAACTGGGGAAACGCGCCAGGTTCCAAAACAAAAGTCTAGGTGTGAAAGCAGCTTTACTGAAAGCTCTTTTTTTATTTATTTATTTATTTATTTATTTATTTTTTTTTTTATAAATATCAACTTCAAATTTGGAATGTAATCTGTTCAGAATTTATTTGCTTGTTCTCTGTCAGTTTTAGGCAAAAGCAGGTTTTGTAAACTATATTTTATGTAATATCTTAAAATATAAATGTATTTGTAAGAGCCAGTTATGCATAATTCATTTGTGATAATAATTTAGTTAAAAAGGTTAAAACATGGTGAAAATTGATATTTAAATATAATAAGAATTCATAGTGATTGTATTATCTAAAATGCATAATTTAATAATTAATACAATTTAAAAGCTTTTACTTTGGTATTTTTGGCTTCCGACAGTAATACGTCATGAGGTCATTAGTTTGTACGTTTAAGTCAGATTGCAGTTATGGATGTTGGAAGCAACACAGTTTTTTGACCGAGCTATATCAGGTCTATTGTATCTTTGTATTTTTGTTTGCATTTCTTCAGTAAACACTTTTTAAATGAAGATTCGGTCGTACTCGCGTGATTTCAAATACTGGTTGTTGGAATAGAAGCTGCAAAAGGTGGTACATAAGGATGTGCACGAAAGGTGTGCCACTACAGTATTGTTTTATTATTTTTATAGATATAAAGGCACATAACTAGTTTTATTGAACTGGATGAGCTGGTGACCTGGTGGTCATGTCTGGTACTGCAGCCAAAATAAATTTTACTTTAACTTCAAATTTGCAATATAATTTGTTCAGATATTTAGTTTTCATTTTGCCAATTTTAGGCTAAATCAGATTTTGTAAAACACATTTTATGCATTATATTAAACTATAAATGTATTGTTTTATTATTTTAATAAAGGCACATAACTAGTTTTATTGAACTAGGTGGGCACCTTGTGGTCACTTCCTGTAGTACAGCCAAACTAACTCTTACTGAAAGCTAATTTTTTGAGATATCAACTTCTAACTCCTAATGTCACTACACTGTAAAAATAAAATCCATAATTGTACGGTTTATTTCCTGCAGCTGGGGTACCGGGGAAAAAAACGTAAAATAACGGCCGTTAAATTATAGAAAATTACCGTAAAATAACGGACATTAAATTACAAAAATTTAAATTTCTGGTAAACTTCTGTAATTCAACCTTTGTTATTTTACAGTAAATTTCTGTAAATTAACGGCCGTTATTTTACTTTTTTTCGGCACCCCAGCTGCCGGAAATAAACAGTAAACTTACAGATTTTTTTTTTTTTACAGTGTAGTTAAAACACTCCATGCATTTTTTTTCAACACATCCCATAATTTCTAAAACATTAACATCTACCAAATGGTTGATCTGTCGGTTTATGGTTAAACTACTAGATTTAATAAATTTACTATGAAAAATCTGAAAATATGAAGTGTAAGACCAATTTTTAAAATAAAAAATAATGATGATTTAGTGTTCAAAAATGTTTCAAGTATGCCATAAAAATATTTCAGATTCTCATTAACATATGTTCAATAAAACCAATATCAAGTGTAGTAATGCAACAGGATTATGTTTGTTTGATTATTATTATTTTTGTAAACCACTAATGCTGTGTGTAAACCATCATTTAAAACAGTCATTCTTTAAATGACTTTAACAATCATAGTTTAAAACAGTCAAAACATGGTCAACCATTTGGTAGAGCAGCAGTCAAAGGGTTACTTATGCAGCAAAGCATTGAAAGATTGGACAGGTCATTTTCATGTTTACATGTTCAGATAGTGGCGGCGACAGTTAAAGGGTTAATATTATCTTAAACTGAAATTAAGTGAAGTAAAAATATAAACTCGACACTCTTTTGCTTTCAGAACTGCTTTAATTTTTCATGGCAGTGATTTCAACAGGTGCTGGAAACCTTCCTCAGAGATTTGAGTCCATATTGACAGTAATAGCATCACGTGGTGGTTTCAGGTTTGTCAGCTGCTCGTCCGTGATGTAAATCTCCCATGCACTGCAGTACATCCCAGAGCTGTTTTATTGGAGATCTGGAGGCCGTTTGAGTTTACTGAACTCACGGTCACGTTTAAGACATAAAGGACTTCATATTTCAGTTGTTTTTCTCACTGGAAGAAGCATCAAAAGTGTGTCTTTGTGGTCATAAATTGATGGAAATGGGATAAGCAATGGGATGGGATAATCTTTTGACAGAGGATTATTTTGCTGACCCCATTGGCAGATTATTTTTCTTGTTTTACAGAAAAACTCACTTCATTTTGACTCATTATTTCTGAAAACAAGATAATATGTTTTGCTTGTCTAGAAAATGCTTTTTAATTCAGAATTTTTAGATATTTGGACTAGAAACAAAACTAAAAAAATCTAAGAAAAGGCATTTTTTGCAGTGCTGAACGTGTATTTTGATTGTAATGCAATAATGTGCACCTTTTGTAAAGCTCCTTTGGCACAATAATTATTGTAAGAGCGCTATACAAACAAACTTGACTTGAATTAAATCAAATGTAAAGTTGCTTCTAGGGAAAAGGGATGAGGTTTTGTGCATTTGGGTAGTTAAAATCGGGTTATTGGGTAGTTGACAAAAAAAAAACTAGCTATATTTATGTAGTTTGAAGTCTGATTTTTCAGAAAATATAAGTGTTTTGTTTGTTTATTATATCAACGTAAGGGGTGGCACGGTGGCTCAGTGGTTAGCACTGTGGCCTCACAGCAAGAAGGTCGCTGATTCGAGTCCCGGCTGGGTCAGTTGGTGTTTCTGTGTGAAGTTTGCATGTTCTCCCCGTGTTGGCGTTGGTTTCCTCCGGGTGCTCCGGTTTCCCCCACAGTCCAAACACATGCGCTATAGGGGGATTGATTACTAAATTGGCCGTTGTGTGTGTGTGTGTGTGTGTGTGTGTGTGTGTGTGTGTGTGTGTGTGTGTGTGTGTGTGTGTGTGTGTGTGTGTGTGTGTGTGTGTGTGTTTAAGTGTTTCCCAGTACTGGATAGTGGCTAGAAGGTCATCTGCTGTGTAAAACATATGGTCAACAGTTGGCAGTTCATTCCACTGTGGGGACCTCTGATCAATAAGGGACTAAGCTGAAGGTGAATGAATAAATGAATGAATGAATGGAATGCAAAGACAAATGTAAAGTTGCTTCTAAGGAAAAAGGGATGAGGTTTTCTGCATTTGGGTAGTTAAAGGAAATTTGTTTATTGGGTAGTTGACAAAAAAAGACTAGCAAAAACAAATGATGAGCCCCCACTTTGTTACGACCCTGGTCTAGGGACAAGGCCGCAACATAAAAGACCAATAGACAAATAAAAATCACTTCAATAACCCTTTGGTGTCGGGTCTCTTTATTTGTCTTTTTTTTTCTTTTTCTTTTTTTTTATATCACCCAAAAATGTGAAGCCTATTACCTCGGAGTGAAACCACAGGAAAATAATAAACAAAAAGGGACACTCTAACTAAACACCCAAATGAAACTAACTAACCTCAACAAACAATAACAGAAATAAAAATACAAAAACCTCCCCTAACTAGATATAAAAAAACAGGAGAAAATATTTACAGAAAATAAAAGGTGGTGTCCAACCCCTACTGCTTCTTACCCTGTACAATACAATATTTACAGTATCAACAAACAAACCAAACGAAATGATAGGAGGGGGAAACACGGATGAATAAACCACAAAGGAGTCAAAACGAAAACACAATCAACGATACACTAAGCAACAAGAATGAAATATAGAATAACAACAGCTTCAAACAAAATGCCAACCAACAATCGCTCTCTCGTCCTACGCCCGCCCGTTCTTTCCTTTTTAAAAGACGCCCTGGGTCACTCCAGCCAATCCCAGGGTGACTCTGCGTGACTGGGCGGGGCCTACAGATGTAAGAGAGACGGAGAGAGAGACAGACACACACACACAGACACATCTGCCATCGCAACATATTTGTGTAGTTTGAAGTCTGATTATTGAGAAAAATATATAGGGGGTTGCTATCTTAATCAATTATATATATCAGAATCAGAAAGAGCTTTAGGTATGTTCACACATATGAAGAATTTGTTTTAGTGACAGAGCATCTACAGTGCAACAGAATGACAGAGACGGGACAAAAGGCAGATAATAAATATATTTTAAAATAGAAGTAGTGGATGCAAATGTATAAATTGTTAAGGTATGTCTAGGTATATTACTATAAACAACGTTATATGTGCAGCTGTTATGTGCAAACTGGCATGTAAAGTGTGTTGGTAATTAAAGTGTGTCTTTTGGATGAGATGTTAAAGCGAGGTCCTGACTCTCTGTGCTCATTAATAATCCCATGGCACTTCTGGTAAAGAGTAGGGGTATAACCCCGGTGTCCTGGCCAAAGTCCCTCAATCAGCACTTTCCCATCATGGCCTCCTAATCATTCCCATCCACCGAATTGGCTCTATCACTGTCTCTTCACTCCACCAATAGCTGGTGTGTGGTGAGCGCACTGGCGCCGTTGTCCTGTGGCTGCCGTCGCATCATCCAAGTGGATGCTACACACTGGTGGTGGTGTGGAGAGACCCCCCTCATGATTGTGAAGCGCTTTACACAATAAATGCGCTATATAAATACACATTACATTACATTACATTAAATAAGTGTATATGTGTATAAAAAGTAGTGATGTTTGCTTCACAATTGCCATCATTAAGTGTTCATGAGATGGATTGCCTGAGGGAAGAAACTGTTTCTGTGTTGGGCTGTTCTGGTGCGCAGTGCTCTGTAGCATCGACCAGAAGGGAGAAGTTTGAAGAGGCAGTGAGCTGGGTGTGAGGAGTCCAGAGTAGGTTCTGGGCTGATAAACGATATTGAATGTTAGTAAAATGTATGTCAATAACTTATTTATGTCAATAAATACTCTATATTGATCGATATAGATCAAACTGCAGAAATGGGAATCTAAAAGTGTGTTGTTATTAGAGATGTAGTGAATTTTCAGCCACCGAAAAGTTATCATCTGAAAATGTTATGCCATTTAATAGACCGTCTAATTGTTGTGTCTTCAGTCATTGTTGGGGTCTTCTTTTTAAATCTGGGAACATTAACAACTTATATTGAAATATATATTGTATCCCTCAATGTGGAAAATAATTATCTAGATTGCATTTTTGCCATATCGCCTCGCTCTAGTCCAGAGTGGTTTTGGCAGCCCGTCTGCTCGCTCTGGATAAGTACAGCTCTTAGAGAGAAGGGAGGGTTGTACTAATGATTCGCTCCGCATATAATACACACACCAACTGCATGTTAGGTAAAAATAAATTTTATTTAGGATATGATCGGATATAATTGTGATTAATCTTTGCCCAACACTCCTAATTATATTAATTTGTGTGATGTGTGACCATGAAAATGCAACGTCACTTCAACAGCCCATATGCTCAATGAGAAGTGCAAGAGTCATGAAGCAACTAAATGGGTGACTGTGTGTGTGTGTGTGTGTGTGTGTGTGTGTGTGTGTGTGTGTGTGTGTGTGGTCTGGTTATGATTCAAAACACCCAAGTTTAGTTCATTCATGACGTCATCATCTGCCCACCAGCAGCTTTGAGCAGTCAGAGAAAGGAAAGTTCATGTATAATCCCTTTACGAGTGATTCAGGGTTATTAAATGGTCATGGAAAGCAGTGGTGGGCTCACTTTGGAGTTTTTAGCAGCTTTTGAAATGTACTGCAATGGGAGATTTACACTGAAAAAATGCTTTTCTTACATGTTTCTAGTCCAAAAATCTAAAAATGAATAAACCAAGAAGCATTGCCAAATATCTACAAATTCTGAAATCAAGAAGCATTTTCTAGACAAGCAAAAATATTGTGTTGATTTAAGAAGACCATGTGATAAGCACAATAATGTAGTCTTTTCCTTTTGAAATAAGATTATTTGGCTTAAAGGACACCAATTTTAGCCCTTTTTCAAGATTTAAGCTGAGTCTTTTATGTCTCTATATTGTGTCTGTAAAGTTTCAGCTCTAAACGCTCATCAGATTATTTATTAAAGCTTTCAGAATGTTGGATTATCTACTCTAAACACTCTGTTGTTGTTTTGGTGGCCTGTGCCTTTAATGCTGGTTCTCCCCGCCCACCGTTCCCACCTGCCTGTCATAGTGTGTCTCAATCTCCGCCTCGGCTGCCTCAGATAAACAGCACAGTGACAGACATGATGGAAGCAGATCTCAGGTAACGTTAGGGAGAAATACTACAGTAAGAACTTTACCAATAATTATTTGATGTATCTGTTGTGGAGTTTATTCAAGCCTTTCTGCAACGATGAGTCACACACAATGTGGTTACAAAGTTCACACACAGACATACACACACACATGTCTATTATGTTAATGTACAAAATAAACCTGATTTAACATCCACAAACCGGGATTGAGGACTCTTCTTTTGTAATTGTACTGACATGCAGCTGTGGTGATGAAGTAAAGATGGTAAAATCACTGTAATTCATTAACACACACTGATTTAGAAACGTGTGAAACTCATTCTTGATCACATTTGATGATGATTGATGATCACAGAGAGCTGAACAGATCTTTTACTCCCAGTTGCTTTGCGCTCGTCCTAATTTGTTGATATGATTATATGCGTTATTATGGAGACATGTTAATACGTGGCTGTCAATCAATTCAGTGGGCGGGGAAACCGCACTCCTACGTCACGTTGTGGTCTGCTTCAAAATAGGAGGGATTTGGATCCTATTTTAACATCAGAAAAAAAAAAAAAAAGACTTATTGTGTTTATTTCAGCTCAATATACTACACACACTTCTGTCCAAACAGCTTACAGAAGATGATTTTCATCATAGGTGCCCTTTAAAACAAGCTAAATATTTCTTAAAGGGCACCTATGATGAAAGGGCAGGACGTGAGCAAAGCAACCGGGATTAAAAGATCTGTTGAGCTCTCTGTGATCATCAATCATCATCAAATGTGATCAAGAATGAGTTTCACATGTTTAACATGTTTAAATCAGTGCATTTTTGTAATGAATTACAGTGATTTCACCATCTTCATCACCACAGCCGCATGTCAGTACAATTATAAAAGAAGACGCTTCAATCTCAGTTTGTGGACGTTAAATCAGGTTTATTTTGTACATTAACGTAACAGATATTCATACAGCAGTGGATATTAACCTGTATCCTGTCACATTTGCCATGCAAAAACAGTGCAAAGTTAAATGAGCATGCTGTATGTGTCTCCGCTGTGTGTGTGTATGTCTGTGTGTGTGTGCATGAACTTTGTAACCACATTGTGTGACTCATCGTTGCAGAAAGACTTGAATTAACTCAACAAATACAGTAGGTGACACTTTAGTATGAGCATTACCGCCGTGCATTGTACCGCCGCCACTCTAAAGGAGTAAGAATGTGTTTTTTAGGTATGAGCGCTGTTTGCAACTATGCGGAGGGACCTGAAGATGTGCCTGTCTGTCTTATGCATCGGCCACCGGCTGTCATCGGTATAGTCGGTGATCCGGGGGTATTATAGATTGTACCAAACAACTGAGGACCGGGAGAAGGGGGTGAAATTCCGGGAGTTTTCCGGGAGATATAAATGAAAAATAACGGGAGATGGGTCTGAAATACGGGAGACTTCCGGCATAAACGGGAGTGTTGGCAGGTATGGTCCTCAGGAGTTTGTTTTCCATATCAAACTTGCAAAGTCTAAACTTACAAAGAGAGGATGCAGGACTGAACTGTGTGTAGGCTACTTAATATTGAGCAAGAAGCCCCAATTAGCACCTCCGTTTTCAGATGTTTCCGTTTTCCCCCCATCCACACTAACATGGAGCAGTAGTGGTTTAAAACTAAAATGGCCTCTTCAGTGTTTTCAAAAAGCTCTGTTTTCGGTGCTCGGAAACTCCGGCGTAGTGTGGATGGATGGTGTAAACCAACGCTATCTCACGGCCAATTCGTAACTTTTTGATTAGTGGCTAATTCGTATGAATTCGTACGATCTAATTCATACAAATTAGTACGATTTGCCCATCACCCAATGACGGTTGGGGTTAGGGGTGGGGTTAGGTGCCACGCCTCCTTTTTAAAATCGTACATTTTCGTACGACGGAACTCGTACGAATTCGTACGAATTAGCCACTAAACTGCCAAACGTAAAATACTTACGTTTCCTCGTGAGATCAGGCTGTGTAAACATAGCAATTAGGGATGGGCGATATGGCCTAAAATCCATATTGCGATATACATTGCAGCCTCTTGCGATAACGATATATATTGCGATATATAAATTATAATAGAACCATTTCAGAACAGGTTACAGAGACCCTTAGGAAAGCCAAACTGCTATTTTTTTTAAGAAATAAAGAAATGTTGCATGTCATTTTGAGAACATTTATTGTGCAAAAGCAAAACTGTAATTAAACAACACAATGTTGCAGATAAATAAACTAAATGTAGTGCCTTTCAGAAAGAAAGACTTTTCTTTTAAGTCCTTGGTTCCTAAATGCCAAGTTGCAGAGAACAAAAAAACTGGTGTTTAGTTAAGGAACTTACACTGTACTGAAATTACTTCCAGTTTATATTAGTCAAATAAAATTGTGTATTGCAGATACTTTAAATAAAAACATTTTTCTAACCTGCAGCCTAAGGTAACACATTTAGTTTTAAACATTTTGTTCTCCTAATGAAATTACAACTGGTGTCTTGATCTGCTCTTTCTCTCTCTCTCTCCCTCTATCTGCTGTAGTGTTGGTGCTGCTGAGAGATTGAGACGCACCAGACAAAGTTTGCTTATAAAGTAATGCAAAAATGAATACAATTAATATCGAAAGCGAAAGCAGATTCTCGGATATGTCCGGGGAAAAGAGAATGTATTGTCACCCCAAATAATGAGCTGGATCAGTCTATTTAGTCTTCTCGCTCTTCTTAAAGCTGCTCCCAAATCAGAACAACAGTTCTGTATCCAGTGCGATACAGCGCGTCTCTGTGGGTCTGCATGCAGAGCATGCGAGTCTGTGGCAGTGTGTTCTCAGTTTCTCGCGAACACAGAACCGGGCCGCCCCAATAATATATCGGCCGCCCAGGTAATATCTGTGTGGGAGGCACTGATGTTCACTAGACAAGCCACGATATGCCATGCATGAGGCTCGCAAGTTGTGCGACACGCCGCCATCCGGTGCCATGCGTTGCTTAGTGCTGTTGTTGCTGTTGCTCTTAATTTCGCGGGTAGATTCCGTCATCAAACATGCATTATCGCGATAGTGCAATAGAATTAGAATCTCTATCGTAGGCCAATTTTGTATCGTTTATATCGCATATCGTTTATATCGCCCATTACTAATAGCAATACTTATGCTTTTTAAAACGAACACGTATTAGTGTAAACTGGCCTGATGCAGCCGAGGCGGAGATTGAGGCGTACTCTGACTGGCACGGTGGATGGGGAGAACCAGCATTAAAGGCACAGGCCACAAAAACAACTACAAGATGCTCAGAGCTGAAAAATCCAACATTCTGAAAAGCTTTAATAAATAATCTGATGGGTGTTTTGAGCTGAAACTTTACAGACACAATCTGGAGACACAAACTCATCTTAAATCTTGAAAAAAGGGGTAAAATAGGTAAAACTCACCTAAATTTGACTCATTATTTCTGAAAACAACACCATATTTGTTCCTTGTCAGGAAAATGCTTCTTGATTTAAGAGTTATTAGACATTTCCACTAGAAACAAGACAAACTCTAAGTGTATTTG
>LR812537.1:58022143-58037143 GCA_903798195.1 Danio kyathit | reverse complement strand
TGTTACGGGTCATTTTTGCTTAATTCAATAGGAAAGGTCATGCACGAATGCTTTTTGTGCATTTTTGCTTTTGATTGTAAAGCGATTGCCCTTTACTTTTTGCACAGTTGCTGTGGAACCATAATTAATGTGAAAAGTGGCAAGCAAAAACACTTAAATTGAATGCAATTGAACTGAACTGAAATGAACGGATTTGAATTGAACTGAATTTAATGGGATGGAACTCAGTGGAATGAAATTGAAATGGATTGGAATTTAAATTTTAAATTGGAATGGAATTGGAACCGAATGGAATAGTATGGTAATGGAATTGGAACAAAATGAAATGGGAACATAATGGAATGGAATTGGAACCAAATGGAATGGTAATGGACTTGTTTTGGAACGGAATTAAATGAAATTGGAACTGGAACAGAATTGCAATGGAATTGGAACATAATGGCATTGGAATGAAATAGAAATTAGAACTTGAACAGAGTGAAATTGGAATTGAAATTGGATTGGAATTGGATCAGAATGGAATGGTAATGGAATTGGAACACTCTGGAATAGGAATGGAATTAATTGTAATGAAACTGGAACAGAATGGAACTGGAATTGAAATTGCAATCGAATTGAAACATAATAGAATGAAATTGGAACATAATTAAATGGAATGGATTTGAAAGATAATGGGAATAGAATTGGAAACAGAATGGAATTGTATTGGAATTCAATTAAATGGAATTGAAACTGGAACAGAATGGAACTGGAATTGAAATTGCAATGCAATTGGAACAAAATGGAATGGAATTGGAATGAGATGGAAACTGGAATGCAATGGAATTGAAATTGGATCGGAATCGTAATGGAATTGGAATACAATCTGAATGGAATTGGAACATACTGGAATAGGAATGGAATTAATTGTAATAGACCTGGAAACGAATGGTATTGGAATTAAAATTGGAATAGAATTGGAACAGAATAGAATGAAATTGAAACAGAATGGTATTGGAACATAATGGGAATGGTATTGGAATATAATTTGACTTAGAATGGAATTGGAACATGATGGAGTGAAATAAAAAATGGAATGGAAATGGTTATGCTATTAAAAGTTTGCGCTGAATAACCTGCAGGACTCAAACTAAATTTAGCAGAATGTTCCAGATGCTTTTTTCTATGCAATGAGTGTGAATGTGGATGGTTTTAATATTCAAACTCTATCACATGACTTTAGATATTGTTCAAAATATCAAAGTGAAAACAAGATTATTTAGGGAAAACTACTTGTATTTCTTAATACAAGACACTATTTTTTGCTTGTCTAGAAAATGCTTCTAGGTTTAAGAATTTTTAGATGTATGAACGGCATTTTGCAATGTAAGAGCTGTTGTGCTGGAAGTGATCTGCGTGTGTATTAATGCAGTTCAGAGCAGTTTTGTGATGTTTGAGTTCAGCGTTTGTGTCGATGGCGAGCGGCGGTGGCATTTTACCGGTCTCGCGTGGCTGCGTGTTTGACAGCAAAGAGAAACCAGCAATAAATAATGAATAATTCAGCTTCTAATACACCACCATGTCTGGCCTAAATAAGGAGAGATATGTTGCAAAGAAGACTATGTAATATATAATGCATTACCATTCAAAAGTTTTATTTGTATACAGTTAAAGACTGAATTATTCACCCTCCTGTGAAATTGTAATTATTTTCGAAGTGATATTTAACAGAGCTTCTTTAGTTTAAAAATGT
Organism: Danio kyathit; assembly: GCA_903798195.1. NCBI lineage: Eukaryota > Metazoa > Chordata > Actinopteri > Cypriniformes > Danionidae > Danio > Danio kyathit. The sequence continues at coordinate 58,035,411 of LR812537.1, read as the reverse complement.
GAATGTTTAATAAATGTAAAAGGGCGAGTAATTTAGTTTGTTTACAGCTATGGAAAAAATAAACAATCATTTAAAATTGTTTCGTTTATAATATTTTTTTGGGGTGTGGGGGTAATAGTTTAGGTAAAAAGAAATAAAGCTGCTGATGACATTTCTTTTAAATGCAATTATTAATAATCTTATCAATTATCATCAAATAATAAAATGTATTATCAATTAAAGCATAAAATGACAATTGGTCATGCAGCACAATACCAATGAATTCATTATGTATATGTATGTATTTGTGTGTGTGTGTGTGTGTGTGTGTGTGTGTACATATGTATATATATAATAAAAATAGATTTATAGAATAAATCCATTATTAACATTTTACTCGCCTAAATCCAGGACATCCCGATATTTTTTTTAAAACGGTCTCTTAATTTAGTTTATCATAGTCGTGTGTGTGTGTGTGTGTGTGTGCATAATGTTGTGCACAGAATATGATGTAGTTGTATAATCACAGAGAACATGTGAACATGTCCAATCCTGCAGTAGTTGATTCTGCATTAGTTGAGCCAGAATTAACACACTGGACTAAACCAAACCAGTTTTTTTGCATTCTTTACAAACACATTTCTCAGCACATTTAGCTTCAGAACAGACTTAAAGTACTAAAATGACTAAAATTGTGTTGTTTTGTACAGATTTAGACTTGGTGTTGTTTTAAATGAGGGCTGCTGTCCGTGGTGCTGTAATCTCTCTCTCCTGTCACTGTCCATGGTCCTGGAACCTTTATTTTTTCCCTGAATGCCGATGCGCTGTCTGTGGTGCTGAATTATAGTCTTCATCCAGACCAGCTCTGTCCATGGTGCTGATTCAGATACACACACTATATCCCACTCAAATTCTAGTATTATTTGTCTCATACACAGTGCGATATGCACTGAAATGCTTAGAACTGCCCTTGACCTTAAAAAACAAACAAACACATATCAATAAGAATCTAAGTTATGGAGTAGAAGTAAAAAAACAACAGACAGTTTTAGATATATAAATATTTATAACTATAGAAATCATGTATAGCTATATAAAAAGTTATAGTTATAGAAAATATGACCAAATATTAAACATTTTAAAACTTTAAATATGAAGAATATAGTTATATAAAATATAATATTAATAGTAATGTATTTATTTATTCTTTTATTTGTTCATTCAATAATTTCTTTATTTATATTCATTGTAATTTTAATAATCAAGTTCATTTATTTATTTATTAATATTAAGCCTGAGTTGGACAGGTGATTGAAAATGAGCAAGTCTGCTATAATACTTAAATGCATACAGTATGCTTTGTGTCCAGTGTAATTATGATGTCCATGTAAAAACTAAACATTTAAATAGATTAAATGATAAATGCCAGCATGAGTTTCCTTCACATGCCTGGTTTGCATCATGGCAGTATGAAGAAAGATGATTTTATTCTCTGGTTGGAAATGAATGTTTGTATGTTAAACCAGCACAGAGAATCACCGAGCGCTGAAATCCGTCAACATTGTCCTGCATTATCAGCTGATGGCCAGTGAACTTCATTTCACTAAGTGCAGCTCTGCGGATCCGTCAGTCTCCATTTTGGCTCTAATGCAGTGACTCTCAGATCAACAGCCCGTCCGCTGGGAATGTGTGTTCATTACTATTAAACACCACTGACTCTGTGTGTGTTCCTGGAAAAACTATCATATATTGAACTGAAAAATAATTTCTAAATTTGTAATGCAACATATTGTAATTTTATTTGGGAAATGTGTGTTCATTACTGTTAAACACCACTGACTCCGTGTGTGTTCCTGGCTGTGAGAAAGAAAAACTGTTTTTATTATATATTGAACCAAAAAATCATATCTAATTGTTTTAATGCAACATATTGTCATTTAAATTATTAATTCATTTATTTTTGTATCATATCTCATTTATAAAATCATTGAATTTAATGAAATTTTTTATTCATTTATTTTTGTATCATATATTCAATTATGAAGTTATAGATGCAATTATTTTTATTTATTTATTTTTGTATCGTATATTATATAATGATGAAGTTATACAATTTAATGCAATTATTTTATTCATTTATTTTGTACCATACATTAATTATGAGGTTATTGAATTCAATGCATTATTAATTTCTTTTTGTATCATATATTATTTAATTGTGAGTTTATAGAATTTAATGCAATTTTTTATTCATTTATTTTGCACCATATATTTAATTATGAGTTTATTGAATTTAATGCATTTTTATTAATTTGTTTTTGTATCATGTAATTATAAAATTATAGAATTTAATGCCTTAATCATTTTTATTTGTAGCATTTTTTAATTATGAAGTTATAGTTTAATGCAATTTTTATTTATTAGTTTATTTTTGTACTATATTCTATTTAATTGTGAGGTTATAGAATTTAATGCAATTTTTATTTATTCATTTATTTTTGTACTATATATTATTTAATTGTGAAGTTATAGAATTTAATGCAGTTAATTCATTTATTTTTGTATCATATATTATTTAATTATGTAGTTATGGATTTTTTTATGCACATTTTTGTCATTTTTATTTATTAATTAATTATTTTTTTTTATTTTTCTCATATAATTTTGAAGTCATTATAATGTAATATGATTTTATCCCTGTTGATTTTGCCATGAAATAGCCCTAAGTTTCTGATGTGGCTTATGCACTTTATTCCGCAGTAACAATATTCACCGCCCAGCCCTAATCCTTATATTCTTTCTCTTTTCTTTTCAGTTGTTTTGCTGAATTCTAAGGAGTCTCAGGCTGAGCTGGGCTGGACCTCATATCCTTCTAATGGGGTAAGAGCTTCATTTCTATCTATTAGTCCATCTATATTACTAGTCTAGATATTTATCTGAGTGCGTTTTTGACCTGTCATGGACAAATACATGACACTAAACTGCATGACTTAATGAGTGATTCACTGAATCATCCATTCAAATGATTCATTCAAAACAGCTGGTTAACTTGAGTGAATCATGAATTGTCAAATGACTCTTTCAGAAACTCATTCATTCAGCTGTTGTGTAAAATTGATGTCATATTTGTGATATTTGGGACAACAGAACTATTGTTTGTGTTATATTACTGACTTATAGCATATCCCAAAGGCCACCAAGGCCACAAAGAGACTGGTTTAGGATTAAAGGATATTTATCAGAGTGTGTTTTGTGTTGGACTAGGCCTGTCATGGACAAAAACATGACACTAACCTGCATGACTTAATGAGTGATTCACTGAATCATCCATACAAACAATTCATTCAAAACAGCTGGTTAACTTGAATGGATCATTGATTCAAATGGCTTAATCAGAATCTGATTTATTCAGCTGTTGTGTAAAATCGATGTTATATTTGTGATATTTGAGACAACAGAACTATTGTTTGTGTTATGGTACGGACTTATAGCATATCCTATAAAAACACAAGGCCAAAATGAGACTGATTTGGTATTAAATGATATTTATCTTGGTGTGTTTTTTTGTGCTGGAATGGGTTGGTTTAGTTAATACATGACACTAATCATGTCCTAATGAGTGATTCACTGAATCATCTACTCAAACAATTCATTCAAAACAGGTTGTTAACCTAAATGGATCATGAATCATTAACTCAAATGACTCTTTCAGAAACTGATTCATTCGGCTGTTGTGTAAAATTGATATTAGATTTGTGATATTTGGGACAACAGAACTATTGTTTGTTATATTACTGACTTATAGCATATCCTATAACAACACAAGGCCACAAAGAGACAAGACTATTTTGGTATTAAATGATATTTATCTTAGTATGTTTTTGTGTTGAACTGGGTTGGTTTAGTTAATGCATGATATTAATCTACATGTCTTAATGAGTGATTCACTGAATCATCCATTCAAATGATTCATTCAAAACAGCTGTTTAACTTGAATGAATCAATGAATGAATGACTTAAATGGCTCATTCAAAAACTGATTCATTGTGCTGTCATGTAAAACTGATATTTTATTTTTGATATTTGACACAACAGAACTATTGTTTGTGTTATATTACCGACTTATAGCATGTCCTATAAAAACACAAGGCCACAAAGAGACTGATTTGATATTAAATTATATTTATCAGAGTGTGTTTTTGTGCTGGATTGGGTTGGTTTAGTTAATACATGGCACCTGGGCTCTACAATAACACCCGGGAACCCACCCAATATGGGTAGATTTTAGTTGTGGCGGGCTAGACAAAGGGCCATCTGGCAGACCGAGCAGTTTCCCGGGAGGCCGGCGTAGTCTTTGGGCTGGCCTGCCTCGCCCTCCCCCCACTTTTCTTGAGAACCGGGACCGGCCACCAAGCCCCCCCCCCCCTACTTTTCGTGAAAACCCGGACCGACAATATCCCCCTCGCCACCCCCCCCCCCCACCCCACCCCTGTATGTTAATCCACCATTTACACTTTTCCAAGAGTGGATAAAAGACTTCCAGTGGCTTCAAGTCCGCTATGAAAATAACTGAAGCCATTCACTGTAAAGTCTGTGAAACGGGGTTTACAGGTAACAGCGTTTGCCACTGAATCTACACATTTTAAGCGCGAGAGGTGCTGTAATAATCCTCACGATGTATTTAATCCTCACCATGCTGTCAGCCGTGCAAACAGCAGCTATAAGTACAATATAACACAGCTCATGAAAAGACCGTTATTGCTATTAAGATGACATGCAAATAATAAGTTATATGTCAATATACATGTGGGGCGATGGATCACGATGCCGGCTCAGCATCGTGAAGTTTATTGGCCATCGGCGATGGACGATAGCATCGTCTATCGGCCCAACCCTAATACATACATACATACATACATAGATACATACATATATATATATTTTATATGCTAAATATGATCCTTTATTTTGGATGCTGTTAATCACTACACTAGTTTTAGGCAATATTTATTTTTTTTTATGTTTATGTCACTAGTCATCCACCAATCTGGACAATACTAAATTCAGACATACAGATTTCTCCACACATTTAAATCCAGTTTCTTCTCTTGTGTTTTCCACACTGAAACGTGACTCACTGATGAGCCATCGCTCTGAAACGGCTTATTGACATCAGACTGAATCATTCACTGAATTGAATGAACATCTGACTCATTGACTGAACTGAGTCATTCCTGTCAGTCACATCTGATGCACAAACAGTCTGAGCAGCCGAAATCTGACATTTACTGTTCACTGTGTTTTTGGGCTAATCCCTGTATCGTGCTTCACCTTGGATGTTCTTTCTCTGCCTCTTTAATTCCCTCTTTTCTTGTCATCCGTCTTCACCTTTTACTGCTGTTCGTGTTTTATTTTCTCCTCTGTCCCCGACTGTAAGAGCTGCTCATCTCTGCTGTAATCCCACAATGGAGTCTCCAGATAAACCCATTTGTCTCTCTCTGTGTGCAATCTCACATCTCCTTCTCTGCTGAAGATTACATGTATGATCTGAGACGAGTGTTAATCCTGACAGAGGATCTCGGGACACACACTGTTCCTTCAGTAGAGTTTCTGCAAGCTCTTAGTTATTCAGCTGTTCATTCTGGACATGAATGTGATTCAGTACTGCCTGTCCTCCTTAGAGACAGCTGGGACACACACACACACACACACACATGCGCACACACTCACATATACTCGCATACATACATATACACACACACTAATGCATACAAGCATGCAGTCTTGCACACGCACTCTCTCACACTCTCATATATACACATATACACACACATACATAAATACACATATATGCACAGTCATGCACACACACTCCCACATACTTATACATGCACATGTATACCAGTGGTGTAGTCCTAAAAAAAAAGGTGGTATACTATTACACCCGATCCAAATTTTAAATGAAAGTAGGCCAAGAAACAATGAAAGTCGTATTTAATATATATATACATACATACATACATACATACATACATACATACATACATACATACATACATACATACATACATACATACATACATACATACATACATACATACATACATACATACAGTGGAAGTCAGAATTATTCGCCCCTTTTTGATTTATTTTCTTTTTTAAATATTTCCCAAATGATGTTTAACAGAGCAAGGAAATGTTCACAGTATGTCTGATAATATTTTTTCTTCTGGAGAAAGTCTTATTTGTTTTATTTCGGCTAGAATAAAAGCAGTTTTTAATTTTTTTAAACACCATTTTAAGGTCAATATTATTAGCCTCTTTAAGCTATATATTTTTTCAATAGTCTACAGAACAAACCATCATTATACAATAACTTGCCTAATTCCCCTAACCTGCCTAGTTACCCTAATTAACCTAGTTAAGCCTTTAAATGTCACTTTAAGCTGTATAGAAGTGTCTTGAAGAATATCTAGTCTAATATTATTTACTGTCATCATGACAAAGATAAAATAAATCAGTTATTAGAGATGAGTTATTAAAACTATTATGATTAGAAATGTGTTGGAGAAATCTGCTCTCTGTTAAACAGAAATTGGGGAAAAAAATAAACAGGGGGCTAATAATTCAGGGGGCTAATAATTCTGACTTCAACTGTATGTATGTGTATATATATATATATATTTTTTTTTATATCAGTTACCTGTAACCATTAACTTCCACAAAGGGAAAAACAAATACTATGTCAATGTAAGTCAATGGTTACAGGTTTCCAGCTTTCTTCAAAATATCTTCTTTTGTGTGCAACAGAAGGAATAAAAGACAAACCGGTTTGGAACAAGTAAAGGTTGAGTAAATGATGACAATTTTCATTTTTTTGCGTACACTATCCATTTAAAAAGAAAAAAAATCAAACAAATTTGTTGGTTTTAAAGGGAGATGCTAATAGTCTAATCCTGTTTAATGATTTATGTTTAGCTAATAGTGCTCCCCCCCCCCAGCAGACTCTGAGATTGGCTGTATTTATAGAGTATGTAGCTTATTTAATCATTTTAATATAAAAAAAAGAGTCAATCAAGATAGTTACAACAATTTATTTGACATGGAAAGACAGCTTGTTAACTTACTTTCTTTACCGGCTTATTACTTTACATTTAATAGGTTCTTTTAAACATTAATCAGCCATTATTTTTGATTGTCACATTCGTGCATGCTTGTTTTAAACCTAACTATTAGGAGTCTGTCTTCTGCTGTCGCTATTATATACTAGTAGTTACCCTTTTAAATCGCATATTGCTACAGGATTTATGAGTAGTCTTTGCCTCATTATTTTTAGTGTTTTATACATATAGTGTCGTTCCCTGTAACGGTAGGCACGATTAAGACATGTGAAATATTGTTTTACAGGGTCGATTTTAGGATTTCACTCGCCCTGAACAGATGTGGTTTGCTGATTAAATGAAAAACGAGCTGAAAACGGAGTAGCGGAAGTCTGTTTTCATATCAAAATTAAAGGAGACTGAGGCGATTAAATCAGTAGTGTACAGTTCATGAGCTAATCGCAAAACCTTTAAGGGTGCTGAATAGAAATATAGAAGGGCTAAAGCGACAACCATGCTGTTTCATTAATTTACCAGAACGTTTCAGCGAGACATCATTCAGTTGACTTGTCGTGGTCTTCGAAAAACTCACGAAATTTTCTCACAGCTGCTGCGGTCATCAGGGGCGGGGAATAGCGAAAGTTAAACAAAAATGCACCAGTTGCAACAAATTAAGATGCGAGTTCAAAAAACCTTTGGTATACAGTTAAAGGGGACGCAAATACACATGAATTAGGGAAAAACAAGTGAGTATACTGAGGGTATACGCAATTATTGATCCTCAGAAGTGGTAATACTCAAACAGCTCATGGAAAAAAGTAGGCATACTGAGTATACGTGCATATAGCAAGGACTACACCACTGATGTATACACACACATGCATAAATACACTTGCACGCACACACATATATACAGTATATACAGTACACATACATACACACGCACACACATACATACACACATGCATATACATATATACACGTATGTATATACACACGCATACATAAATACAAATGTGCGCACATACATACATACACACACTCACAAACATACACATGCACACACATGCATACACACAAATGCACAGTCATGCACACATACTCTCATACATACACATATGTATACACTCATACATAACAACACATGCGCGCACGTGCATATTTACACACACATATACTCATACATACACATGCACACACATGCATATTTGCAGTCATGCACTCACACACACTCATACATACGCATATGTACACACACACACACACACACACACACACACACACACACACACACACACAAATGCACATGCTCGCACATGCATATACTGTACACACGCTCACATATACTCACATACATGCATATATGCACAATCATGCACACATACTCTCATACATACACGTGTATACACACACGCACACACACACACACATACTCGCACAAACTTGCATACGCGCTCACACATACATATACATGCACACATATATGCACAGTCATGCACACACACTCCCTCAAACTCTTTTATATATATATGTACACGTATACACACACACACACAAATAAAGCACATGTGCAAACATGCATATATACACACACACTCACATATACTCACATACATACATACATACACACACTCACATACATACACACGCGCACACACATATGCATACTTATTTATACACGTATGCATACACACATGCGCAGTCATGCACACATACTCTTATACACATGTATACACACACACACACACACACACACACACACACGCAAACACATTCTTTTTAACACGCATACATTCTCTCTTTCTCACACACACACACACACACACACACACACACACACACACACACACACACACACACACACACACACACAGGGTGTTGGTATTCTCTGTCAGTCACAGTGGCGTCAGTGGAGAATCTCTTCCAAGCTCAAACTGCTGAATTCCCGGAGAAGCGCAGGATCTTCATTACTCTGCAATTAATAGTGGAAACAGCGCGCGAGTGTTCGTCTTCAGAGGCTCATTATAATCTCTCCACCACACAATGAGCCTGTTTGTGCTGCTGATTGGAGATGCTTTAGTCCTAATGTATTCTGTCTTTGATATACTGGAGCTGATTTGGCACTGGGATTCATACAGATTGAACTGTACGCCTATATAAATGTAAAAACAGCATGTGTGTGATGTACTTATCGACCCAGGGGGAGATCTACACACACTTGCTCTTTCTAATATGTTGGTCTTGGTCTGCATCTCATTTAAATCTAGTGTGCAATAGAAAGGATGCACACTCTTAAATAAAGTCCAATTTGATGTACAGTAGGATAAATAAAAATGGCATACAGTACAAGCATACAACATGGGAAAATGTACTCTATTAAATGTTAACAGATGGCTCACAGATGAGTTGTAATAAATAGGGTGGGCAGTAAATCGGTGTATATGGATATCTTTTGTTATTTTGTGTTAGGCATACCGCTTTACAATGCTATATTTTTATTGGTGTCACTTGATTTTATTGTGGAAAAAAAGATTCAATAGAATAGGAGTTTTAAAGAAATTGACATTTTGTAAGAGTACAATGGTTTTATTTAGAAAACAAAAATAATAAATGTTTTATTGATAAATATATGGAACAACAAATAAGTGCATTATAGAATTAGAGGGTGATCATTTTGACTAGAACCTGAATAGAATGTTTTGCTAAAATAAGTGTTGGAAATGAGTGTATAGTGTTTATTTTCTTACTTTTAATATAATTAAACAACATTTGACGATATTTTATAGCAGTGGTGGGCAAACTTTTTAGACCCGAGGGCCACATCAAGTTTTGCAAACCAAGTGAAGGGCCACATGTCAAATCCTTCAAAAAATTACTTTAATTTATAGTGGCAGTATGCATGGAATAATATGTAATATCGGACAGAATCATGTCACATTAATACAAAACTGATTATGTTAATCATAGTTATAATTGAGTCAAATTTACAAGTCAAATTAATTTGCACTGCTATTTTAATTTACTTATTAATCATCATAAAACTATAAAGTATAATAATACTATCAATAATAATAATAATGTAATAATTTTTACAGTGGAGAATAGAAAAGATATTGTTTGATATAAAAAAATCTCGTATTAACACATTAAACATAATTCTTAAAGTTTACTATTCAGTCAAATGTACATTTAATCTACTTTGCACTGCTTTTAGAATATACAGATCAATCATCATAAAACTTGATGAAACCACAAATCTTTGATAAAGAACTTTTTAAAGTGGATGTATGCATGGAAAATATATTCTATGACAAAAAGTAACACATTTAGCCAGCGATTATTATACAATTTGAGTCAAATTCACAACAATCTCATTTGAGCTTGTATTAATATGCTCATATCAATCATAAAACTATGAGATAAAACGGAAGAAGAATCTGAGGGTGTACTCACACTATGTACAGTTGCCTTGACCCAGGCCGAAGCATGCTTGTCCCCCCTCCCGTCTCCCCCGACGGCCCGCACTCACATTACATTCGGGCCTGAGCACGCTTACGTCATCGATGATGCGCTGTTCAGTTTAGGAAGCGCTCTCGCAAAAAAAAAAAGATAAGCGCATTTTAATATCCGAGAGTGTGTTCTAATTCTGTGTGCAATACTGCCACCAAATGGCGTTCACTTGTATTACATCATTAATTTACTAGTTCTGAAACCAAACCACTGAGAAGCAGCATTTTAAAAACTCCCTCGTGGGCCGGATGAAAGTGTTCAGCGGGCCGCATGCCCACCTCTGTTTTATAGTATACAGTGCTGTTAAGGCTTTTGTAATGGGCTATAAAGGTAATGTAATTACCATGTTCAGTTAAGGGATTTAAGTGATTGTGTTTGGTCTAGGGTTGGGCGATGTTGACCAATTTAGCATCGTACGATGTCTAATGTGAAACATCGCGATGGACGGATGGCATCGTCTTCATAGGCGGAGGTTAATTAATTAATTATGAATAGTTAATTACTTAATAACGAATTAATTATTTGTAGCTTACCGTTTCAACTACAGTACCTGACCCGCATGGTCTTTGTTTTACCCATAACCAAATCATAAATAAATAAAAATAAGTTACAAATTACCACCAGGGCCGGCGCGTCCATAGAGGCGGCTGGCTAGGGTGGTAGAGTTATCAGGGCGACGTCTGCAGCGTGTCTCCCCCTGGTCTCACCCCCTTCGCTTTCGTCCGCAACAAACCCTGCATCATCTCAACACCCAGCTCGGCTGCCCCCTCCCCGCCGGCTTTTTCGGATTGAAGGCGGCATAACTTTCGGTTTGAGGGCGGCATTCTCCTGATTACCACCTGTCAATCACTTTTTTCGCGGGACTCTGGCATGAGTAGGCAGAGTAATCTGTGTTATTATAATGACCTCCACAAATTTGGTTGGTAAAAACGGTGCACAACCAACAGCATCTGAGGTTTACGCTAAAATGAGCGTGAAAGCGAAAGATTGAAGCAGTGTACTGACGCTGTGACACGTTACCTGATAGATTCAAAAGACTAAAGAGACGTTAGATAGAGACGAGATTAATTAAATATCACATTTAACAACTATAGTGAGACACGGTCCAGCTGTACATCTTTGATAAACTGTCCGACGTACACTGTTCTCTGGAGCTCAGACGAGCACATGACAATTTGTTTGTGCGTGTGGCTGTGTCTGTCTCAGTGTGTGTGGTCACGCGATGTGTGTTTTCAGCAGACGGAGGGCTGTTCAGAAATGCCAAATGAAACACCAGTGTGGACGTGGATCATTTTCGTTCTAAAATGCCATTTTAATACTAAGCTGTATTAGTGTAAACGGGGCCTGAGTGTGTATTTTTCATGAGCGGGTTTGTGACGGGGGCGGGGTGGAGGATCGGCGATGCCGTCTCAGCATCGCGATGTCATATGGCATCGTCTATAGGCCCAACCCTAGTTTGGTCCTTGTATTGTAATATTTCTATATTATTATTATTATTATTATTATTTTTATTATTATCCTCCTAGGGCCCGAGTGTCCACATATGTGGACAGCACGTTTTTAGCTCTTTAGTGGCTATTAAAAATACTTTGTTTTATATTTTGTCACAGACATAGTGTCATCCTGCAACTGTTTTGCAGCAAATGAAATGTCAAAACCCTATTTTTAACTGTCCAAAATGGGATTTTTTTTTAATTTTTACTCTCTAATAGTCAAAGCAGGTTAAAAAAAATAATTCTATGTTGAATAGGCATTAAAAACATTCAGGAAAAAGTGTTTTATGTAAATTGGGACCACGAGTCCACATATATGGACATCATTTTTCTCTAAAAGTACATCATATCAAAAGATGATACTCAGATTTTTATTCTTATTAGGTTCCAATAAGCCCAAATAGCAAAGAGAAATAAAAAAATGCATGTAAAAAACACCTTGGGCCTTAAGAGGTTATTATTTTATAAAATATTTTTATTTATTTATATTGTTTTGTGTTTTTATTTATTTTAATTAATTAATTAACATATTAAATACACTAAATTATTTATCTTATTTTATTCATTTTTGCTTTTATTTTATTTTTTGATTTCTTTATTTTAATTCTTTATATTAATTAATTTTATTTGTTTTTGTTTATTTTAATTAATTAATTAAAATATAAAAATAAATGAATTATCTTGTTTTATTTGCTTTTTATTTATTTATTTATTTATTTATTTGTCGGTGGCTCAGTGGTCCGCACTGTGGCCTCACAGCAAGGTCACTGGTTCGAGTCCCGGCTGGGCCAGTTGACATTTCTGTGTGGAGTTGGCATGTTCTCCCCGTTTGTGTGTGTGTGTGTGTGTGTGTGTTGGCATGGGTTTCCTCCGGGTGCTCTGGTTTCCCCCACAGTCCAAACACATGCTCTATAGGGAAATTGATGAACTAAATTGGCTGTTGTGTATGAGTGTGTGTGAATGTGAGTGTGTATGGGTGTTTCCCAGTACTGGGTTGCGGCTGGAAGGGCATCCGCTGCTTAAAACATATGCTGGAATAGTTGGTGGTTCATTCTGCTGTGGCGACCCCTGATAAATAAGTGACTAAGCTGAAGGAAAATGAATGAATGAATATTCATTTATCTCTCTATCTAGAGTATTAATAAAAACCCTTTAGTCCATGTCTCTAATTCTAACCCTCTTCTAT
>LR812537.1:57982143-58017143 GCA_903798195.1 Danio kyathit | reverse complement strand
GCGTGAGGATCTCAGCTCTGTGATTGGCTGCGTGATGATCTCAGCTCTGTGATTGGCTGTGTGATGATCTCAGCTCTGTGATTGGCTGTGTGATGATCTCAGCTCTGTGATTGGCTGCGTGATGATCTCAGCTCTGTGATTGGCTGCGTGAGGATCTCAGCTCTGTGATTGGCTGCGTGATGATCTCAGCTCTGTGATTGGCTGTGTGATGATCTCAGCTCTGTGATTGGCTGTGTGATGATCTCAGCTCTGTGATTGGCTGTGTGATGATCTCAGCTCTGTGATTGGCTGTGTAAGGATCTCAGCTCTGTGATTGGCTGTGTGAGGATCTCTGCTCTGTGATTAGCTGTGTGATGATCTCAGCTCTGTGATTGGCTGTGTGATGATCTCAGCTCTGTGATTGGCTGTGTGATGATCTCAGCTCTGTGATTGGCTGTGTGATGATCTCAGCTCTGTGATTGGCTGTGTAAGGATCTCAGCTCTGTGATTGGCTGTGTGATGATCTCAGCTCTGTGATTGGCTGTGTGATGATCTTAGCTCTGTGATTGGCTGCGTGATGATCTCAGCTCTGTGATTGGCTGCGTGATGATCTCAGCTCTGTGATTGGCTGTGTGATGATCTCAGCTCTGTGATTGGCCATGTGATGATTATCTTCGCTATGTGATTGGCTGTTTGATAATCTTTGCCCTCTGATTGGCTGGTTGATGATCTCAGCTCTGTGATTGGCTCCGTGATGATCTCGGCTCTGTGATTGGCTGCGTGATGATCTCAGCTCTGTGATTGGCTGTGTGATGATCTTAGCTCTGTGATTGGCTGTGGGATGATTTGAGCTCTGTGATTGGCCATGTGATAATGATCTTCGCTATGTGATTGGCTGTTTGATAATCTTTGCCCTCTGATTGGCTGTGGGATGATGGTGATCTCTTTTTGTTTAGCTATTTGATGATCTCTCCTCTGTGATTGGCTGCAAGATGATCTCAGCTCTGTGATTGGCCATAAAATGATCTCTGCTCTGTGATTGGCTGTTTAATGATCATAGTTCTGTGATTGGCCGCGTGATGATCTTACCATTTTATGATGATCTCAGCTCTGTGATTGGCCGTTTGATGTTAATCTCAGCTCTGTGATTGGCTTTGAAATGATCTCAGCTCTATGACACACATGTAGTGTGGATGATGCGCACTAGTGAGTGAGGGAGTGAAGGAGAGCAGCTGAATGCTAATGCTATTGATCAGCTCCAATGCTTCACTAACTCTTCAAGCACACTGTTGATTCATTCGCTCGGCACTTTTGGATACGCGTGTGTGTGTGTGTGTGTGTGTGTGTGTGTGTGTGTGTGTGTGTGTGTGTGTGTGTGTGAGAGAGAGTGAAGTAGAATGCGATGTTAATGAGAGAGGAATGAACGACAATCCTGAAGTGTGCGAGTATGATTTATGTCCATGTGTATCTGTGTGTGCATGTGCGAGTGTGTGAGGTAGAAAGTGATGTTAATGAGAGAGGAATGAATGGCAATCATGAAGTGTAAGTGTGATTTGTGTGTGTGTGTGTGCGTGCTTGTGTGTGTGTGCGTGTGTGTGTGCTTGCAGGAGTGTTTTAACTAAATGGCTCAATAGTATTGACTTGGGCCATGAGTAGCTGTTGATTGTGTCTGGAGAGGTTGCACTTGACAGGAGTGTGTGTGTGTGTGTGTGTGTGTGGTTGTGTGTGTGTTTGTGGCCGTGAGCCTTGAAGCATCACATTTAATTATTATCCGGGTCTGTGTTCTGTCTGAAAAAGCAGGAGCAGGTTTAGGGTTTACTGAAGCGCTGTGTGTGTGTGTGTGTGTGTGTGTGTGTGTGTGTGTGTGTGTGTGTGTGTGTGTGTGTGTGTGTGTGTGTGTGTGTGTGTGTGTGTGTGTGTGTGTGATTTATGTTCAGTCTGTGATAAATGCAGATTGTGAAGTCTCTAATCGATCGTTTAACATCCCATTATCTGCATTCATTATTTATACTTTTTCTAAATCTATTTATTGCAGAATATTAAGTTCGTGCATTATTCATGATTAATTTTATTTATTTATTTATTTATTTATTTATTTATCCATTTATTTATTTATTTATGTATTATTTAAATAATTTATTTATTTATCTATTTATTTATTTATTTATTTATTTATTTATTTATGTATTATTTAAATAATTAATTTATTTATTTATCCATTTATTTATTTATGTATTTATTATTTAAATAATTAATTAATTAATTAATCAATTAATTAATTAATTTATTTATTAAATTATTTATTTATCCATTTATTTATTTATTTATGTATTATTTAAATAATTAAATAATTAATTAATTAATTTATTTATTAATTAATTTATTTATTTGTGAATGGAATTGTAATAATGAAACTGGAAAAGAATGGAATGGAATTGGATTTCTAAGGGATTGAAATTGAAATGAAAGATAAGTTTATTATTTTATGGATTTAATAAATTTTATTTCATTAAGTGAAATGAAAGTGTATTCATTTATTTTATTTAGTAATGTAATGTGTATTTATATAGCGCATTTATCATGTATGGTCATTTACCCAAAAGCGCTTCACAATCATGAGGGGCGTCTCTCTACACCACCACCAGTGTGTGCAGCTACACTTGGATGATGCTCCGGCAGCCACAGGACAACGGCGCCAGTGCTTCACCACACACCAGCTATAGGGAGAGTGGAGAGACAGTGATGGGGATGATTGGGAGGCCATGATTGGTAAGGGCCGATGGAGAGGACACCTGGGTTACCCCTACTCTTTACCAGAAGTGCCATGAGATTATTAATGACCACAGAGAGTCAGGACCTCGGTTTAACATCTCATCTGTAAGACGGCACTCACTGACAGTGTAGTGTCCCCTTCACTATACTGGAGGATTAGGACTCACACAGACCACAGGTTGAGCGCCCCCTGCTGGCCTCACTAACGCCACTTCCGACAACAACCTAGTGGTCCCATGTGGTCTCCCATCCAGGTACTGACCAGACTCAGCCCTGCTTAGCTTTAGTGAAGGGAGCGCTCTGGCCTGCAGGGTGATATGGCATATTTTATAGCGTCTGTGTAAGTGTTAATGTATGTGTGTGATTAAGTGTGCAAGTTTGTGTGCGCACACAAGTGTCTGTGCATGTCGCTTAAGGAAACCCATGTGTATCTGCACAATTGTGAATTTATGTGTGTTAGAGGGCACTAGGAGGTGTGTGTGTGTGTGTGTGTGTGTGTGTGTGTGTGTGTTTCTCTGCTGTGTGTCAGCTGATCTGATTCATTGTGATGCACCAGCGGGAGCAGCTCCGCACAGATTTAACACACACCTTGACCTGCACGTTGTGTGTGTGTTTGACACTAACACCATCAGCAGGTGCGCAAGTCCCCATCTTAAAGGGACAGTTCACCTAAAAACTCATACAAAACACAATATAGTGTCTAAAATGCATCACACTCAATATTGAGCTTCTTGTTTGTTAAACAGATTAATTTAATCTACATCAAAAGCATGATTTGATTTCTGAACTACATGCACAAACCAACAGAATAACACATTGTTTATTCACATTTTTCTGTTTCTGAGAAAACTGAGCAGCTTTTATAGCATCACTCACACTGTTTTCTCTATAAAACATCTGAACAGCGATATCATTTCTGCAAAAGAGTCACCGCAGGCGTGTATTTGTCGCTAGTCAGAGTTGCATTCATTATTTAGCAGATGTCTGATGCTCTTATGTCAGATGCAGTAAATGTACAGAAGCAAAACAGCTTTTATTAAAGCATCGGCGAGGGCAAAACGGGTCATGTAGGAGCAGAAGAGAATGTGTAGAAAGTTTGTGCTGCAATTAATTAGAGAAATGAGGAAAAGAGGAGAAGAACAGATGATGAGGAGAGAGAGGAGAGGAGAAAACATAATTAGACATGTAAGCATGGAACTGTGTGTGTGTGTGTGTGTGTGTGTGTGTGTGTCTATGTGCGCTTTAATTAAAGGTTCTGCTCACAGATGTGTAATTAAAGAAGTCGTAAGCCTCCAGCAGCTGCTGAGATCTTTCTGGTGTGTGGCGACTCGCACGCCAGCATCTGCACACACATACACACACACACACATAAATACACACACACACAATTTCTTTTTTATTTACTTGTGTCCTTCCTTCCTCATCCCACATTTTGCCCCGTCTTTCTACATTTGCCCCGCCTTTCTTCATTTTGGCACACCTTTCTTAATTTGGACCCACCTTTCTTCATTTTGGCCCGCCTTCATTTGGCCACGCCTTTCTTCATTTTGGCCCCTCCTTTCTTCATTTTGCCCCACCTTTTTTCATTTTGGCCCACCTTTCTTCATTTTGGCCTCTCCTTTCTTCATTTTGGCCTCTCCTTTCTTCATTTTGGCCTCTCCTTTCTTCATTTTGGCCTCTCCTTTCTTCATTTTGGCCCACCTTTTTTCATTTTGGCCCACCTTTCTTCATTTTGGCCCGCCTTCATTTGGCCACGCCTTTCTTCATTTTGGCCCCTCCTTTCTTCATTTTGCCCCACCTTTTTTCATTTTGGCCCACCTTTCTTCATTTTGGCCTCTCCTTTCTTCATTTTGGCCCACCTTTCTTCATTTTGGCCTCTCCTTTCTTCATTTGGCCTCTCCTTTCTTCATTTTGGCCCACCTTTCTTCATTTTGGCCCACCTTTTTTCATTTTGGCCCACCTTTCTTCATTTTGGCCCACCTTTTTTCATTTTGGCCCACCTTTCTTCATTTTGGCCCACCTTCTTCATTTTGGCCCACCTTTCTTCATTTTGGCCCACCTTACTTCATTTGGGCCCACCTTTCTTCATTTTGGCCCCTCCTTTCTTCATTTTGGCCCACCTTTTTTCATTTTGGCCCACCTTTCTTCATTTTGGCCCACCTTTTTTCATTTTGGCCCACCTTTCTTCATTTGGCCCCTCCTTTCTTCATTTTGGCCCCTCCTTTCTTCATTTGGACCCACCTTTCTTCATTTTGGCCCACCTTACTTCATTTGGGCCCACCTTTCTTCATTTTGGCCCACCTTTCTTCATTTTGGCCTCCCCTTTCTTCATTTTGGCCTCCCCTTTCTTCATTTTGGCCCACCTTTCTTCATTTTGGCCTCCCCTTTCTTCATTTTGGCCTCCCCTTTCTTCATTTTGGCCCACCTTTCTTCATTTTGGCCCCTCCTTTCTTCATTTTGGCCCACCTTTTTTCATTTTGGCCCACCTTTCTTCATTTTGGCCCACCTTTCTTCATTTTGGCCCCTCCTTTCTTCATTTTGGCCCACCTTTTTTCATTTTGGCCCACCTTTCTTCATTTTGGCCCACCTTTCTTCATTTTGGCCCACCTTACTTCATTTGGGCCCACCTTTCTTCATTTGGGCCCACCTTTCTTCATTTGGTCACGCCTTTCTTAATTTTGGCCCCTCCTTTCTTCATTTTGGCCTTGCCTTTCTTAATTTTGGCCCACCTTTCTTCATTTTGGCCCACCTTTCTTCATTTGGGCCCACCTTTCTTCATTTGGGCCCACCTTACTTCATTTGGACCCACCTTTCTTCATTTGGGCCCACCTTTCTTCATTTGGGCCCACCTTACTTCATTTGGACCCACCTTTCTTCATTTGGGCCCACCTTTCTTCATTTTGGCCCACCTTTCTTCATTTTGGCCCGCCTTCATTTGGCCACGCCTTTCTTCATTTGGCCCCACCTTTCTTCATTTTGGCCCGCCTTCATTTGGCCACACCTTTCTTCATTTTGGCCCCACCTTTCTTCATTTTGGCCCGCCTTTCTTCATTTTGGCCCACCTTTCTTCATTTTTTTTATCCAGTCTCTTTATTCTTCCAGTCTCTCTTTTCTCCACTCATCTCTTTCTTCATCCAGTCTTCCTCTCCTCTGTCTGCATCTCTCTGCTTGTGTGTTTGTGTCTGTCTGCTGGAGTGTGTGGGTTAAGCGGCTGCTTTACAGTGTGATGCTGGGATTGTGTGTGTGTGTGTGTGTGTGTGTCGGGGAACGCAGCCAGTCATTTGTGGTTGGCACTGCAGTCTTTGTTCTGGCTGGCAGCGTGCCACCGATGCCCATCTGGTCCAGGCTCAGTGATTCTTCCCGGTGGACACTCACTAGTGTTCATCATCTCAGGACTGCAGCTTCAGAATTCACACCTTCGCCTGAGAGACTGCTGATCATGGCGGACGCTTAACACACACACACACACACACACACACACACACACACACACACACACACACACACACACACACACACACACCGTATGCAAAACAAGAGCTGTTAGAGCCATTTGTCTCTTGGCACATGGAAGCACTCTAGTCATAGTCTTAATGTTTGTGCTTTAGTGTGTGTGTGTGTGTGTGTGTGTGTTTGCATGTTTCTTTTGTTGTTCTTTTGTAGGGGGTTTTGTCTGAACTTGTGTTTCTCTCTCTATCTGTGTGTGTGTGTGTGTGTGTATGTGTGCTTGTGCATTTGTGTGTGTTTGAGTGTCTGATCGTGTTGGTGTGTGATCTGTGTCTGTGTGTATGTGTGATCTGTATGTGTTTATTTATTTGTGTGTGTTTGTTTAAGGGTGTGTGTTCGTGTATTTGAGTGTGTATGAGTGAGCGAGTGTGTTTGTATGTAGGCGTGTGTCCAAGTGTCCTTGTGTGTGAGAAAGATCTGTGTGTGATTTGTGTGCAAGTAAGAGAGAATGAAAGTGTGTGTGTGTTTGTGATTATATGCATTGTGTGTGTGTTTGTCTTGAGTGTGTGCATGTGTTCTCTTGTCTCTGAGATGTGTGTGTGTGAGTGAAAGATCTGTGTGTGATTTGTATGTGAGTGAGAGAGAAAGAGAGTGAGTGTGTGTTTGGGATTTATGCATTATATGCGTGTATGTTTGTCTTGTTGAGTGTGTGCGCATGTGTTTGTCTGTCTTGTCTCTGAGGTGTGTGTGCGTGTGTATTAACCGCAGGTGTGTCGGGTCACACTGATCTGGTTCTGTGCCACAGGGTCACCTTCAGCCTTCGCTGCCTATCTAGCGTTCTCTCTTTCACACAAGTGTTCACCGAGGGGGAACAACACCTCAACAGGTTCATTTCTCTGCAGAGCTGTGACAGTAAGCACACAGCCGAGTGTCACACATAAATTACACACATTAGCTCTGCTCCAAAACCCAGTGAGCGCCTCGCTGCCTACAGTCTACAAGGGCAGGTGTCTTCTGAGGGAGCGTCCCAACAGCCATCACACTTCACAAGTGACTGATTTGGAGCGCCCTACATAGACAGCGTCCCGCCTGCCACACAAATAGAGCTCCGCATGACAGTCTCAAGCTGATTCAAGTAGAGGTTGATGCTAAGAAATGCAAATGCTGTCAATAATTACTCACTGGTGTCATTCCAGGCCCATTCAGTTCATATTCAGAGCACAAATGAAGACGAGTCATGTTCCATCTGATGGTTTTCGTACCCTGCTTTACAAGTTTGTGTTATTTACACGTTACCAAAGCTTTAAAGAGCAGCTCCTAGTGTCCTAATATTGTGTTTAAGTCTCCACAACATGTTTAAGTGTGTATCATTCAATCATTTTCTTTTGGCTTAGTCCCTTTATTCATCAGGAGTCGCCACAGCAGAATGAACCGCCAACTATTCCAGCATGTGTTTCACACAGCGGATGCCCTTCGAGCTGCAACCCAGTACACACACTCATACAGTACGGCCAGTTTAGTTCATCAATTCCCCAATTCCCCTCCAGAGCACCCGGAGGAAACCCACACCAACACGGGGAGAACATGCAAACTCCACACAGAAACACCAACTGACCCAGCCGGGACTCGAACCAGCGATCATCTTGCTGTGTTAACCATTAAGTCACCGTATCGCCACTTAAGTGTATATAAGATCAGAAAACATTGTAATTTTCTCAGAATGTGCATTAAATATTAGAATCATTTTGATTCAGTTCATTTGAATCAATTCAGTGCTCTTTAAACTCCTCCTCCTTCCATGAGCCAGCTTTGCTCTGATTGGTCAGCTGGAAAAGTCTGTTTTGATTGACGAACAGTTCAGAATGTATGTTGCGAGAGGTTGGGTTATTCAAATTAGGTGGTTTGATTGTGTTGATATAGATCAGTAGAAGGCAAAAGATTCAAAAATATAGCGACTCATTAAAGTGATTCAGAGTCAACTCTTTCTTTAAGAGACAATATTTTTATTTAGCATGCACCTTTTTTTAATTAACTTTGCAGGCTGTTTACATTGAAGGACAGTTACATTACAAACCTCATTTATTTTATTTTATTAACTTGATGCAGTTATCTTCATGTTTTTCCAGACTCATTTAACTATTCTGAACACAAATGAAGACCATTAGATTCATCAGATTTCTGTCTCTGCTTTGGAAGTTCACAAAGAGCAGCTCATGGTATTTTAAAGTGTCCTAATATTGTGTTTAAGTCTCCTACAACATGATTAAATGCACCTAAGATCAGAAAACTTTGTAATTTTCTCAGAATCTGCATTTAATTTTATAATCATTCTGCAATGATTCAGTATGATTCATTTGTATCAACTCAGTGCTTACGGTCTGTAAACTCCTCCCATTCATGAGCCAGCCCTGCTCTGATTGGTCAGCTGGAAAAGTCTGGTTTGATTGACAAACAGTTCAGAATGTATGTTGCAGGAGGTGGGGTTATTCAAATTAGATTGATTGTGTTGATGTAGATCAGTAGAAGGCAAAAGATTCAAAAATATAGCGACTCATTAAAGTGATTCAGAGTCAACTCTTTCTTTAAGAGACAAGATTTTTATTTAGCATGCACTTTTTTAATTAACTTTGCTGACTGTTACATTACAAACCTCATTTATTTTATTTGTATAATTTGTATTATTTTTATTATTATTTTCATAAAGTTTTCATTCATTCATTTTCCTTCAGCTTAGTCCCTTTATTCATCAGGGGTCGCCACAGCGGAATGAACTGCCATTTATTCCTGCATATGTTTTACACAGTGGATGCCCTAAATGTGTCTAGATTTGGTCTGGTTTTGGTCTCCTAGTTTTATTTTCATCTGGTTTGGTCTGAATATGCCTGGTTTTGTTCTTGTTTGTGATTTTGTCCTGGTTGTGTGTGTGTCTGCTGTGGTGTGTCAGGATCACACTCCTCCTGTGTGTGTGTGTGTGTGTGTGTGTGCTCATCCATCAGTGTGCCGCTGAGACTCTGGACTGTAGTGTCAGGACGGGTTTGTGCTGAGTGCAGTCTGCCGCTCTCCTGCTCTGTGTTTTGTCGTCGTTTGCTGCGTGTCAAAATCCTCCAAACACAGAGAATGACATTTCCAGCAGCACCTGCGTCTCTCAGTAGTGCTTCTGCTACACACACACACACACACACACACACACACACACACACACACACACACACACACACACACACACACACACACACACACACTATACCTCTCTCTCTCTCTGAAGCAAAGCCATACACACTCATAATCTCAATCACACACATACATTCTTACACACATACTTTTACACACAAACACGCATCTCTCTTGAGCACATACACACTCACTTTCTCTCTCTCACACACACACTCACTCACACACACACTCACTCTCCTGTGTGTCCATATGTGCTCTCACTCTCGTTCGCCCACTCACTCATAATACCCAGCAGTAATGGCAGTGAAGAGTGTAACAGTTGCTCAGCCTCTCTGTGTTTCTCTCTGTTCATCACATAATTTCTCACTTTCTGTCTTCATTTCACACTCTGATGAGCAGCAGCTCTCTCTAAAGTCGGCCTCGTGTTTTAAATAAAATGTTTTGGTGTTTGTTCAATCGTTCTCCAGTATAAAGCGTGACGTCGGGATTGTTTTAAAGTAATAAACCAGCAAAGAAAATGAAAATTCCAGCATTATTTGCTCGACTTCACCAGCTGTGAGAAGAAGCAGCAGAATTCTCATTTCATCTCCCAGAAAATAAATACAAAACAACAACAACAACAACACTGTGAAGGTTTGGGGAAAACACAAGAGCCAAATAATGATTGATGAAAATATTAATACATATAATAAAATTCTCCAGTTGTTGCATTTTTATATATATATATATATATATAATATATTAGTGGTGGGCCTTATCGGCGTTAACGTGCTGTGCGAGACTCTTATCGCGCGATAAAAAACAAATATTGGCGTTAATCTCTTAAAGTTGGGTGAGAGCTGGGTCTATTCTACGCAAGCTATGGTGACTTTCACCTTGATATTTTAGCGCAGATGTATACCTGACCGGTGAGCCGTCTGACAAAAGAATCAAATGTCTGAATCAAATCAGCAGCATGCCTGACTTTAACTGCAGTTCGGCAGTTTCACTTTAACTCACGAACTGAACTTAGGGGCAAATAAGGAGTAAGGACTGGTGAGAGTGTTATGGAATTTAATAACGCACGCCAAATGCATAGAAAATGGAAAGATTTTGCGATGTGTGTGCGGTCCTTTACTG
Organism: Danio kyathit; assembly: GCA_903798195.1. NCBI lineage: Eukaryota > Metazoa > Chordata > Actinopteri > Cypriniformes > Danionidae > Danio > Danio kyathit. The sequence continues at coordinate 58,006,652 of LR812537.1, read as the reverse complement.
ACAGCCGCGTGTAGATCTTGTCAGAAAATATGGCGAAAGGTCCTAAAGACCGCGGTGTTTACTTCAATAATGTCACTAATATATGCTATCTGCATACTCCACACGTCTTAATTCCATTTCTGTTTAGTTCAGTTATGACTTTAGTCAGATTAAGGTCATCAAAAATCGCAGTTTCAAGCTTATGTAGGCCTACAGTTTAACATTGATGTTTAACTGAATTAACAGTTAGTAAACACATTGAACATAGTTTATTTTCATCACCAATTATCACAGTAGAACAGTTCCTCAAGCAGTTTGTGATGCATTTTGGAAACCACAGATGAGTCCCTGGTCTAATGCGTCACCTGGCTTAAGAAACCCGTTCTCAAAGACTTATTATTTGAGTAGCACACATATTCTGAATGCCTTTGGCAGAATTCAAATGAGCCATTTTAATCTAGATTAATCTAGATTAATTCCAAGATTAATGTAGATTAAAAAAAAAAATAATCTATGCCCATCTATTTTATATATATATATATATATATATATATATATATATATATATATATATATATATATATATATATATATATATATATATATATATATATACTTACCATGTTGGACCGGGTCGGACCCATTTTGCCTTCAGAACTGTCTTAATCCTTCATGGCAGAGATTTAACAAGGTACTGGAAATATTCCTCAGAGATTTTGCTCCATATTGTCATGATAGCATCACACAGTTGCTGCAGATTTGTCGGCTGCACATCCATGATGCCAATCTCCCGTTCCACCACATCCCAAAGGTGCTCTATTGGATTGAGCTCTGGTGACTGTGGAGGCCATTTGAGTACAGTGAACTCATTGTCATGTTCAAGAAACCAGTCTGAGATGATTGGTGCTTTATGACATGGTGCGTTATCCTGCTGGAAGTAGCCATCAGAAGATGGAGACACTGTGGTCATAAAGGGATGAACATGGTCAGCAACAATACTCAGGTAGGCTGTGGCGTTGACACGATGCTCAATTGGTACTAATGAACCCAAAGTGTGCCAAGAAAATCTCCCCCACACCATTACACCACCACCACCAGCCTGAACCGCTGATACAAGGCAGGATGGATCCATGCTTTCATGTTGTTGAGGCCAAATTCTGAGCCGAGCATCCGAATGTGGCAGCAGAAATGGAGACTCATCAGACCAGGCAACGTTTCTCCAATCTTCTCTTGTCCAGTTTTGGTGAGCCTGTGTGAATTGTAGCCTCAGTTTCCTGTTCTTAGCTGACAGGAGCGGCACCCGGTGTGGTCTTCTGCTGCTGTAGCCCATCCGCCTCAAGGTTGGACGTGTTGTGTGTTCAGAGATGCTCTTCTGCAGACCTCGGTTGTAACGAGTGCTTATTTTAGTTACTGTTGCCTTTCTATCAGCTGCAACCAGTCTGGCCATTCTCCTCTGACCTCTGGCATCAACAAGGCATTTGTGCTCACAGAACTGCCGCTCACTGGATATTTCCTCTTTGTCAGACCATTCTCTGTGAACCCTAGAGATGGTTGTGCGTGAAAATCCCAGTAGATCAGCAGTTTCTGAAATACTCAGAGCAGCCCGTCTGGCACCAACAACCATGCCACGTTCAAAGTCACTTAAATCCCCTTTCTTCCCCATTCTGATGCTCGCTTTGACCTGCAGCAGATCGTCTTGAACATGTCTACATGCCTAAACGCATTGAGCTGCTGCCATGTGATTGGCTGATTAGACATTTGTGTTAACGAGCAGTTGGACAGGTGTACCTAATAAAGTGGCCGGTGAGTGTAAACTAGTCAGTAGTCCTACAAAAGGTACTGTAGGTTACAATTATACCCTAATTTCATTCTAAAGTATTAAAAAGCATGTCTGTAAACTCATTTCTGGTAAGTAGAAGGAAAACAGGTCATTACATGAGATTACATTACAGGACGTGCCATATTACACCTGCATATCTCATGAAATGTGTGTGTGTCAGTGTTTGCGTGTTTGTGTCAGTCTGTGTGTGTGTGTGTGTGTGTGTCAGTGTTTGCGTGTTTGTGTCAGTCTGTGTGTGTGTGTGTGTCAGTGTTTGCGTGTGCATGTGAGTCTGTATGTGTGTTTGTGCATCAATGTGTGTGTTTCTGCATGCATGCGTATGTGTGTCAGTGTTTGCGCGTGTGTGTATCAATGTGTGTGTGTGTTTGTGCGCTTGTGTGTCAGTGTTTGCATGTGTGTGTGTGTCAGTTTGTGTGTGTCAGTGTTTGATTGTATATATGTGTGTGTGTGTGTGTGTGTTAGTGTTTTTATGCATCTGCGTGTGGCAGTGTGTGTGTGTCAGTGTTTGCATATATGTGTGTGTATGTGCATCTCTGTGTGTGTGTGCGTCCATGTGTATGTGCGTCAGTGTTTGCATGTGCGTATGAGTGTGTGTTTCTGCGTGCTTGTGTGTGTGTGTTATTATTTGCATGTGCTCATGTGTCAGTGTGTGTGTGTGCTTGTATGCATGTCAGTGTTTGTGTCTGAGTGTGTGTTTGCGTGTGTGCTTGTGTGTGTTTGCGTGTGTGTGCATGCGTGTGTTCCTCTGGAGAATAATAAAGCTCTTCATTGTGTGTGTGTGTGTGTGTGTGTGTGCTGATCTTAAATCTCTGTGCTGTTAGTAAGCAGTCTGAACTCTTAAACTTTAATTACACTCCGCTGACTGCAGATCAGTGCTTCCCCAGACTGTACATCATCCGGCTGCAGTTTTACACTTGACCTCAGATCTGCCATTTATTTATTTATGTTTTTCCTGCACTGTGTTGATCACAGAGAGCTGATCTCAGGTCAGACTGGCTGCAGAAACACAGAAGATCAACCTGAGCACTAGTTCAGTCTCTCATCAGCAGCATCAGGCATATTTTGCTGTTTTTGCGTAGAATTTTGTTAAATTTTGAGTTGAATTTTGAGTTTTGTTTAATGCAGAATGGTTTTGAGATTACAGTAACTAAAAGCATAATGCATGACATAAGAATAATAACTTTTAACTGAAGCTTTATGATCTAAATCCTGTTAGATCCACTTGTTTGGTAAACAAAGCAAGTTTGACATATGATATATATAGTATGTCGTGATTGCCATGGATCTATGTTGGGAAAGATCGTTGGTGAACTACATACCTGTAAAGAACTACAATTCCCTACATTATGCTTTGCACACACCGGACTCCATTTCCATTAATCACACACACACAGCTGAAACCCGTTATCATAGATTGTTTGCACTATAAGTACATCTTGCTATCTGAGTTCGTTACGGAGTCTTTGCATGTCATGTGGATGTTTTGTTATGGTGATTGTTCCAGAGTCTTGTTTGAGTTTCGTTTGTTTTTTTTTTTGTTTGTTTGTTTATTTAATACGTTGTAAGACTTCACGAAGACTGTACTATTAAAATTGCACTTGAATCCTACCTTTTGTCCTCGTCTCATGTGGCAACATTTCTACTGAAAGACAGACAATATTACTTTCTAAACTGCATTGTATGTTAATCGCAATAATTTGCTTATTAGTTAATAATATTAATGAAATTAATATTAAAACAGAATTAATAAATATATTTTACATACATTTACATAAGTAAATAAATACTCAATCATGGGGTAAAATAAATCTGTGGTAATATGTGTGCAGGGCTCGAAGTTAACCCCTTTTTCTTGGTAGCACCGGTGCTTCTAACTTAAAAAATTTAGGCGCACCAGACAAAATTTAGTCGCACGTACCAAAACTTATGAACACCATTACTACACGCTTTATATTAACAGATTCTATTATATATTAGCACTCTAATCGCCGGCCCTGCACGCACTGCTTGACGTGAATGAGATGAACTGAATTAACAATAATAACCGTGCTGTTCTTGTTGTGGAAAAAAGATTCTGGTCTGCAAAATATTTTCTAAGTTTCTAAGTCAAAGTCTTCAAAAAATGACAAAGTCTGAGATCTGCGAAGTCTTTAGGCAAAGCAGTTTATTGTTACAGCACCAGCAACAACAGAGACAGGTCGTTCGAGTGTCTGATGAGTATAGGCTAGCACACAGTTTAAATACACTTTTTTTGTCGTAATACTCCACCCAAATTTACACATTACACACCTCCATCAGCTTCTCCGCTAATGGGATTTTAAATCTCTCAGGTGCCCATCACCAATAGAGTCTCAGGGTCTTCAGGGGTCCTACCCATGTCCAGTTAAGGTCTTTCCTTCCTATCTCAAATGTGATGACTTCAGCCAAAAAACAATGCTCAACAATATTTCTTGTTCACTGTCCACTGAGCTGTCAACTGTAAGTTCAGCTGAAGTTCATGAGCACTCATAATTTTTTGGTAGTCATTACAAATGAGTGTGGGTGCATGTGCAGGTGTGCCTTATCATGAGTTACAGAACAGAATGCAGGTGCCTTTATGGCCTTACTTCCATAAATCTACTCTCATTGTGACATTTCATCTTGCTCTTCTAATTTGCTCTCCTAATTTCTCTTCTCATTCCTGACAGCATTTACACAAGGTGACTTCTTATTTACCAAAGCGCACATAAATGATAATAATGCCACAGGGGTAATAATACAATTATAATACTGAAATCACTCAAATAAGCATATAAATGAGAGTAATAAATTCATCAGAAATTCATCAAGATGCAGTGAATTCCCCATCATACTCACGGGTGCTCTCTGATATTGCACAGATGATATTGACATATGACTAATTATTTGCATACGTCATCTTAATAGTAATAACGGTCTTTTCATGAGCTGCAATATTAGTTTCATCTCAGTGAATGCATGCTCTTTAGCGATGGTGAACGCGGTGTCAGTCGCACAACTGACAGCATCGTGACGATTAAATGAAGGATTAAATAACGTTAGAACATCTCATGCTTATTGTGTAGATTCAGTGGCAAACACTGTTACCTGAAAACTCCGTCCCACCGGCTTTACGGTGAATGCTTTAGTCCTTTTCATAGCGGACTTTAAACACTGGAAGTCTTTTCTCCACTCTTGGAAAAGTGTAAATGGTGGATTAACATTCAGCACATGATCACTGATCAGATCTGCCATTATTAGTAACTTTAGGTGGTTTCTAAAACTAAATCTGTCAGTGTTGTTTTCATTCTCTCAGATCCAGACCTTTACGTTTTCGCAGCTGTCGCTCCCTGTCATCAGAACTGAGTGATTGACAGCTGATATTAACCAATCCATTCGCGTTCTGTTCTAGCACAGTGGGCCAATAAGAGCTTGAAGGCGGGGCAAGCATTGCGGGCTTTGTTTACTGCAGCAAGTTGACATGTCAACTGTTTTAAACCATTCCTGAGCGCTGCGTCTGGTGTTTTTAGGTGCAAAGGTGCTTAATGCGTGAATGCCTCCTAATAGTGGTGAACATTATGCTGTGAAAACTGGTCGCACAACATAAATTTTATGCACTCGCACAAGTGCTCCCAAATATATTTTGAGGTCGCATAGATAAAATTTCAGGTGCATATGCGACCATAACGGTTGCAATTTTGAGCCCTGTGTGTGTGTTTGTTTGTGTGTTAGTGTCTGTGTGTGTTTGGGTTTGTGTGCGTGTGTGTGTGTGTGTATCCAAATGGTCCCTTCATTCATTTTCCGGGACTCGAACCAGCGACCTTCTTGCTGTAAGGTGACCGTTCAACCCACTGCGCCACCATGACACCCCAATGGTCCCTTTAATCAATAAAAACAGTAGTTGAATAACTATATCATTTTTTTGATAGAATGATTTAAACAAGGTGGCTCAGTGGTTAGCACTGTGGCTTCACGGCAAGAAGGTCGCTGGTTCGAGTCCAGGCTGGGTCAGTTGGTGTTTCTGTGTGGAGTTTGCATGTTCTTCCTGTGTTGGTGTGGGTTTCCTCCGGGTGCTCCGGTTTCCCCCACAGTCCAAGCACATGTGCTATAGGGGAATTGATGAACTAAATTGGATGTAGTGCATGAGTGTGTGTGTGAATAAGTGTGTATGGGTGTTTTCCAGTATCAGGTTGCAGCTGGAAGGGCGTCCGCTGTGTAAAACATATGCTGGATAAATTGGCGGTTCATTCCGCTGTGGTGACCCCTGATAAATAAGGGACTAAGCTGAAGAAAAATGAATAATTGAATGATTTAAGCAATGAAAGATGCCGTATTTAATATTTCCATAATCAATACTTTGCAATAATATGCTATACATATTTTAATAAACTCTTTGTTTTTGTGATGCTTTTAAAAAAAAAAGTTTATTTATTTATTTATTTATTTATTTTTGTAACTTGCATCTAGTCTGATGCTGTTTTCGCTCTCCTTACTGTATTTACTGTGTTTCTCTCCTTGCTGTACACCTGACTTGAGATCTGTATGTTTGATTCGATGGCTTCTGAAGTAAAGTGTTGAACACAATGTGGTGATTCCAGCAGAATCATATTTAAGCTAAATATCAGTTACAGCGGGATTCAAATCTTTTGGGAATCTGTGTGTGTTGTGGAAACAGAGCAATGGTGAAACACTGGTGTTGTGCAGCTGTGTGTGTGTTTGTGTGTGTGTGTGTGTGTGTTTATATGCCTTTGAAGATGTCAGTCTGCAGGGTTTATTGCGGCGTAAAGTTTTATTCAGAATTAGATTGCATATAGAAATGTGTGTGTGTGTGTGTGTGTGTGTGTATTGGGCTCTCGAGGGCTCTGATGGGTCACTGGAGGTTTCTCTTCATAAACAGCAGCATTAATAACCATCAGAGCCGCGTTTTACACCGTTGTGGATTTCAATTATGCTGCGCTGTTATGATGCCAGTCTGACATCTCATTTGCAGTGAATCATGGGAATGAAGAGACGGAGTGCTTGTGTATCTCTGTGTGTGTTCACTCGTTTGCTCATTGTGTTTTCATGCTCTTCTCCATCACTCGTTCTGTCTGTTTACTGGGAAATTTGCTCTGTTTCTTCTCAGTCGAGAAGTAGTGGCAATTCAGAATCGATATTTTTGCTTTAGGTTATTTAAACTCTTAATATTTCAATTAAGTTCAATTAAAAATGTTTTATTGTCTTTCCACAAAGAGGGTTAAAAAAATTGTCCAGACACACACACACAATACAAATACAATATATATAATATTTAGTTTTTTATTTTATTTTACTACTTTTAATATTTTATTTTTATATTTTATTTAATTTATATATTTATTTTATTTTACTATAGTTTTACTTTATTTTACTACTTTTAATGTTTTATTTTAATATGTTATTTTATATTTGTTTAAATTACATTTTTAGATTTAATTTATTTTACTGTAGTTTTATCTTTTATTTTATTTTACTTGATTTTAATATTTAATTTTACTATTTTGTTGTATTTTGTTAATATTTTATTTTAATATTTTATTTTATTATTTAATTTAGATATTTCATTTATTTTACTATTATTTAATTTTTAATTTTACTGTTAATATTTTATTTTAATATTTTGTTTTATTTGATTTTAATATTTTTTTACTATTTGCTTAATTTATATTTTTTATTTTACTATAGTTTTATTTTTTTATTTTATTTGACTACTTTTAATGTATTATTTTAATATTTTAATATTTAATTTAATTTAATATATATATATATTTAATTTATTTTACTATAGTTTTATTTTTTTTTATTTTACTAATAATATTTTTATTTTAATATTTAATTTAATTTATATAATTAATTTATTTTACTAGTTTTATTTTTTATTCTATTTTACTACTTTTTAAATTTCATTTTAATATTTTTTTATATTTTATTTTAATTTATTTTTATATTTAATTTATTTTACTATGGTTTTATGTTTAATTTTATTTTAGCATTTGATTTTACGATTTTATTTTACTATTTTGTTGTATTTTATTTTAATATTTAATTTAATTTGTATATTTAATTATTTTACTATTATTACTTTTTTTATTTAAAAATTTTACTATTAATATTTTATTTTAATATTTTGTTTTTATTTTAATTTATTTTACTATTTGCTTTTATTTAATTTATATATTTTATTTTACTATAGTTTTATTTTTTATTTTATTTTACTAATTTTAATATTTTACTTTAATATTTTGTTTTCTATTTGATTTTCATTCATTCATTTTCTTTTCAGCTTAGTCTCTTTATTAATAAGGGGTTGCCACAGCGGAATGAACCGCCAACTTATCCAGCATATGTTTTACACAGCGGATGCCCTTCCAGCTGCTACCCATCACTGGGAAATCTATTTGATTTTATTGTATTTATTTTTATTTATTTATTTTTTATTTTATCTTATATTATTCTATTTCCTTTTTGTATTTTATTATTATTATTAAATTACGCATTTAATTTTTATGTTATTGATTGCCTCTCTCGTCCTCTCCTCATGTCCTCTTCATGATCGGTGTGTTTCCGTCTGTTTAAGAATGCAGTGAGTTCACTCGGGCCGCCGGAGAGCATGCAGATTATGCAGATGAGGAGCAATTAAAGTTTTAACGAGGGCTGAGTTTATTCCTCTGATTAGCATGTCCCACCCCGCCTCCTTCAGCTGCTCTGCCAATGCAATATTAATACAGCGATTACAGACAAACTCATATGCAGACCCAACTGAACACGGCAACATCTTTATTTAAGGTAAATACAGGATTATTCTCTCCATACTCTCAGATAAAAGGCAGGATTAGATTAAAATGAACAGGTTTTTATGCAGTATTGAAGTTTTAACTATATATGATTTTCTGTGCACATTGTTACACATTACACTACAGAAACCTACAACAAAGTGTTGATGATCAGATATTGTCTACAGTGTATATTGGAGTAAAGCAGAGAGTGTGAGCGGCTCCGTCCATCAGCAGTTTATGTCCCCATAAAGCCGGAGTTTGAGCTCAGAGCAGGGGAAGGAATTTAATGTGACACTCAGGAGGACAGGAATAAATTCAGTGTGACACCGTCGATAAGGGTCAGAAAGAGGAGCAGCGGTTAATCGCACACACACACACACACACACACACACACACACACACACACACACACACACACACACACACACACACACACACACACACACACACACATACACACACACATACACACACTCACTCTCAGAATGCATTACAGGGACTCTCTGACCTTCAGGTGGAGCATTTACATATTATCTCTCTCTCTCTCTGTGTGTGTGTGTGTGCTTGCTTGCTTGCTTGCGTGTGTGTGTGAGTCTGTGTCTCTTTGTGTGTGTGTGTGTGTGTGTGTGTGCATGTTTTTGCACATCCAGTGTGTGCACGTGCAGCATGTGTGTTTATGTATGTTGTGTGTCTCTGTTTTCTCACTTTTTGTGTATGTGTGTGTGTAATGTGTGCTTGTGTTTGTTTGCATGCATGTGTGTGTGTGTGTGTGTGTGTGTGCGCGCTTAAATTTCTATGTCTCTGTGTGTTTTTGTGTGTACGCGCATGTATGTGAGTGAGTGAATTTATGCAATCGTGTTTATTTGGTGTGTGTGTGTGTGTGAGATGTCTCTGAACCTTTTATGCCCCTGAAAAACATCTCCATCTCATTTCCTATTCCTGGATAGATGCTGTATGCAGATTAGTGCAGTAATGCGTTTATCACACACGTGCACACACGCACGCACACGCACACACTGTCGTCTCTTTGAATGTCAGAGTCTGGAATGAGTTTCAGGTTGAGCTGATCCCCATTGAGAAGCTGATTTTATTGTAATGTGATTTTGGTGTTCCACACACACACACACACACACACTGAGTCTGAGACTCTAACAGGATTGAGCTGAAAGTAAAGAAGCGACGGCTCATTATTGCTGGACTAATGTGATTGAACATTGTGAGCTTGATTAATATGAATACTCATTTCTGATTTCTGAATTTCTGCTCAATTTTTGCAGTTTGGAGCAAAATCCTGCAGTCAAACAGTGTTAAATCACCACAACGTGCACTCTTACGCAAAAGTTTGGCCACCCCTGATCATTTTCATAATCTGCTGGCCTTTCAAATCAGCAAATTCATGTGGACATATTTTATATTCAATTCAATTCAGCTTTATTTCTCTAGCGCTTTTACAATGTAGATTGTGTCAAAGCAGCTTCACATAGAAGATTATAGTGAATGTAAACAGTGTCAGTTCAGTTTTCAGAGATTAAGTTCAGTTCAGTTTAGCTCAGTTCAGTGTGGGTTAATAATCACTACTGAGAGTCCAAACACTGAAGAGCAAATCCATCGATGCGCAGCTCTACAGATCCCGAACCATGCAAGCCAGTGGCGACAGCGGCGAGGAAAAAAACTTCACCAATTGGCGAAAGCGAAGATTTAAAAAACCTCGAGAGAAACCAGGCTCAGTTGGGCACGACCATTTCCCCTATGGCCAAACGTCTTGTGGAGAGCTGCAGTCTAGGCGCAGGAAGCTGGAGAATGCTGGACCTCAGCGAAGACTCGTCTGTCCCTGGAGCATCACAGGAATCAGTCTCATGCTCTCCACTCCTCCATGACCACCACAGCAGCTGCTCAGGATACGGCCTGGTCCAGGATTATGGAAACCCTGGGATCATCTCATCGCTGGTCTTGAATCGAATCAGTGGCGCTGCATAGTCTGAGGGTCTCAGGATGAGTATACCCAGGTGGAAATAGAGAATAAAGAGAATAATTAGCGTAGCTGCTGTTCATAGTGTATATAAACCAAATGCGTTGAGCACACATCATGCGTCATACCGCTAAGTGATGCACTGAGTGTATGCTTTGGTAAAAAGATAGGTTTTTAATCTAGTGTTGAACTGTGAGAGTGTGTCTGAGCCTCGGACATTATCAAGAAGGCTATTCCAGAGTTTAGGAGCCATAAATGAGAAGGCTCGACGTCCTTTAGTGGAATTTGTTATTCTAGGTACCACCAGAAGCCCTGAGTTTTGAGATCCTAAAGAGCGGGTTGGGTTGTAGCGATATCCTAGGGAAAAAGCCACATTTCTGTTCTGACATCACATATATTTACCCAACAGATGCAATGCAGTTTAAGTCTTAAGACAAACAGACAGGTGCAATAATTTGGGCACTAGGGCTGTGCGACTTGGAGAAAATATCTAATTGCGTTTTTTTTTTTTTTTTTTTTTTTTTTTTTTCAGATATTTCGATTTGATTTGCGATTTAATTTTGTAGTCAAGCTTCAGCTTGTATCGTAGCTTCTTACTGCTAAAATGCAGTGAGTGTTAAGTAAAGGAACTGAAAAGATATTAACTTAAACATTTATTCAAATTTTTTTTTTTTTTTTTTTTTTTCTCTCGCCGCTGTCGCCACTGGCTTGCATGGTTCGGGATCTGTAGAGCTGCGCATCGATGGATTTGCTCTTCAGTGTTTGGACTCTCAGTAGTGATTATTAACCCACACTGAACTGAGCTAAACTGAACTGAACTTAATCTCTGAAAATTGAACTGACTCTGTTTCAATTCACTATAATCTTCCTTGTGAAGCTGCTTTGACACAATCTACATTGTATAAGCGCTATACAAATAAAGATGAATTGAATTGAATTGAATTGTTTTTAAATATTCAGAAATTAAACACCCATTTTTCTCAAGAGCAAACAGTAAACACACATAAAATGACCTTACCTTTCTGTACTCAAATTAGGGAGATTTATATAAATACAGAACACTTAGCAAACTAACATGGCTGAAACAACTCTGAAATTGTACGTTGCCGTTGCTTGCTACTAGATTGAGTGTCACTGGCAGTACTTTCAGTTGACTTTTTAGCAAGACACTCACCACTCAGTTGTGCTCACTCAATTGCTAGTAATACGATCACACACAGACAGCAGCCACGCATTTGCTCTAGACATGGGGAAATTAAATAATACAAATATATTTCATATCGCAGCCCCTTGCGATTGGCTAATCTCAACGTTTCAAATTGCGATTCGATTCCGATTAATCGCACAGCCCTATTGGGGACCCCAACAGAATAATGACATCAATCTGTAGGAGAGCCACCTTTAGCTGAAATAACAGCATGTAGACACGTCTTACAGTCAAGGATAAGTCTCTGAATTCTCGCTGAAGGCATTTTGGATCATTCTTCCTTGCACAGTGTCTCCAGTTCAGTCAGGTTTGATGGGTGCCGAGCATGAACGGCCCTTTTCAAATCAACCCATAGATTTTGAGAAAGGTCTGGGGACTGGGATGACCATTCTAGATCATTGTATAGTGTCTGAGCTTGAATTTCCTGGTAGATCTGGAACTGTGCTTTGGGTCATCGTCCTGCTGAAACATCCAACCCTGCCGTAACTTCAGCTTTTTGGCTGATTCCTGAACATTGTTCTTCAGAATCTGCTGATACAGGATGAATCCATCCTTTAACTCTGACAAGGTTTCCAGTAGCTGTGCTGGCCACACATCCCCACAGCATGATAGAGCCTCCACCATATCTTACAGTAGGAGCAGGTTCTTCTCCTGGAATGCCGTGTTCTTCTTCCGTCATGCAAAGTGTCTATGGTTGTGGCATCTGTCTACAGTATATTTCTCCAGAATGATTCAGACTTGTCCAGATGAGCCTTTGCATACCTCAAATCACTCTTCTTGTTGGCAGCACACAGAAAATGCTTTTTTGCATCACCTTCCATTGAGCTGCTCTGTGTGAAGAGTGTGCTGGACTGTGGAGCGATGCACAATGACATTATCAGCAGCAGGATGTTCCTGGAGCTCTGTGGAGGTGGGTTGTCTGTGATCACCCTAACTATTCTTCTCCTTTACCTTTCAGATATTTGTCTTGGTCTAGCACATCTTTCCTTCACCAGATCTGTTCCTGTGGCCTTCCATTATCTTACTATATTTCTGATTGTGGAGACTTTAAACCTTAGTGATGGTGAAGCAGCGACCTTCTTGCTGTGAGGCCACAATGTGACACCACCGAGCCACTATGCCGCCCTGGAATGCATTCATTATGAACATTAATTCACAATAATAATGTGTATTTTGAGGATTTTTAAACAATATTTGTTAAGTGAGCGTGTTTGGGATCTTTAGTAAAAACTCTCTAGAGTGTGTGTGTGTGTGTGTGTGTGGTGATGAACAGATGAGTCTCTGTGTTTGAGGGCGTTTGTGTTTCCTGTCCTGGGGTGATGAGAGACTCTGTCTGTGTGTGAGTGTGATTATCTAGGTTGTGTGTGTGTGTGCATGTGTATTGGGTCAATAGGCACAGCAGTGGGATATGCCCCATTCTAGAGATGGATTGATCTGTGTGTGTGTGTACTTCCATTATCCAGGGTGTGTGTGTGTGTCTGAGTGAGTATCCAACTATCGAGGATGTGTGTGTGAGTGTGAATGTCTGTGTATTGTATGTATTATATCTGTGTGGTCATTGTCCACTCTGTTTTTGTGCACGTGTGTATATTTGTGTGTGTGCGCATACCTATTTGTGTGTGCATATACTGTATGTATAGTATGTGGTGTGTATATATCCATGTGAATTTGTGTGTGTGTCCATTATGCAGTGTGTATGTGTGTGCATGAGTGTCAATCATTATTGTGTGCGTGTGTGTGTGTGTGTGTGTGTGTGTGTGTGTGTGTGTGTGTGTGTGTGTGTGTGTGTGTGTGTGTGTGTGTGTGTGTGTGTGCGTGCATGCAAAAAAACAAACATTGAGCATTCTTGAAGTGTGCCTCACACAGGTGAGTGGGCTTGACAAACCACCTGTAGAAACACTCTTCTTTCTATGTACATAAAAACTCTCCTGCTCCAGCTGCTGTGTGTAAGTGTGTGTGCATATATGTGTAGTGTGTGTGTGGATACCCATCTCCCATGTTGCTCAATGCCCATTACTGTTCTCCAGTGTGTGTTTGTGTGTGTGTGTGTGTGTGTGTGTGTGTGTGTTCCTCTAGTAGTCGCTCCACAGGTGCCGCTCCCTAAGGGTTCAGCAGATCGGTTCTCTCTCTATGAGTTTAACTTCTGGTGTGTGTTTGTGTGTGTGTGAGTGGAGAAAGTTTAGATAATGGTGGCGCTTAGACAAACACACACACACACACACAGCAGTGTGGATCGATAGAGAGAAACACACTTTACAGAGTTTACTTCACCAGTACAAATGTTTACTTTGAGCAGCCGTGTATTACTCTGTCTCCATCAGAGTTTGATCAGAGCTCTGCTACTTGAGTCTTGCTCCTTTTTGTTTGATTTATTTATTATGTTGTTATTTGTTTGTGCATGTCTGGCTTTTGTGTATTTAAACATTAGATCTGTCATGGATAGGGTTGTGTATCGTTTGGGTTATTATCATACCATGATAATGCCAGAACCGATACTTTTGAGCCACAAAATTATTTGACAAAAAATATTTGAATCATTATAATTTTATATTTATAATAAGTTTAAAGAGGCGACGCAGTGGCGCAGTAGGTAGTGCTGTCGTCTCACAGCAAGAAGGTCGTTGGTTCGAGCCTCGTCTGGGTCAGTTGGTGTTTCTGTGTGGAGTTTGCATGTTCTCCCCGTGTTGGTGTGGGTTTCCTCTGGGTGCTCCGGTTTCCCCCACAGTCCAAACACATGCGCTATAGGGGAATTGGGTAGGCTAAAAAATTGTCCGCAGTGTTTGTGTGTGAATGAGAGTGTATGGATGTTTCCCAGGGATGGGTTGCAGCTGGAAGGGCATCCGCTGTGTAAAACATATGCTGGATAAGTTGGCGGTTCATTCCGCTGTGGTGACGCCGGATTAATAAAGGGACTAAGCCGAAAAGAAAATGAATGGATGAATGAATGAATAAGTTTAAAGTAAACATCAATTCATATTTTATATATTTGAATTGCGTTAATATGTATTTTCAATCATTTGTTTGTTAGCATGAATGTAAGATTTACATTACGCAATTAACTGCTAACCTGTGGAAATACTGTCAGCAAAATCAGGGAACACCTTTTTTTTTTTCCAGGGTTGGGGCTTGTGACTGTTTACATGGACATCAGTAACGGAGTTATTTGGCTTCATCTGAATAAGACAATAATATGATTAAGGTGTTTACATGAGCTGCTTTTTGAATGCTCCACTCTTGATTCCATGTTACATGTTATAGCACATAGATTGATTAACATCCTTGCGTCAGCACTATACCAATGTTTCCTCCAGAGTTTCATGTCATTTAAATTGACTGCAGTTCAGCTGTTTCACTTTCATTCAGGAACATTTCATCCATGTCCCCCTGATGAACTGAGGTATTGGATGAGAATATAAAGTAAGGACTGCTGGAAGAGTGTTGTTTTAATGGAATTTGATGCCACACACCGAATGAAAAGAAAAAAACCTCCGCATTATATGACGCTGGTGTCTTTAAAGTGTAGACTCTTAATCAGAGTATTGTCTTAATCATATTAAAATCAGAGTATTGGTGTCTATGTAAATGTACTTAGTAAAAGAGCCAGATGATGTCGCAAGCTGTCACAGACAGTGCATTCCTCTGTAGGCATGGGACGAGAACTGTACGTTCACACCGAAAGCAGCGAGAGCGTCAAAGGTCGCTCTGGCCGCCCTGGCGACAATGCTGTCTACCTTGAGCTCCGGCGGCGAGAGCGTCAAAATTCGCTACACATTGATCTCGTATTTAAAGGAGCCGTTGCAGCATATCATATCAGTTACACTCCCGCATAAAACATGCTTTCTAGCGTGAAGGTGTTGCACACTTATAATCAAATTCACTTAACTACGGAAGATCTAGTTGCATGTGGTGTGGCTTTGCTCCACTATGTGTCCATATGCCTGAAATATTCTGAAGCAGCAATACTGTTTTGTATTGTCGCATGAAATTCCCGCTTTTTTTAAAGAAATAAAAATATATATAACATTGATGCACATCAGTAACTCACCAGTAACTTTTTTAATCTACGTTCCAGTAAGAAAACATTGCAAATAATTGGAAATCCGGCGACCGCAATAATTAAACCCTTGGGAACAACTGTGGTCAGAACCAAAGTTCACAGTCACTGTGTTCTCTGACTCCTCTCAAGCGCTGGACTTCTACATTCTGATTGCTTGCCGCGGAACCGCGTCATAGCTCATTACCATAAAGTTGACTTGATTTCAACTCTCCTTGATGCTCACACCGGTGAAGACGCGCCGCGCTGCTCCTCGCCGCTTATCGCCGCCGGCTCCCATTGAAAATGAATGACTTCCGGCTACTTTGACGCTCTCGCCGCTTTCGGTGTGAACGTACAGTAACCGTTTTCATGGTATACCGCGGTTTGGAAAAGTCAAGGTTTTAAAACCCCCAATGCCTTTCCTAAGGTATGTGTAATATTTTTTATTTACTTTTTTTTTTTAGGACAACAGTATCTCCAGCAGAAAAGATATTCAAAGATGTCATTTTTAATAGTAAAGGAATCTGTGTTTTAGAAACAAATGAAGACAGTAGAAGTCTAAGATTTACTTGAGTTATTCAGCCTGACGTGTTTACTGCTCCAAAATATTATAAATCTTCCAAAAAATAAAATATATTGTTTTCAAATGGGGAAAAAAAGTTGTTGTTTTTACCCAAACATTTAAAAAGAACTTATTTTAGAGCAGTGAGCACAAAACCGTGATATTTGTATCCAAGGTTATCATACTGTTAGAGTCTTATAGGCCCCGTTTACACTAATACGTTTTAGTTTTAAAACGCATAAGTTTTGCTACGGTTACGCCATCCGTCCACACTACGCCGGAGTTTTTAAGCCCCGAAAAGAGAGCGTTTTGGAAACGCTGGAGAGTCCATTTTCATTCTGAAACGCTGCTGCTCCGTCTCAGTGTGGATGAGGGAAAACGGAGACATCTGAAACCGGAGGCGGGGCTACAGACATTCGCCTATCTGATTGGGGCTTTTTCCTCAATATTAAGTAGCCTGCACACAGTTCAGTCCTGCATCCTCTCCGTGTAAGTTCAGACCTCGCAAGTTTGATATGGAAAACAAACTCCCGAGTGTGTACTTTATAAAGTCATTCACATCACCCTGGCTATGCTGTTTCACTATCTTGACAATAAAATGAGCACATGATGTGAGGAACTGCCTATTTTCACTTGATATTAGCAACAACAGACATCAAAAATGTTGAGGCGTCGTGTAGCTGCATGATATGAGCGTCATCTTCAAGCATATAACAAAACGGAGCCTATAACATCACTGCCTCCTTTCATTCTCATTGAAAACACAACACACCCTCTCTTTTGCTGAATATCAGTTTTAATAATTAATAATGGCCATTTATAAATGTATAATGCACAATAAGTTTATACAATAGAGAAAATAAAGGCATGCAGTCAGATGTGCAGAATCGGTGTCTGCGGTTACATTAAGATATTAACCTAACTTATCTTTGCGCTCAACCAAAACACGTTACCTGAGGACAAGTAATAGATTCAAAAGACCAAAGTCGGGGAATATGTAGTTAGATATAGACAACAAGATGAATTAAATATCACGTTTAACAAATATAGTGAGATTAGATCCAGCGGGAGATCCGTGATGAATAGTCCGACACACACAGCTCTCATATGGGTATGTGCTCAAACCACGCTGCAGCGCATGCCAGAGAGTGTGTGTGTGGTCAGGTGATGTGCGTTTTCAGCGTTTTAATGTAGATGGAGAGCCGTTCAGAAACGCTGGGTGAAACGCTAGTGTGGACTCGGATTGTTTTCATTCTAAAACGCCGCTTTAAAACTAAAGCGTACTAGTGTAAACGGGGCCTTACACCGGCCCATGTCTATTCTTCTGCCTTTAAGTGGATTCCTTGTGCCCTCAAATCTTTCATTGTTTTCATTGTCATTTCAAGTGTTTCCCCCCTTACACACAATTTTTGTAAAGCATCTGCTTCAGGTTGATGTGTCAGAATTCTTGCTTGTAAAATATAGCCACACTTCAGAATGCTTTGTGTAAGCAAATTAGATTAATGCGATCGTGCGTGTTGATGAAGGGAGTCGCTCTGCCCCTGCGCCGTACAGCGGGCTTTACCTTATATCTAAGCAACAAGAACAAATGCCTAACATTGCCAATGTTTGAAAATAGTGTGACACAATGTGTACCTATGTGTACCTTTGATATACCCCTTGATTCTTCTTACGTCTGTCGCAGCACCAGTGGCACCGAAATTAGGCACCGAATTTCATATAAGGATTCGGTCCAGTGGATACCGGTTACAAAGGATTTGGTTCCCATCCCTAGTAATGGATGACTATGACACTAAGAGCCCTGTGCTTATGAGTGATTCACTGATTCATATTATTTGTTCAAAACTGTTGATTCATTTAGAAATTAAGAAAGTAGGTGCGTTCGACTTCATGCAGCGCTGCGCAGATCGATCGAAATCTGTCTTAAAGCGGTGCATGCTGGTTAGAAATTTTGATGCTGCGCCAACGCCATGTGACTGTCACATGTGGCATTGAAGTACCGCGACAGCGCTCCGAGATCAGACGACTGACTCAGCCCGCGCAGCGTCTGAAGAGCATCTGCACGAGCTGTGATGACGACACAGATATTACACGATTGGCCGAGTTCACCGCATGACAACAACCACGTGTGTTTCGGGTTTATTATTGGACAACATCCGTCTCACAAATTTCAAAACAATTAACTTTTCATACCCTCTCTATCTTGTACACATCATGCTTATTAAAAGACTACAGATATTTTACTGCAGTATCATCTTTAGTTAAATAATCTGGTTATAAAGGCTAGATTGTTTGCACAGGTTTATTTTCGACCTTTTTTTATACAGATTATGTACTGCATTCAGCTCCATAAACGATTTAAATGATATATTTTAGTAAATAGCCTAAATATTAACTCAAAAGAGTCTTACAGACTTGAAATAAAATAATTATCATCATATCCTGCCACCCTAAAGGTTTCTTAACAAATAAAAAACTATTTTATTAAATAATTATAAAATAATTTTTAGGATTATAAAATATATATTTTATTTCCTGTCTAGCTGTTTATTCAGTTTTAAAAGTGACACTGGTGTACCTGCCCTTTCTTACTTCTACTTAAAGTGGAGCTCACCTATTTTAGGAATGTCCTTTTGTTCAATCTTTTTGGATTATGCTTCTTTAAGAATGCTTTCATTATCCAAATTAATCTTAATCATTGTATAAATTAATCAAAACACCTTGTTTTGGGTTTACACTAATATCTATTGGAAAGTTTTATATCTATAAATGTAAACCCTTTTTAGCATATTAAACAAGAACTATTAGCCTAGAGTGATGTTTAAACTCCTAGAATTTGTGCTTATTGCTTTGTATTTAATAGGCCTGTTCGTTTTTGTGTTTATACCCTCTCGTTTCCCCTTATTTCTCTCATGCGTTTGTAATATATTTAATTCATAAATCCCTTATTGTTTAAAAATGAACTATAGTTTGTAGAGACTGTATTGTGTTTTATTTGTAAATATTTTGTTGTTATAAATAAAAAATTAAAATGATGATGACGCCATGTGATCGGTCACCATGACTGCCGCAACTTTGATCCCACGGCTAATCTCGCTGATCACCGGCTGCAGCTGTGCTTCATGTCGAACGCACCTAGTGTGTCTTTATGAATGAATCATTGACTCAAATGACTCATTCTGAAAGATTCATTCAGGTTCAGTGTTGCTCTGAATCCCACAAATGTTCAGCTCTTGCTTTGCTTGATTTATTTTCACTGGGTGAAACATCATAATGATTGTGTCTAACGTGCAACTCAGTCGACGTGAACGTGTTTGTGTAGCTGTTAAAATGAGCTGACATTTAGGAAAGCTGCACTCTTGCTTGTGTGATATTACTGGATGATTATCAGAGAGTTCACACTGTCTAGTGCTGTCTAGATAGTCAGCTTACTGGGTTCTGCACTAGTTTACATCACCATATATGCTCTGCTGCATTTCTCACACACTTCATTTCCTTGATTTATTTATTTGATTTCCCACAAACAGCCTGTGGAGATGTGGACCAACCTTACTGTAACACATCATTAATTCATGCCTTTCCATTTCTTCTGTGTGTGTGTGTGTTTGTATGCGTGCATGTGTGTATATGAGTGTGTGGAAGTGTGTGTATGTATGTGCTTGTTTGTGCGTGTGTGTGCATGCATTTCTGTGTGTTTAAGTGCATCTGTGTGTGCGTACATGAGCATGTGCAAGTGTGTGTGTGCATGCATTTGTGTATGCGTGCGTGTGTATGGAAGCGTGTGTGTGTGTGTGTGTGTTTATGCATTTGTGTGCATGTGTGTGTTGGTGTATAAATGTGTGTGTGTGCGTGTGTGTTTACACATGCATTTGTGTGTGAGTGTCTATATGCGTGCCTGTGCATGTGTGTGGAAGTGTTTGTATGTGCTTGTTTGTGCGTGTGTGTGCATGCATTTATTTGTGTTTGCATGCATTTGTGTGTGTGTGTATACGTGCATCTGTGTGCATTTGTGTGTGTATACGTGCATCTGTGTGTGCATAAATGAGCATGGCAAGTGTGTGTGTGTGTGTGTGTGTGTTCATTCATTTGTGTGTGCGTATGCGTGCATCTTTGTGTGTGGTAGAGTGTGTGTGTGCATGCATTTGTGTGCGTGTGTGTATTTATGCATGCATGCGTGTGCGCATGCGTGTGTGCATACGTGTTTGGAACTGTGTGTGCATGCATTTGTATGTGGGTGTGCATGCGTGTGCGTGCATTTTTGTGTGTGTGCTTGTGTAAATGCATGTGCTTTTGCGCATGTGTTTGCAGATGTATGCGTGCATAAGCGTGTTGAAGTGTGTGTGCATGCATTTGTGTGTGCATGCATGCATGTGTGTGTGTGTGTATATGTCTGTGTGTGTTTAATGTTTATTGTCTTACTGTATATGAATCAGTGAACACCACTCTTCTTTTAAAGGCTGTTAATCTGATAAATCCCCTCAGCATCATGCCATATCTTGACTGCCGACGCACACATTGACGCATGTTTGTTCTAGATGTGACAGCGCAGTCTGGCTGCAGTGTGTGTGTTGTCAGTGTGTGTTTAGCATGAAAAGGACACAGACTGAGCGTTTAACATCTCTCCAAAGGGCTCAGTGACTGGAAGAGCTTCAGGCCAACATTACCAGTCTGAGGAAATAATCCAGCGTAAAGACGAGGCTTTCATTACTGCTTATCTTTCTCTAGAAGGAGGTCTTTTCGGTTTTACGCGCCAAACAAAAACACTTAACATAATGATTCGCCTCAAAGCAGCCCTAATGTAGAGCGAGTGTTCGGTGGCAGCACCCAGGATTTACAGTCAAAGGAAGTCAAGTACTAAATTATGGAGCAAACCCTGGCTTCGGTGTGGAGTTCTGCTGCGATATGTAAATTAATCATGCTTTTGTTAGGCTGCATGCCATATTTAATGTGGCTTGAACAAAACAGAGGCTCTTAGAGGAGACATTCCTGCATTTCTTAAGCCTGGTTTATTACTATAATATGCTTAATGAGCCATATTGATGTGTTTACATATTTGTGCTTTACGAGCTTGTTTTGCAAAGCTACCTAAATAATTTATTTTATTTTGTTGTATTTTATTTATTTTTATTTTTTATTTTATCATTCAACATTTTTCTGTCCTGACAACTTATTTAATTATATTATTTAACTTGTGTACATCCTTGCAATTTTTTTATTTAATTTAAATTTTTAATTAAATTAAATTAATTATATTTAATTTAATTTAATTTAATTTAATTAAATTTATTTAGTCTGTCATGTCAACAATGTTTATT
Source organism: Danio kyathit (assembly GCA_903798195.1). Taxonomy (NCBI): domain Eukaryota; kingdom Metazoa; phylum Chordata; class Actinopteri; order Cypriniformes; family Danionidae; genus Danio; species Danio kyathit. The sequence continues at coordinate 57,984,953 of LR812537.1, read as the reverse complement.
TATTTTTTAATTTAATTTAATTTAATGTTATTTTATTTTTATTTTATTTTATTTTATTTTATTTTATTTTTATCATTCAACATTTTTCTTTCCTGATAAATTATTTAATTATATTATTTAACTTGTGTACATCCTTGCAATTTTTTATTTAATTTAAATTTTTAATTAAATTAAATTAAATTATATTTAATTTAATTAAATTTAATTAAATCAAATTTATTTAGTCTGTCATGTCAACAATGTTTATTTATTTTTTAATTTAATTTAATTTAATGTTATTTTATTTTATTTTATTTTATTTTATTTTATTTTATTTATTTTTATCATTCAACATTTTTCTTTCCTGATAACTTATTTAATTATATTATTTACTTGTGTACATCCTTGCAATTTTTTTTATTTAATTTAAATTTTTAATTAAATTAAATTAAATTATATTTAATTTAATTAAATTTAATTAAATTTAATTTATTTAGTCTGTCATGTCAACAATGTTTATTTATTTTTTAATTTAATTTTTAATTTAATTTAATGTTATTTTATTTTATTTTATTTTATTTTATTTTATTTTATTTTTATCATTCAACATTTTTCTTTCCTGATAAATTATTTAATTATATTATTTAACTTGTGTACATCCTTGCAATTTTTTTATTTAATTTAAATTTTTAATTAAATTAAATTAAATTATATTTAATTTAATTAAATTTAATTAAATCAAATTTATTTAGTCTGTCATGTCAACAATGTTTATTTATTTTTTAATTTAATTTAATTTAATGTTATTTTATTTTATTTTATTTTATTTTATTTTATTTATTTTTATCATTCAACATTTTTCTTTCCTGATAACTTATTTAATTATATTATTTACTTGTGTACATCCTTGCAATTTTTTTTATTTAATTTAAATTTTTAATTAAATTAAATTAAATTATATTTAATTTAATTAAATTTAATTAAATTTAATTTATTTAGTCTGTCATGTCAACAATGTTTATTTATTTTTTAATTTAATTTTTAATTTAATTTAATGTTATTTTATTTTATTTTATTTTATTTTATTTTATTTTTATCATTCAACATTTTTCTTTCCTGATAACTTATTTAATTATATTATTTAACTTGTGTACAACCTTGCAAATATTTTAAATTTACATTTATTTAATTTTATTATTATTATTATTATTATTATTATTATTATTATTTTTGTTTTTTTATTTTTATTTTTTTATTTTTATTTTTATTTTTTTATTTTAGTCTGTCATGTCAACATAATGTTTATTTTAATTATTTTTTATTTAATTTAATTATTTTATTATTTAATCATTTAACATTTTTCTGTTCTGAAAACTTATTTATTATAATATTTAACTTGTGTATGTCCTTGCAATTATTTTATTTTTATACTTGAATTTAACTTAATTTTATTTTATTATTAAACTTTAGTCTGTCATGTCAGCATGTTTGTTTTATTTATATATTTTATTTTATTTTGTTTTATTTTATTTTATTTTTGTCTGTTCTGTCAACATAATGATTTTCTTTTCTTTTATTTATTTTTTTTTAGATTTTATTTTATTTTTATCATTCAACATTTTTCTGTCCTGACAACTTAATTAGTTATATTATTTAACTTGTGTAAATCCTTGCAATTATTTTATTTAATGAAATTTTTTTATTTTAGTATTTTGTATGATTTATTTATTATTATTGTTATTAATATTTCTGTATTACATGTTTTACTAAAAAAAAATTTATTTTATGGTACATTTTGACTGGGTGTGCAAAGCTCTAAAAGCTCCGTTTTTGACACATGCATATCCCCCCCCTCTTTCTCTCTCTCTCTCTCTCTCTCTCTCTCTCTCTCTCTCTCTCCCACACATTCACTCATCCACAAGCTGAGGATTAAACTGAACCTGCTGTACTGTAGTGCTGGTTCTGGATCAGTGGCAGTCCTGTAATAACACCAGAACAGCTGATCCCGGATCAGAAGCAGCATAAATATATATATTTCTCACAGCAGGCTTTATGTGCTTGATAATGTGTATTGATTTTCAGACGGACAGTAAAGCTCCGGCGCTGGAGCACGGCAGATACATAATGACCTGTTGTTAAAGGTAAATGTCACATCTTGGAAAGAGATTGAGCTAAAATGAGGGGGAAATGATGGCAATACGGAGCTCCGGTGCTTGGTTTTTCAATCTCTTTTTCTTGGGCGTAAAAAAAAAAGCTATATTTGGCTCAGAGAACAATATTTTTTCTTGAAGTCAAATCATTATGCTGTGTGTGAGCGTACTGATGTGTTTGCATGTTTGAGTTTACAAGCTTGTTATGCAAAACTACATGTTATGTTAAACCTTTTAGTTTTGTCTGTCCTGTCAAGATAATGATTTTATTTTGTTTTATTTTATTATTTAATAATAATAATTATATATATATATATATATATATATATATATATATATATATATATATATATATATATATATATATATATATATATATATATATATATATATTATATATATTATTTTTTATTTTATTTTTTTTTTTCTGTCCTGTCAACATAATATTTCTATTTTTTTTATATTATTTTTTATTTTATTTATTTTTTTCTGTCCTGTCAACATATTTCTATTTTTTTTATATATTATTTTTTATTTTATTTATTTTTCAGTCCTGTTAACATAATATTTCTATTTTTTTTATATTATTTTTTATTTTATTTATTTTTTCAGTCCTGTCAACATAATATTTCTATTTTTTTATATTATTTTTTATTTAATTTATTTTTTTCTGTCCTGTCA
>LR812537.1:57943576-57982043 GCA_903798195.1 Danio kyathit | reverse complement strand
CAACATTAAATCCACAAACTAATGCAGTGATGAGTTTGTGTGACACTGACTGCCTGCAGCCTCTGGCTGACATTACTGCTGTCCCCGTAAACTCACATCCCTACATGCCTGATCTGAGAATGCAAACTATCAGCTCTCATTCATTACGCCCGCCAGGAGAGAAGGATGATATGAGAGAGAGAGAGAGAGAGAGAGAGAGAGAGAGAGAGAGAGAGAGAGAGAGAGAGAGAGAGAGAGAGAGAGAGAAAGAGAGAGAGAGAGAAAGACACATAAACATTATTATAAATGAATCATTGTGAATATACAGATTATTATTATCTATTGTTACTGTTTTATCCATAAATGTTGATTGTTAAACGTACATTTATTCTGATTTATTATTATTATTATTATTATTATTATCATTATACTATATAACTATTTACTGTTTACTAAGTTTGTTGTTGTGGTTTTATATATATATATATATATATACACACACACACACATCAGTTTTCATTAGAAGCTTTAGATACACTTCAGAGAAAAAGGAAAAAAGAGAATAATTTAAGTCCCTCTCCTTCAATACACACACAAAAATATGTTTAGAGCACCAGAACATTTCAGAGGATAATAAATCATTCATCATTGTACAGTATAGCTCTTAAAATCAACAACAATTCTGGACTTCACATAAGCTTTAAGCAAACACCAAACCACCTGACCAGATCTATTCTACATCTGATGCTCATGTAGATTCAAATATGTGTAAACAAGAGTGAGAGCGGGAGAGCGAAAGAGAGAGAGAGAGAGCGAGAGAGACAGAGAGAGCAAGAGCGAGAGAGACAGAGAGAGAGAAAGAGAGAGAAATATCTGTCCATTTGCATGCTAAGTCCATCAGGCGGGTGTCAGTGGTTATGTTTGCATCTGAATGTCAAAGCAATTTCAGGTGCGGCACTCAAGAAATTGAGAGAGATGGAAAAGAGAGAAAAAAAAGCAAAGTAAAAGCTGTTTCTGAATCAGTGAAGGGTGTCCGACTGATGAGGATGCTGGCTTTGGAGGAGGAGAAGAACGGGTCTTTGCCAATGAGATGCAGGTAAATTTGCGACATCTCTCAGAAATATCGAAGCGCGTCAGGTTGAGCACATTCACACACTCAAACAAACACCGCTGCTTATTGTTAGCTCAGGTAATGGATCCCTCGCTGTTTTTCTTTTTTCAATCTCTCCTTTCGCTTTCTGGGCGAGAGGCTCAGCTTGAGCATTAAGTGATGAAGCAAAGTGGAAAAGAAGTCATTCCTCAGAGTTTTGCAGATTCTGAATGCCTTACAAACACGCTGCTGTGAAAAGGTCACCAGCAGAAAAACCCAACAATTGAATTATCGTTCAATAGCGCATCCATTAACATGACTTCCACAGGAGCCCTGTAGGACGAAGACCACAACTCCCATGATTCCACACTCAGTAAAATCAAAATATGCCTTTGTTTGTTGTGAATACACACCCTCTAGTGGCCAAAATGATGCACTGTGCATTTAAAACACACCTGAAACATCAGATTTAGACTTAATTGAAGAACTCAGTGGTTAAACTCAATGTCTAATTAACCCTAATTTTTCCAATCTCTCCTTTCGCTTTCTGGGCGTGAGGCTCAGCTTGAGCATTAAGTGATGAAGCAAAGTGGAAAGGAAGTCATTCCTCAGAGTTTTGCAGATTCTGAATGCCTTAAAAGCAACGCAGTGGCGCAGTAGGTATATTTTGCTGACTTATGTACTTGCATTATCCCAAATGTTTGGAGGAATGTTGCAAATTCAGAGAAATAATCCACTTTAAGGGGCGGCACGGTGGCTCAGTGGTAAGCACTGTTGCCTCACAGCAAGAAGGTCGCTGGTTCGAGCCTCAGCTGGATCAGTTGGCATTTCTGTGTGGAGTTTGCATGTTCTCCCTGCATTCGCGTGGGTTTCCTTCGGGTGCTCCGGTTTCCCCCACAGTCCAAACACATGCGGTACAGGTGAATTGGGTAGGCTAAATTGTCCGTAGGCTATGAGTGTGAATGAGTGTGTGTGGATGTTTCCCAGAGATGGGTTGCGGCTGGAAGGGCATCCGCTGCGTAAAAACGTGCTGGATAAGTTGGTGGTTCATTCCGCTGTGGCGACCCCAGATTAATAAAGGGACTAAGCTGAAAAGAAAATGAATTAATGAATGAATGCCTTAAAAACACACATCTGAAAAGGTTACCAGCAGAAAAACCCAACAATTTAATTATCCTACAAAAGATGAGGCGTGTTTGTTGATTGATTTCCATTTTTTGAAGACAACGCGCGACTCCAGGCTGGTCACATTTCTATGATCAATGGCGCAGAGGTCAGGAATGATAACAGATATTTCCCCTGCAAGCTGCACACTATTATTATGGCACGCACAATAATTATAGAGCAGAGGACGGACAGAAAACATGGAGAAAGGGACAAAGGGAAAATTAAAAAAGGAGAGGAAATGAAAGCAAGGAAGAAATGGAAAGAGAGGAACCAAACTGTGACATATGGAGAAATTAATTCATTTAAAAAGTCGCATTTTTGATGTTCGGCATTTGTCCCAAATGATGAAAAATCAGGGTAAAAAAAATCCTCAAAATGTGGGCAAGGTGGGCCAAACCATGACACATGGAAAAAACAAGAACATAAATAAATAAATAAATAAGAAAATAAAGTAGATGTAAATGTATAAGATCTAGATGTAAAAATGTCAAATTCAATTTAATATTTTATTTCTCATATCTGGCACCTAAACTCTGGAACAGTCTTCCTAGCAGAGTTCGGGAGGCAGACACACTCTGTCCGTGTAAAACTAGATGAAACACACATCTCTCTGCATTAGCATACACATAAAACACAAATGCTTTTGAAATCCAAATCCTCTAAAGGATTGTTAGTCTGCATTATTTAGTGAAACCGGAGCCGGGAACACTTCCCTAAAGACATTATGATCTTAATGGCATCTGCGCTTATGTTAGTCTGTTTTTATTATTCCCGAGGTCTCCATAATCCTGGACCAGGCCGTATCCTGAGCAGCTGCTGTGGTGGTCATGTGGAAAGCATGAGACTGATTTCTCTCAACCTGGTTACTCTCGAGGTTTTTTTTTTCCTTCACTTTGGTCAATTGGTGAAGTTTGTTCCTCCGCTGCCGCCACTGGCTTGCTTGCTGGACTTGTGGAGCTGCACATGGATGGATTTGCACTTCAGTGTTTGGACTGTCAGCAGTGAAGATTACACCACACTGAACTGAACTGAACTTCAACTCTGAACACTGGACTGACACAGTTTACATTTACTAGAACTTCAATGTGAAGCTGCATTGACACAATCTATATTGTAAAAGAGCCAGAGAAATAAAGATGAATTGAACTGAATACTTGTCCCAAATGCTGAAAAATCAGCATATGGTTGAGGAACGAAAGAAACAAAAAAAACAAGAAAATAAATAAATTGTTAAATAAAAAAATAAAAAAATATGTAGATGTAAACGTACAAGATGTAGACATACACTGTAAAACCTAATAAGTTAGGGTAACTCAAACCATTTAAGGAAACCGATTGCAACAAACCATTTAAGTTCAAAAACTAATCCTAATGAGTACTGTGAACTTAATCCATTTGAGTAAACAAAGCATTTTGAGCACTGTAAAACCCAATAAACGAAGAGAACTCAAATCGTTTGAGAAAACCGATTTCTACAAACTATTTGAAAAAAATGAATCTATATGAGTACTGTGAACTTACTCCATTTAAGTTGAACTAATGAGGTATTTAATTAACTCATTCCCTTCAACACGGAGTTCAAAACTCTTTTCAAATAAGTAGAATTAACTTTCAGTCTATTTTGAGTTCACTACACTCGTTTCATTAGATAAAGTTGACTGTTGGGTTTTACAGTGTATACATCTCTGATGTTTGATATTTGTCCCAAATGATGAAAAACGAGGGTAAATAAAAACCTCATGGTAAGGTGGGAAAGTAAAGGGGAAAAAAAAGAAGAAAGCCGAAACAGAAATGAAAACGTGGGTAAAAAGGAAGAAGAAGAGGAAGCAGGAAGGGGAAAGTCCAGTGTAAAACAGAAATGATGAAATCTGCAGAGCTCACAGAAAGTATTGTCCACCTTCTGATATATTACAATCTTATTCTAAAATGGATTAAACTCATTATTTCACTATGAACAACACTACATAATGACAATGCGAGAGATGTTCGTTTGGAATCTGTGCATATGCATTACACATTACAGGAATGAAATCTTCACATGTACACAGATTTTGCTCAAGACTTTGTTGAAGCAACTTTGGCACCAATTTCAGCCTCGAGACTTTTGGAGTATGATGCTAAAAACTATTTCTGTCTAGTTTCTCCCACTTTTTTCTTTCAAAGCTCCACAAAGCCATGGGTGTCCAATCCTGTTGTCAGAGGGCCACAATCCTGCAGTCCTAATCAAAGACACAGTATCTAATATTCTTAAACACCACTAGAACAGTCTTGTATATTTTGCTGACTTATGTACTTGCATTATCCCAAATGTTTAGAAGAATGTTGCAAATTCAGAGAAATAATCCATTTTAAGGGGCGGCACGGTGGCTCAGTGGCAAGCACTGTTGCCTCAAAGCAAGAAAGTTGCTGGTTCAAGTTTCGGCTGGGTCAGTTAGTGTTGCTGTGTGGAGTTTGCATGTTCTCCCCGTGTTGGTGTTGGTGTTGGTTTCCTCCGGGTGCTCCGGTTTGCCCAACAGTCCAAACACATGCACCATAGGGGAATTGATGAACTTAACTGGCCGTAGTGTATGAGTGTGTGTGTGAGAATGTGAGAGTTTATGGGTGAATGAATGACATCAAAAATAGGAAAAGTATTGTAATGAAGACTCAGAGGGCTGAAAATCCATGCAGCTTTATTGACAGGCCAGTAGCAAACAAACAGAGTCCGAAAGGCAGGCTAATTTTGGGGCAAGCGGCTAACAATCAGAGTCCAGAAAGCAGGCTAAGGTCAAGAGGCAGGTGGCTAACACTCAACTAAATCAGGCAAGGGTAATAACAGAATGACAAACCAGGAAAAATGCTGAGTAATGATCGCCCGGGCAGGTCAAGACTTCACATAGACTGATGGTAGAGAAGGGTATACAATTGAAACCAGATGTTTACATACACTCTAAAAAAAGGAACTTAACCATTTTTTATAAATGTCTGATAGTAAATCAGACTAAACGTTTCTTATTTTGTATGTTTTAGCTTTGCTTTTAAACTGTATAACTTTGGTCAGATGTTTTGGGTCTCCTTCCACAAGCTTCTCACAATAGTTTGCAGGAATGTTGGTCCATTCCTCCTGACAGAATTGGTGTAACTGAGTCAGATTTGTAGGCTGTCTTGCTCGCACAAGCTTTTTCAACTCTGCCCACAGATTCTCTATAAGATTGAGCTCAGGGCTTTGTGATGGCCACTCCAAAACATTCCCTCTGTTGTCCTTAAAGCCCATTTGAACTAATTTGGCAGTATGCTTAGGGTCATGGTCTGTTTGGAAGACCCATTTGTGGCCAAGTTTTAATTTCCTGGCTGAAGTCTTGAGATGTTGCTTCAGTATTTCTACATAATGTTCTTTCTTCATGATGCCATCTATGCTGTGAAGTGGACCAGTCCCTCCTGCAGCACAACAGCCCCACAACATGATGCTGCCGCCCCCATACTTCACAGTTGGGATGGTGTTCCTAGGCTTGTGAGCTTTCCCCTTTGTCCTCCAAATGTAACACTGGTCATTATGGCCAAACAGTTCAATCTTAGCTCCATCAGACCACAGGACATGTCTCCAAACATTAGTCTTTTTCCCAGCTAATTGTAATCTGGCTTTAGTGTTGATTCTGGCTTGTTGATTTTCCCATGTTGTCACACAAGGAAGCAGTGTGTTTGAGCTTTTCCTTCAATACTATTCTACAGTTGTCCCTCCAATTAACTCAAATGTTGTCAATTAGCCAATCAGAAACTTCCAAAACCTTGACACCATCATCTGAGCTTTTTCAGAGGCAGAATAATCTTATTGTATGTAAACTTGACTTTCAAGAAGAGTTAAAACAATTTCTCCAACAATATCTCTCTCATTTATCTGCTATTAAGCAGAACAGAAACAAATGTGATCATCCTAACTTACCTAAAAGAGGAAAGGTTTAGTCACATTAACATCTGACTATTTTTAAATGGTGATGTGCCTTTATATACAGTATATGGAAACTTCTGCTTTCAGCTATATATGGTGTGATATGAAATCAGTTCCAGGTAAGCGGGCTGCTGGGTAATGTAGTTCGAGTCTGTATGTGGCAGTATTCGGGTGAGAGTTCCTTCTGTGGATGGTGAGGAGGCAGACTGAGTGTTTCACTCGTAACAGATATACAACTGAAGTCAGAATTATTCACCCTCCTGTATATTTTGTCCACAATTTTTGTTTAATGGAGAGCAGATTTGTTCAGCACATTTCTACACATAATAGTTTAATAACTCATCTCTAATAACTGATTTATTTTATCTTTGCCATGATGACAGCACATAATATTAGACTAGATATTCTTCAAGACACTAGTATTCAGCTTAAATGACATTTAAAGGCTTCACTAGGGTAAAGTTAGGGTAATTAGGCAAGTCATTGTATAAGAGTGGTTTGTTCTGGAGACAATCCAAAACTAATATTGCTTAAGGGGGCTAATAATATTGACCTTAAAATGGGTTTAAAACAATTAAAAACTGCTTTTATTCTAGCCGAAATAAAACAAATAAGACTTTCTCCAGAAGAAAAAACATTAGAGGAAATACTGTGAAAAATTCCTGAATCTGTTCAACATCATTTGGGAAATACTTAAAAAAGAAAAATAAATTCACAGGAGGGCGAATAAATCTGACTTCAGCTGTATGTACTGTATATAAAAGGAAGGAATATAAAGGGCAAGGACTGACACTAATTAAATGCAAATATCCAAAACTCTAATGCTTCTGACCTCAATGCACATCTCATTAACACAATTGGACCGTAAAGGACAGGGCGGACCACCTTTGGAAATCGAAGGACGTAAAACGGCTGGGAAACATGGATTTCTATGTGACAGGATCAATGGCAGGAGAGCTGGACAGCGGAGGGTCTGTAAGGGATTTGAAGGTCAAGGGGAGAAAAGAGGAGCTCAGCTGAAGATGAATGGATGTACAGGACAGAAGGCCGTGAAGGGTAATTATCAGACGACCCAATGGGTCATCAAGGGTTTAAGGAGAAGTCAAAACATCAGCATTCACAGCAGAGCAGAACCACATGGAGAAAACATGCCGGAAGTGTTGCGATAACGTGTAGTAATGTTGGGTTTGTCCATATTTGACCCAACATTGTGTTAATACAACCCAACATGTTTATAGTGTAGAGATATGCTATTTTTATAAATCATTCATTTATGTTATGATCATAATACATTTCATAGATTATAGACTTTGTCAAGATCGAAATTCATTCATTCATCCTTCGGCTTAGCCCCTTTATTTATCAGGGGTCTCCACAGTGGAATGAACCATCAACTATTCCAGCATGTTTTTTTCACAGCGGATGCCCCTCCAGCTGCAACCCAGTACTGGGAAACACTCATACACACTCATTCACACACACACACACACACACACACACACACACACACACACACACACACACACACACACACACACACACACACACACACCACACACCCTACGCCCAATTTAGTTCATAAATTCCCCTATAGCGCATGTGTTTGGACTGCAGGGGGAAACCGGAGCACCCGGAGGAAACCCACGCCAACACGGGGAGAACATGCAAACTCCACACAGAAACATCAACTGACCCAACCAATATAATGATCAAACCTCCCTATAACATGGATATTGCATGTACTATTATCATAGCAATGATACTTTAATATATTGTGCAGACCCAATTTATAGGCATTTATAAAAAAAAACAAACACACACACACACACACACACACACACACACACATTATGGCAAATGTCACCGAAAAGACACAGAAACGTTCGACCCTCCAGAAATGCACAGAAGACAATTAACAACATTTATCAGTCTGGCGTTTGCATAAAAAATGAGTCAGAAAAACAATCAAGGCCACAATTAAGCTGTGAAGGTAAAAGGATTGTGACCTTGTTGTGTAATTAACAGCTTCTTCTTTCATTAATTTTCGTTTTTTTAAGTGTCCCATTTTAATTAAGACACAGGACGCTGTCGGAGGAGTTGAAAGGGAAGTCAAGACATCGATAAAAATGGGGAAATTGAGAATTAGATCTTGAGGTGCAGAGACAATAAAAAACAGCAGAAAAGCAGACAGGATCAAAACAAAAAGCACAAAAACAGAACCTGCGATTACACTGAGAGATACAATGCATACACTAGTCAAGGCCTTCATTTCTATAGTGTTCATAGTTCAATCAACTAAAATTTAAAATAAATATTTAGCATTATAAATGAGTTTTACACTCATTTTCTTCTGCTTCTTCAAATTACGTGTTTAAAGTTTGCTTTTTTGACAATTTATTTATTTATGTTCACTCAACCTAAATTTGAAATAAATATATCCATTGCATTTTAAAGGGAGTGTTTTCACAGAGTTATGCACTATATATGTATTTTTGTTTTACATTTGCTTGTACAATCTACTTATTCAAAATGAGCTGATTATTTGGCAATTTATTTATATTATTTTTAATTAACAAATTTGAAGAAAATAAGTAAATCAGTAAGCAAACAAGCAAATAAATCAATAAGTAAACACAATAAAAATAAGTACATGAATTAAATGAATAATAAGCAAATAAATAAAAAAATAAAACAAAAATAAGCAAGTAAAGGAATGAAATAAATAATAAGCAAATATATATGAAAAAATTAAAGTAAATGAATAAAATAAATAAGCAAATAAATAAATAAATATTTAAATAAGTAAAATAAAAATAAGCAAAAAAATAAAACAAAATAAATATTTAATTAAATAAATAAAATAAAAATAAATGAATAAAATAAGCAAATAAATAAATAAAAATAAGCAAATAAATAAAATAAATAAATATTTAAATAATAAAAATAAAAATAAATAAATGAATAAAATAAATAAAAAGCAAATAAATAAATAAATAATTAAATTAATAAATAAAATAAAAATAAGCAAGTAAATGAATAAAATAAATAAGCAAGCAAAATAAATAAATAAAAATAAGCAAGTAAATGAATGAACTAAATAATAAGCAAATATATATAAAAAAAATTAAAGTAAATGAATAAAATAAATAAGCAAATAAATAAATAAATATTTAAATAAGTAAAATAAAAATAAGCAAATAAATAAAACAAAATAAATATTTAAATAAATAAATAAAATAAAAATAAATGAATAAAATAAGCAAATAAATAAATAAAAATAAGCAAATAAATAAAATAAATAAATTTAAATAATTAAAATAAAAATAAATAAATGAATAAATAAATAAAAAGCAAATAAATAAATAATTAAATTAATAAATAAAATAAAAATAAGCAAATAAATGAATAAAATAAATAAGTAAATGAATGAACTAAATAATAAGCAAGTTATTGCTGCTTAGTTCACCAGAAATATAGACATACAAAATATTTATTGCCCTCAAGTTTTTTTTTACATTTACTTATTTAATTTCTTTAATTTCCACTGCCCAATGGAAGTCAATGGCTACCGAATGACTGTATATGAAAATATCCTCTTTAGTGTTCAACAAAATACAGAGACTCAAACAGAAAACTGCAGTATAAATACACACAGTCTGTGCATTTAATAAGTGATGCAGTGCCGCTGTGAACACACACACACACACACACACACACACACACACACGGACGGGGTCATTCAGGCAAAAGCAGTGCATGTTGACCTTCAGATGAACACAGATGGACATTAAACACACAGCGCTGCTTGATCAAGCCTGAATGAACAGCTTATCTAGAAACACATGCATCTGAGATCATACACACTTACACATATATGAGGCAAATGTTGGAAGAATCGTAAAATTTAACACAGTGTAAAGATAATGACAGTAAAATCCAGCTTTATCGCTGAGGTGCCCTTGAGTGTGTTCAACATTTAGTCATTTTGCAGATATGGTGACAAATATATATGTGCCTTATTAATATAAGAACAAAAGCATTACTTTGCAATCTAACATGTTCTGAAATATGCCTGCACAATATATGGTTTCAGCATCGATATCGCAATGTGAGATCCGCAATAATCACATCGCAACATATGCAATGTTGAGTCTGGATTATACTTGACCAGGAGATGCAGAATTGCATTTAATTACTGCATTTATACACAACAAGTCAGCATTTCTGTGTGGAGTTTGCATGTTCTCCCCGTGTTGGCGTGGGTTTCCTCCGGGTGCTCCGGTTTCCATCACAGTCCAAACACATGCGCTATAGGGGAATTGATGAATAAAACTGTCTGTAGTGTACTAGTGTGTGCATGAATGAGTGTGTTCGGGTGTTTCCCAATACTGGGTTGCAGCTGGAGGGGCTGGGATATGAATATAAATATGCTGGAATAGTTGGTGGTTCATTCCACTGTGGCGACTCCTGATAAATTAGGAACAAGTAAAATGAATGAATGAATGTTTTACAAATGATGATGTTAGATTTATTTATTAAGCATTAGCATCAGCTACAATGGCGAAGATCATTTCTCACAGTGTTGAATGTTTTACATTCATTTTCTTTTCGGCTTAGTCCTTTTATTAATCTGGGGTCGCCACAGCGGAATGAACCGCCAACTTATCCAGCACGTTTTTACGCAGCGGATGCCCTTCCAGCCACAACCCATCTCTGGGCAACATCCACACACACTCATTCACACCCATACACTACGTACAATTTAGCCTACCCAATTCACCTGTACCGCATGTGTTTGGACTGTGGGGGAAACCGGAGCACCCGGAGGAAACCCACGCAAATGCAGGGAGAACATGCAAACTCCACACAGAAACGCCAACTGACCCAGCCGAGGCTCGAACCAGTGACCTTCTTGCTGTGAGGCGACAGCAATACCTACTTCGCCACTAAATATTTAACATTTTTTTAAATTCAGCTGGTTATTTCTTGATTTTATTTGATCAAAATTACAGCTTCTAATTTCTGTTTGTTAAAACCAAACGCTTCTTGCAGTACTGTTCATGCAATAAATGGAAAGCAAAATTTAATCTGTCTCCTCCCCTTTAGCCTGATCCAAAAAAAAATGGCCTGATCCATGACTCAAAATCCATAGTGTGTTCTGAACCGTGAGATTTCTGATCAGTTACACCCCTAGTCAACACTGTTATCGTCTCTCTCTAACAAGCATTGACACTTACATCCAATCAAATTCAAGCATTCTGCATAATTTTACATTAAGACTTCTGTTTACTGTAAATTATGCATTTGATGTATATTATTCCAGTCGAAAATGCTTGAAATGCACCAGCAATTCTAGAATGAGCCACATAAAATGAAGACTAAACTATAAACAATAGAAAGCATCCACATATGCATGCTTTTGCCAGCTTCCACAAAACTAACCACTGACTGCTTATTCATGTCAAGGCACTTTTACTCAAAACCATTTCCAGCATGCTGAAATTCCCATGGAGCAACTAGAGTGTTGTTCAAGAGCACAAAGATCAACAGTGCAAGATCCTTCAGGCAGAAAGCATCCTTTCCTTCCAGCTCAGATCTTTAAGATCACGCTTTTACAAGACACATTTATATGGATTTATTTTCAAGGCGAACAACTCTGCTTCCACAAAACTCCAGCCTGGAAAAAAAGAAATCTACAAATGTCTGGCACAGATCTCAGAACACTATAGCCTTACATTTACACCCAGAAATGAAATGCATATACTCAGTATTCCACATTAATGAGATTCTTTCTTCTGTTGAACACTAAAGAAGAGATTGTATAGTGTTGTATATTACACAGTGTGTGTTTTTCCTACTATGGAAGTCAATTGTTACAAGTTTTCAGCTTTCTTCAAAATATCCTCTTTAGTGTTCAACAGAACAAACTCGAACAGGTTTGAAATAAGTAAAGGGAGGATAAATGATGACCAGTGGGTGAACTATCCCTTTAAAACAACAACATCAAGGTATCGCTTTAGTTGAAGAGGGTATTCATAAGACATGACATGTGAACGATTGGTATTAAGTGTTCTTTGCTCAGTTATGCCATTTTAAATGCAAAGATCTCATTGTTTGTTATGACAACTTGACCTAAACAAATACATCACAACCTGTCTTCATGTGTCATGACAATTTGATGTTACCAAGACAACAAAACTTGTCATAAATCCGCCATAAACATGATTGTCATTATAATTGTGTCATGAATTTTTTTCTGATCACGTTTTCAATGTATTTGTCACTATAATGTCTCATTAAAAGTGTCATTCATTACTGTCAAATAAGAGTGTCATTAATATTTATTGACATTTTAATGACAAGCTCAGCTTGTGCCACTGTAGTTGAGCTCAAAAAATTATTAACGACGCTGCTATAATTATAATGGCTATAAGTATCATGTTTTTGCCAGATTTATGACAAGTTTTGTTGTCTTGGTAATGTTAAGTTGTCATGACAAAGACAAAATCAGGTTGTGATGTATTTATGTCAAGATGTCATAAACAATTTCATCTTTGCATTTAAAATGTCATAAGTGACACTTAATAACAGGTGTTATCAGCAAAACCAAGGAGCTGGTGGTGGATTTCAGGAGAGAAGAAAGAACACACTCCCATCACCATCAACGGGACACCAGTGGAGAGAGTCAGCACTTTCAAGTTTCTTGGAGTACACATCGCTGAGGATCTGAGATGGACTGCCCACACAGACGCAGTGCTGAGGAAGACACAACAACGCCTCTTCTTCCTCAGGCATCTCAGGAGGTTTGGAATGAGCCCCCACATCCTCCGCTCGTTCTACACCTGCACTGTGGAGAGCATCCTGACTGGCTGCATCACCACCTGGTACGGAAACAGCACCAGCAGCAATCGCAAAGGTCTACATAGGATAGTGCGAACTGCTGGACGCGTAGTAGGAGGTGAGCTTCCCTCCCTCCAGGACATCTATACCAGGAGGTGCATGAGGAAAGCCAAGAGAATCATCAGCAACTCCAGCCACCCAAGCCATAGACTTTTCTCTCTGCTACCCTCAGGCAGACGGTTCCGCAGCATCCGGTCACGCACCAGCCGACTGAAGGAAAGTTTCTTCCCTCAGACTATCAGGCTGATGAACACTTAACACACCCCACACAAACTCTTCCATACCCCGCACTGCACACCATCAAGATGTAGCATGCACTGCACTTTAACAAATCCATACTTAAAACAATACTGCCTACAACTATGTGTACACCTATCCATCATACGTATCGCTGTCAACATTGCCAATTTTACATTGTCTTGTTTTTTTGTGAGTATGTTGTTGTATATTGCACTGTCTGTATTTTGCACTGTCTGTATTTTGCACTGTCTGGAGCCAGCACCTAAGCTTTTCACTCATCATAGCACACGTGCTGCTGATGATGTGACAATAAAAGTGATTTGATTTGATTTGGTTATAAGCATGCATAAAGTCTCATTCACATTCATGATTATAAAGGTTTCATGACAGTCTTAAGGCTGATTTATACTTCTGCATCAAGCACATGCGTATGCTCCGGCGCAGCCTTCGCACGGTCGCATAGCCCTTGCTAATGCTTGAACAGGATTTGCCTCCAACTTTCATGCTTTTGTCTCCTGTCGGCAAGTGAAAACATGACTACAAGCAAATCATGACGACAAGTAAACTGACCATGCCTGAAAAGTTGATTATGTGCATATAGACATGTGATGCAAACGTATTCAGTTTTTGCGAATTCATTTTTTCTTTGTACATTTCAGCTGAAACTCACTAGAGGGCGCTGTCTACATTTTTGTGAATTTAAAATACGTTACTTAAAGTAAGCTGATGCATGTTTTTAAAATACATTGCTTAATGTACGTTTTGTTTCACATTTCAGATGACAAATCCACTAGAGGGCGCTGTCCACATTGTTGTGAATCTTAAATACTACACCGCTATGCACAACGCAGGTGCTGTGGATCACTCCACACAGAAGTATAAATCAGCCTTAATGAACACCTCTTCAGGTAAAGTGTTACCAACAACAACAAAAATAGTTGCTTGCATGAACGCGATTTGCCTCTAATTTTTGGGATTTGTCTCCGATTTCACAAAACCTGTCGACAAGTGAAAACCATGACGACAAGCGAAATCACCTAGGGTTTTTCTTTGTACATTTCAGATGATAAATCCACTAGAGGGCGCTGTCTACGTTTCTGTGAATCTAAAATATGTTACTTAGGGTAAGTTGATGTACGTTTCCAAAATCCATTGCTTAGTGTACGTTTTGTTGCACATTTCAGATGACAAATCCACTAGAGGGCGCTGTCCACATTGTTGTGAATCTGAAATACTACACTGCCATGCACAACGCAGGTGATGTGCGATCACTCTACACAGAAGTATAAATCAGCCTTAATGAACACCTCTTCAAGTAAAGTGTTACCAACAACAACAATAGTCGATTGCATGAACACGATTTGCCTCCAAATTTCATGCTTTTGTCTCCGATTTCACAAAACCTGTCAGTAAGTGAAAACCATGACTACAAGCAAATCATGACAAGCAAACTGACCATGCTTTAAAAGTTGATTATATAGAGATAGATGTGTGATGCAAACATATTCATTTTTGCGAATGTGAAATAAATCACTTTGGCTTTTACTTTGTTTAATTCAGATGAAATACTCACTAGAAGGCGCTGTCTACATTTTTGTGAATTTAAAATACGTTACTTAAAGTAAGCTGATGCATGTTTTTAAAATACGTTGCTTAGTGTACAATTTGTTGCACATTTCAGATGTCAAATCCACAAGAGGGCGCTGTCCACATTGTTGTGAATCTGAAATACTACACCGCTATGCACAACGCCGGTGCTGTGCGATCACTCGATGCAGAAGTATAAATCAGCCTTAATGATCACTCTTTCAAGTAAAGTGTTACCAACAACAACAGTCGATTGCATGAACGCGATTTGCCTCCAAATTTCACGCTTCTGTCTCCGATTTCACAAAACCTGTGAGCAAGTGAAAATCATGACTATAATCATGCAGTGTGAACACACACCATTAAACAAACAAATAAAACAAAGTGTAGAACTTGCAACTGAACATTGAGTACAATATATAGTACAGTGATGCTCAAACTGTACATGAGAGTTGGACAGACTGTGCTGTGAACGTTCACACACAGCAGATGGTCTGGAGTGTGTGTGTGTGTGTGTATGAGAGAGAGTGTGTGTGTGTGTGGGAGTGTGTATTGATTTCTCTCCTCCTCCAGTCTGAGGTCTCCATTGCTCCTGGCAGACGATGGAGCTGTAACCCGCCAGACGGAGCCAAGCGTCCTCCAAACTCTCTCTCCTGAGAGCACACTTTCCTAGAAATATTGTGTAGGATGTCGATAAATCGCAGGAGATTCAGTATATGCATGTTTCTGAAGATCACCAGTTTGACATATGCTTCTTGTGCACTGTAAATGTACAATGCTTTTTACTTTCCGCACTTTACTGTGTGTTAAATGCACTTAATTTCTATATGAGAAAGGATGAGAATTGTCATATGCATTTGTTTTTTATTGCAAACTATCTCTTTTTCCTTGAGTTTTACGATTTGGTTGCTTATTGCTATCTGGATTGGTCAGTTTGAATGTCTCAGTATTTGGGCTTTGGTCACATGGTCAAGGAAGAGACAAAACTATATTGTAACGTTTGCTCTGTCTCTTTTCTGCTCTGGTCTGGAGTCTTTCTTCTCTATCTGGGTCTCTTTTGAGCCCTACTCTCTGTTCTTTGTCTCTCATGTATCTTTATTTTACATGCAACTGGGTACATTTAATATTAAATGCTTTTATTATTTCATGTTTTATCATGTTATGCAGTTATTTTGTAAGCAAAATATTTAAGCAAAATAAAAAAAAGCTAATTATTGTCATTAAATCATTTCATTTTCAATTATTCTGTGAATTACTTTTGATTTAACGTTAATATAGTTTGATTTGCTCCATATTGCAATACAATACAATCAGAAAACAGCAACGCTCTCCCACGAATTTGGCTATTATAACTGCCCTTATTTCTGTTTTTGGTATAAGATTGCAATAAGTTATAAAGTGAGCAAACTGACCACATCAGAAAAGTTGATTATGCGGAGAAAAAGGTGTAATGCAAACATATTCATTTTTAAAAATGTGAAATAAGTCTCTTAGGAGTTTCCTTATACATTTCAGATGACTAATCCACTAGAGGGAGCTGTCTATATTTTTGCGAATCTGAAATATGCTACTTTAGCTAAGTTTCGTTGAACGTTTCTAAAAATAACGTTCCTTAGGGTATGTTTTCATGCATGATTCAGATGTCAAATCCACTAGAGGGCACTGTCTACATTTTTGCGAATCTAAAATACGTTACTTAGAACAAGTTGACTTATGTTTCTAAAATATGTTTGCTTAGCGTACATTTTGTTGTACGTTTCAGATGACAAATCCATTAGAGGGTGTTGTTTACATTTTTGCAAATCTAAAATACGCTACTTAAAAATTACGTTCCTTAGGGTACAATATATGTAAAATATGTTATGTTTTGTTTTATGTTTCAGATGAAAAATCCACGAGAGGGCGCTGTCTACATTTTTGTGAATCTAAAATACGTTACCTTGGGTATGTTTCGTTGTACATTTCTGAAATCCGTTCCTTATGGTAAGTTTTGATGTATGTTTTAGATGACAAATCCACTAGAGGGTGCTGTCTTCATTTTTGCATATCTGAAATACATTACTTAGGGTATGTTCTGTTGCATGTTTTTGAAATACGCTACTTAGGATACATTTTAATGTATGTTTCTAAAATACGTTTTGTTTTATGTTTCAGATGATAAATCCACTAGAAGGCGGTGTCTACATTTTTGTGAATCTAAAATACGTTACTTAGGGTACGTTCCATTGTACGTTTCTGAAAAACGTTCCTCAGGGTACGTTTTATTGTACGTTTCAGATGATAAATCCACAAGAGGGCGCTGTCTACATTTTTGCGATTTTGAAATGCATTACTTTGGGTACGCTTCATTGTACGTGTCTGAAGTACGTTCCTTATGGTACGTTTTGATGTATGTTTCAGATGACAAATCCACTAGAGGGTGTTGGCTACATTTTTGCAAATCTGAAATACATTACTTAGGATACAATTTGATGTCTGTTTTTAAAATGTGTTATGTTTTGATTCATGTTTCAGATGACAAATTCACTAGAGGGCGCCGTCTACATTTTTGCTAATTTTAAATACGTTACTTTGGGTATGTTTCGTTGTACGTTTCTGAAATACGTTCCTTAGGGTACGTTTTGATGCATGTTTCAGATGAAAAATCCACTAGAGGGCGCCATCTACATTTTTGCTAATTTTAAATACGTTACTTTGGGTGTGTTTCGTTGTACGTTTCTGAAATACGTTCCTTAGGGTACGTTTTGATGTATGTTTCAGATGACAAATCCACTAGAGGGCACCGTCTTCATTTTTGCAAATCTGAAATACGTTACTTAAGGTAGGTTCTGTTACATGTTTTTGAAATTCGTTGCATAACGTACATTTTGATGTATGTTTCAGATGACAAATCCACTAGAGGGTGCTGTTCTCTCTTTTTTTTTATCTGAAACATTACTTGGAGTATGTTTTGATGTATGTTTCTGAAATATGTTATTTAAGGTACGTTTTGTTGAGTATTCCATTACAAGCCATAGACACTGTTAAGTTGTTTTCATTCATTTATTCATTTTCCTTCGGTTTTGTACCTTATTTATCAGGGGTCGCCACAGCAGAATGACCCGCTAACTATTCCAGCATATGTTTTACACAGCGAATGCCCTTCCAGCTGCAACCCAGTACTGGGAAACACACATACACTCTTGTATTCACACACATTGCATCGGAGCACCTGGAGGAAACCCACGCCAACACGGGGAGAACATACAAACTCCACATAAAAATGGCAACTGGTCCAGCTGGGACTCGAACCAGCAACCTTCTTGCTCTGAGGTGACAGTGCTAACCACTGAGCCACCTGTTTAGTGGTTTTGTGGTATTTATTTGTTGCTTTGCAAAGATCTGCACAAAAATAACAGTCGATAATATGTCCCTGTGAATATCATTAGTGTGAAAAGGAAAAGTTGCTGTCCTCAGACTGCCCCCTAGTCTTCATGCTACTAGAAACTGAAGTCAAACGTTCAGTATATTGACGTATGTTTTTCACAGTACTGTAGGCTGAAGCAGGTATTTTTCCAGTGAGCCTGTGTTGCCATTATTTCATCCCTCCTCTTGTTTTTCCAGAAAGTAAGCGAGTGTAAAGCAGCGAGTTGGATATATATCGCCGGGCTTCATCATCTTGCTGTGCCAAGTGAATCTGCACACTCCAGAAAAATCAATAGCTTGTTTTTAATGGACAAATCCTGGAGCGCTGCACAAAGGCAAAACGCAAACAGCGGTGTGGAGATGTGTGTGTGTGTGCGCCTGTGGAGGAGCACAGATCAGTGAATCTGACTCGTCCGGCGCCGGCGGTGTTGAAGAACTCAGAGTTGAACTTCAGAAACACACTGAGAAAACACTGACACTGTGGACAGAAGCGCTTTATATGGGCCTTTTCTATAGTGTCATGTGTTTATTTGTTTATCGCAGAGGTGCTCAAACTCAGTCCTGGAGGGCCGGTGTCCTGCAGATTGTAGCTCCAACTTGCCTCAACACACCTGCACGGATGTTTCTAAAAAGCCTTGATTAGCTAGCCCAGGTGTGTCTGATTGGGGTTGCAACTAAACTATGCAGGACACCGGCCCTCTAGGACCGAGTTTGGGCACCCCTGGTTTAGCGCTTTGCACAATAATTATGATTCTAACTTTATAAAAGGTTGTTACTTTACAATCAAAATGAGAACAAGTCAATCTGTGAACAGGGTGGACAGTTAGCGCTTGTGTTTTGGACTGTGGGGGAAACCAGAGCACCCGGAGGAAACCCAGGGCAACACAGGGAGAACATGCAAACTCCACACAGAAACACCAACTGACCCAGCTGGGACTCGAACCAGCGACCTTCTTGCTGTGAGGCGATTGTGCTACCCACTGCACCACCGTGACACCACTTGAATGCTGAAATGGGCATTAAAAACATGTTTAGAAATCAGTAAGAAGTAACTGGACTCAGTTTTGAAGGGCAGCTATGATAAAAATCTTCTTTTGTAAGCTGTTTGGAAAAGTTAAACTTCAGCATTAAATGTCAAATTTTAACATTTTAGGGGGTCACGGTGGCTCAGTGGTTAGCACTGTGGCCTCACAGCAAGAAGGTCGCTGGTTCGAGCCTCGGCTGGGTCAGTTGGCATTTCTGTGTGGAGTTTGCATGTTCTCCCCATGTTGGCGTGGGTTAAAGTGTGTGTAGTATAGTGTCCACTGTCATACTGAAGTGATAGAAACATAATAAGTCTCTTTTATATGAGGTTTTGTGTTTTATATGAGGACGCTGTGTGTGAATGTGTGTGCGTGTGTATGTCTTTCAGCACCTTCAGCAGTACAGGAAGCGCTGCTGTGTGTGGGTGAATGTATTTTAGTTTAAATGTGTGTGTGTGTGTGTTATTTTGAGTGTGTTGGTCTGTTCTAGTTTGAGTGTGTGTGTGTGTGTGTGTGTGTGTGTGTGTGTTTTAGATTGATTGTGTGTTTTAGTGTATGTGTTTTGGTTTGTGACTATATATAGGCGTGTATACGCGTTTGCTTAAGCAATTGTTGTTCAGTCTGCTCTATTCAGTGCGTGTGTGTTTGTGTGTGTGTGTTTGCGTCTCCTTAAGCGTCTGTTTGTCAGTCAGTCACCTGTAAGTGCAGTCAACAGCTCTGCTTTATTCAGTGTGTGTGTGTTTTCATTGAGGTCTATGCATATATAAACATACGTGTGGGTGTGTGTTTGCGTCTCCTTAAGCGTCTGTTTGTCAGTCAGTCACCTGTAAGTGCAGTCAACAGCTGTGCTCTATTCAGTGTGTGTGTGTGTGTGTGTTGTCATTGATGTCTATGCACATATATATATATATATATATATATATATATATATATATATATATATATATATATGTGTGTGTGTGTGTGTGTGTGTGTGTGTGTGTGTGTACGTGTTTTTGTGACATATCAGGACACAAATCTGTATAATGACATAGGTATGACACAGGTATTACAAAAAGCAGGTGAAATATGAGGACATTGGTGACGTCCTCACTTCTCAAAAAGCTTCTAAATCACACAGGATGAGTTTATTCAGAGAGTAAAGCTGTACACTGTCTCCTGTGATGGTTGGGTTTAGGGGTAGGGTGGGGGCAATATAATATACGGTTTGATCTGTATAAAATGAATGGAAGCCTATGTAATGTCCCCACTTTTCACAAAAACAAACATGTGTGTGTGTGTGTGTGTGTGTGTTTGCGTCTCCTTAAGCGTTTGTTTGTCAGTCAGTCACCTGTAAGTGCAGTCAACATCTCTGCTCTCTTCAGTGTGTATGTGTGTGTGTGTGTGTGTGTGTGTGTCAGCAGTACAGTAAGCGCTGCTGGGTTATATTAGTCTCTCTCCTCAGTTATTTCAGCACTTTGGCAGTGACTCTGAGTGTCCTCTCTCTGAATAATTCACCGCCGTGTGGAATACGAGAACGGCGAGAGCTTATGTCATTTTCTCAGCTGCTAATCTGGATCTTTCTGTCTCTCTCTGCTCTTGCTGGACTTCAGTGAACCCGTTCTGCTGAAGGTGGACATCAATACTTTATTTAATGCTTCCCGTAGCTCAGCGAATTACCAGGAATCCACCGACGGCTCCCCGCTAGCATTTTTACACTTGAAAAAGCAGAAGAACGACACGCGTTTGGTTTGACAATCGCTGCTGCTGCTTCAGAATCAAAGGCTGTCTGATGGAAACATCACTATGGTGGAAACACAGGAGAACACTCAGTTAATTATTCTGAATTTGTGTGTGTGTTATTTATGTTTGTGTGTTAAAGTCATGTAGTGATACGCTGTAAATCAGAGATGACCAAACGTTTCTAATGAAGGACCAAAAACCAAACTCGATTGAGGATAATAGATGGTAAATATAGCTGCCATGCGGGTAACTTCCCAATTTTTCTTTCATTTACCTTTTGGCTTAGTTCCTTTATTAATCTGGGGTCGCCACAGCGGACTGAACCGCCAACTTATCCCAGCACATGTTTTACGCAGCGGATGCCCTTCCAGCTGCAAACCATCACTGGAACATCCATACACACTCATCCACTTCGGACAACTTAGACTACCCAATTCTCCTATAGCGCATGTGTTTGGACTGTAGGGGAAACCCGGAGGAAACCCACGCCAACACGGGGAGAACATGCAAACTCCACACAGAAACGCCAACTGGCCCAGACGAGGCTCGAACCAGCGACCTTCTTGCTGTGAGGCGGCAGCACTACCTATTGTGCCACCGTGTCGTCCCAATTTCCTAATTTATTTAATATTTAAAAATGGCTATAAAGCATTGCTTTATATGAACTAATCCATTATTTTACATTGTATAATGAACTTATTACAGTAAACACAAAACAATCTCATTTATAACAGAATTACACTAGTTTTTACCTTGATTTGCTCAGCGATGTCTTCTGCACAGTCCTCCGTCCGTCGAGTGACAGTATTTACATTTTAAAACAGATTCCTTTACATTTAATTGAAGCATTTTATTTCAGTTTGCTTTTTTGTAGCTCAGCAATAAAACAAAAGAGGATACGTCAAATTAAAAATGACGAACTCTGAGATAAAGGCGTTCGCCCCAACCCTCTCCATCATTCTCACTCTCCTCTCAGATAGGACAATGGACCAAATCAAAGCTTACAATGGGCCAACTTTGGCCCGCGGGACCTACTTTGGCCATCTCTGCTTTAAATAAATCACATGTGAAGTAACATTTTAGGGTGGCACGCGGGTCTCACAGCAAGAAGGTCCCCCACAGTCCAAACACATGCTCTATAGGGGAATTGATGAACTAAATTGGCTGCAGTGTATGAGTGTGTTTTTGAATGGGAGTGTATGGGTGTTTCCCCTATACTGGGTTGCAGCTGGAAGGGCATCTGCAGTGTAAAACATATTCTGGAATAGTTGGCGGTTCATTCCGCTGTGGCGACCCCTGATAAATAAAGGGACTAAGCTAAGAGGGTTGTGGAGTTGCGGAAGAAAGTGAAAGTGAACAGCGGACGGGGGAGGAGGGCAGTTGAGGAGGGGGATCGGTAAAATGAGGTGCCGGATCAGGTTAGAACACAAATTAAGCCCTGCACATACTAGAATTTTTTCGATAAAAGTGTTTTCATCATAGTTTATGTGCATCTTTTCTTATTGAATAAAAAGTTTATCCTACTTCGTTATGCACATATGTATTTTATGCGCATTTTTTTAAATGTATGCACATCTTGGCATTTCCATCAACTGTTTTTTATGCGGATATCCAAAATAAAAATAAGTGGATGGAAACATACACTGTAAAAAGATCCGTAATTTTACAGATTATTTCCAGCAGCTGGGGTGCCGGAAAAAAAAAAAATGCGCAAAATACCGGCCATTAAATTACAGAAATTTATTGTAAAATAACTGACATTAAAGGTGCGTTCAACATGAAGCACGGCTGCAGCCAGCAATCAACGAGATTAGCCGAGCGCAGGCAGGAGGGGAGTTGAAAACTTCAGGGCTCGAAGTTGCTGCTGTCATGATGACCGATCACATGGCGTGATCATGCATGTATGTATGTATGTATTTATTTATTTATTTATTTATTGTTGACAGCAGCAACTTCTGCTTGCTGGCTGCCCAGCATCCTCTATTAACAAACTCCAGCTAGTGCAAAATGCAGCTGCCAGTGTTCTTACCAGATCTAGAAAATATGATCATATCACCCCAATTTTATCCTCCTTACACTGGCTGCCTGTTAAGTTTCATATTGACTATAAAATATTACTCATTACCTATAAAGCTTTAAATAATCTAGCTCCTGTTTATCTAACCAACCTCCTGTCTCGCTACAACCCAACCCGCTCTTTACGATCTCAAAACTCAGGGCTTCTGGTAGTACCTAGAATATCAAAGTCGAGTAAAGGAGGTCGAGCCTTCTCAATTATGGCCCCTAAACTCTGGAATAGCCTTCTTGATAATGTCCGAGGCTCAGACACACTCTCGCTCTTCAAAACTAGATTAAAGACCTATCTTTTTAGCAAAGCATACACTCAGTGCAGTACATAGCGCTATGACGCATGATGTGCCCCACACATGATTTTGCTTCACGTTTATATACACTATGAACAGCAGCTACGCTAATTATTCTCCTTGTTCTGTATTTCCACCTGGGGGTACACATCTCGAGGCCCTCAGACTATGCAGTGCCACTGATGCGATCCGAGACCAGCGACGAGATGATCCCAAGGTTTTCTGGACCAGGCCGTATCCTGAGCAGCTGCTGTGGTGGTCTTCATGGAGTGATAGCATGACTGACTCCTGTGATGCTCCAAGGACAGACGAGTCTTCGCTGAGGTCCAGCTTCCTGCGCCTAGACTGCAGCTCTGCACAAGACGTTTGGCCATAGGGGTAATGGTCGTGCCCAACTGAGCCTGGTTTCTCTCGAGGTTTTTTAATTCTTCGCTTTCGCCAATTGGTGAAGTTTTTTCCTCGCTGCTGTCGCCACTGGCTTGCATGGTTCTGGATCTGTAGAGCTGCGCATCGATGGATTTGCTCTTCAGTGTTTGGACTCTCAGTAGTGATTATTAACCCACACTGAACTGAGCTAAACTGAACTGAACTTAATCTCTGAAAACTGAACTGACACGGTTTACATTCACTATAATCTTCTATGTGAAGCTGCTTTGACACAATCTACATTGTATAAGCGCTATACAAATAAAGATGAATTGAATTGAATTTATTGCAATAACAAAAAAAGGTTTACAGTACACATAAAACAGAATACAGCCTCTACAAACTATAGTTCATTTTTAAACATGGGAATTATGAATTAAATTTAAGTAGCCTATATAACAAACACATGAGAAATAAGAGGAAACGAGAGAGGACATGATAAGCAAATAAATATCCACCAATAGGCCTATTAAACACAAAACAATTAGCACAAATTGTTGGAGTTTAAGCATCAGTCTTTGGGCTACTAGATGTTGAATGGTATGTCAATACTGTTCCAGTGCTTCTTTGAATATGCTAAAAAGGGTTTACATTTATTTACATTTATAGATATAAAACTTTCCAATATATATTAGTGTAAAACCCAAAACAAGGTGTTTTGATTAAGTCTTAAACAATGATTATTTAGCATAATAATTTTTTTTTTTTTAAAAAGCACTTTAATCCATAGAGATTGAACAAAAGGGGCAAATAAATGAGCTACACTTAGTAGAAAATACCCAGAAAGAGCAGCTACATCAGACACTTTTAACATTTCTGCATAAACGGCTTAACAGAATATAAAATATTTTATAATCATATATTTTTATATTTAATGAAAAAATTTTTTTACTTTAGTTTGTTAAGAAATCTTCATAGGGGTGTCAGGATCACTGATGATAATTATTATATTACAAGTCTGTAAGACTTATTTAAGTTAATATTTAGGTTATTCACTAAAATATATCATTTAAATTGTTTATAGAACTAACAGTAGTCTGTATAAAAAGGCCGAATAAATCTGTGCAAACAATCTAGACATTATGAACCAATTATTTACCAAAAGATGATCCTGCAGTAAAATATTTGTAGTCTTTTAATAAGCATGATGTGTACAAGATAGTGAGGGTATGAACAGATAATTGTTTTGAAATTTGTGAGATGGAATTTGTCCAATAATAAACCAGAAACGCACGTGGTTGTTGTCATGCGGTGAACTCGGCCAATCGTGTAACATCAGTGTCGTCATCGCAGCTCCAGCAGATGCTCTTCAGGTGCTGCACCGGCTGAATCAGTCGTCTGATCTCGGAGCACTGTCGCGGTACTTTGATGCCACATGTGACAGTCACATAGCGTCGGCGCAGCATCAATCCGGCCAAAATTTCTAACCAGCATGCACCGCTTTAAGACGCTGAATGAAGTCAAACGCACCTTAAGTTACATAAATTTCCTTAAATTTAAATTTCTGGTACATTTCTGTAATTCAACCTCTGTTATTTTACAGTAAATTTCCCTAATTTAACGGCTGTTACTTTACGTTTATTTTCCGGCTCACCAGCTGCTGGAAAAAAAAAAACGCAAAAAGCTTCACAAACCTTTTGCGATGAATGTTTGCGCCTGACGACAGGTTTTGATCTTTGGTTTCATTCTATGGGCGTATTTTTCTACGACATTTTGAACTTTGAGAGAGTTAAAACAAGAGAGAAGATGCCTGTCTGAGAGAAATGTATAAGTGAAGTTTATTTATAAACTAATTTCGAGAGGATCACGTGTTTATGATTGCTAGCAGCTGGACCCACATTATCCAAATCACCATGCACCAATCAGATGATCCCCAAGCTACTATAAATACCCCGGGTTTCATATCACCGCTATCTTCGCTTTGAAGAATCCCCCCTTCCACCCCTACTCCTTCCCTTTTCTAGATGGGTGACACGGTGGCCCAGCGCTTAGCGCTGTTGCCTCACAGCAAGAATGTCAATGGTTCTAGGCTGTACCTAACCAGCGGGCATTTTCTGTGCGGAGTTTGCACGTTCTCCCCGTGCTCACGTGGGTTTTCTCCGGGTCCTCCGGTTTCCTCCCACCGATTAAAAACATGCAACCTAAATGATTGATTGATCAACTTTATAGACTTGCTCCCTATGTAGTATCTATCTCGTTAAAGAGAACTACTATCTGCTCTTCAACACTACGAAGGGGGAGTTCTCGAGATCTACCTGAGCTCGATCTCCCCTCTCGCCTTGCAACGGGAGGGAGCCCCGGGCTCGAGGATCTCATGAGCTCAGGGCTCTCTCCCGGGACAGCATGCCAAACAAGCTTTATAATTAATCATCAGCTAAGTGTGAACTCTTGAAAGTGTGTAATGAGGGGTTTTGCAGCCATAACACATCTATAATAATAGTAAAAAATAAAGCGGACAGCTTCGTGGATTTTGCCTACCGCAGGCTATTTTTAGAACTGAGGGACCACCGTACACTAAAACACTAACCACTAAACGACTGGTCTTTCACAGCGTGTGCTAATGACAGGCACACAAATATTCATTCATTCACTTTCCTTCAGCTTAGTCCTTTTATTCATCAGGGGTCGCCACAGCGGAATGAATCGCCAACTATTGCAGCATAAGTTTTACACAGCGGATGCCTTTTCAGCTGCAACCCAGTACTGGGAAACACCCATACACACTCATTCACACACATTTAGTTAATAAATTCCCCTATAGCGCATGTGTTTGGACTGTGGTGGAAACCAGAGCATCTGGACCTACGCCAACATGGGGAGAACATGCAAACTCCACACAGAAACACCAACTTGTCCGCACACAAATATCACTTCTACTAAATCACTCATTTATTAAACCACTGCAATATGTGTAACGCATCATGCACATTCTGATGTTTCTAAATAGTGCGCAGGCACACCGGACAGCATCACATCAATGCCTCCAGCATGCTTTACAGCCTAAAGAGTTCCCACATGTGATTAAGTAGGTGGTCGTGATGTAACGGCTCATCTGTGCTCATATGTATTTTCCCCTTGGCGCTTCATATCTGTCAAATTGTGTCTTGAACATTGCTGAAGTCCTTGATCAGCGTGTGGGATTCTGGGAAATAAGCAGACTAACACTTTCATTACAAGCCAGACAGGATCATCCCAAGGTGACACATCTTAATAAAAATCATCCCGGAGACGCTCCATTCCCAGAAGCACGCTCTATCACTGTCATATTGAACACGGCTAAGGAGAGCGTCTCGTCTCAGCAAACACACACACACACATGCACAGTTCATTAGGGAGTCTTCTGTGACATCATCTATAGGTGTAGAAATAAGAGACAGCCCTGAATACAGCACTTAACACTGATCACACACACACACAGACATAGATATGCACATACTTTCACATGCACGCACACAAATACACTCACATGTGCATACACAGACATGCTTACACACACATACACATGTACACAGACACACACAAAGACAGACACACACACAGAGACAGACACACTGAAAGACACAAACACACACACACACACTCATGTGCATACAAGCACACATGGTTGCACAAATGCACGAACAGACACACATACATACACGCATACACCTACACACAGATACTCACATGCACATACACGCACACATGCTTGCACAAATGCACGCAAACACACACATGGACACACACAAACATACATGCACGCACACACACACACACAGATAGACAGACACACACACACACGCACACACACACATGCATGCTTATGCACACTCTCGCAGCTGTAGTAATCAGCATACACTCAGTGGGGTCAGAGCAGGGCTTGACCCAGTCAGTAAATCAGGCTGAGGGTTTATCATGATCACCGAGAGAAACAGATACATTCAGTGTCTTTACAGCAGCTCAATGACAGGCCAGATGAGAATGATAATAAACACAAAACCTTTACGTGCTACAGATTATTAGCACCGTTCAAACAAAGACGCAGTAAACGATTTGTGCTAAACACACACACACACACACACACACACACACACACACACACACACACACACACACACACACACACACACACACACACACACACACACACACACACGCAAGATGAAAAGAAGCCTTGCAAACAGTCTGTAATTAAAACACTCAAAGCCAAAACTCACCAATCATATATCAAAGCAAAACTACACAAAATTTGCTAAACAAAACACAAAAAACTAAAAACAAAACACATCAAAAAACACAAAAAACTAAGCAAAACAAAAACACAAAAACAAAACAAAATACAAACAACAATACGCAAAAACTAAAGCAAAATAAAAATAGTGACACAAAAAAAAAAACACAACAAAACAAAAGCAAAGAAAATCAACCAAAAAACACCCCCACAAAAAAAAAATACCCACACACAACACACACTAACACAACTAAAAACTCAAACAAAACAAATTGAAAGAAAAACACAAACACACAAAAACAAACCAAAACGACAAACAAAGCAAACACAAAAAACAAACACAGCAAAATACAAAAACAAAGCAAAACAAAAAACAAAACCAAATTAAAACAAACACAGCAAAACACAAAAACAAAGCAAAACAAAAAAAAACTGAATACCCACACACAAAACAAAAAGACAAAGTAAATTAAAAGCAAAAACAAAATAAAGCAAATCAAACCAAAAATAAAAACCCCCTCATGAAAAAACACAAAAAAAACAAAAACAAAATACCCACACACAATACACAAAAAACTTAAACAAAACAAAACAAAACAAAAAAAACATTCGTTCATTTTCTTTTCAGTTAGTCCCTTTATTGATCAGGGGTCGCAAACTCCACACAGAAATGCCAACTGGCCCAGCCGAGACTCGAACCAGTGACCTACTTGCTGTGAGGCGACAGCACTACCCACTGCACCACCGCACCGACCACAAAAATACCAAAAAATAAAAATAAAACAAAAACATAACACCCACACAAAAAACAAAACACATAAAAAACACAACAAAAAACTCAAAACAAAAAATTAAGCAAATCAAATTGAAACAAAAAACACCCACAAACAAAAACAACAAACAAAACAAAAAGACAAAGTAAATCAAAAGCAAAAACAAAATACCCACACACATACACAAAAAACAATCCAAAAATATAAAAAGCAAACACAAAAAAAACACAAAAAACAAAACAAAAATAAATGAAACAAAACAAACAAAAAACAAAGCAAAGCAAAACACAAAAAAGAACAAGACAAACAAAAACAAAGCAAATCAAAGAAAAAAAACTCATTACCCACACACAAAAAAACACAAACAAAACAAAAAACACAAAAATAAAGTCAATCATTTTCTTTTTAGCTTAGTCCCTTTATTCATCAGGGGTCGCCACAGCGGAATGAACCATCAACTTATCCAGCATATGTTTTAAACAGCGGATGCCCTTCCAGCCACAACCCATCACTGGGAAACATCCATACACACTCATACACTTCGGCCAATTTAGTTCATCAATTCCCCTATGCAGTAAAGCATGTGGGGGAAACCGGAGCACCCGGAGGAAACCCACAGCAACACGGGGAGAACATGCAAACTCCACACAGAAACACCAACTGACCCAGCCGAGGCTTGAACCAGCGACTTTCTTGCTGTGAGGTGACAGCTCTACCTATTGCACCACTGCACCGCCCACAAAAATACAAAAAAAAAAAGAATTAAACAAAAACAAAACACCTAACCAAAAAAACTAAACGCACAAAAACTCAACAAAAAACTCGAACAAAACAAAATAAATCAAATTGACACAAAAAACACCCCAAAACAAGACAAAACAAAACAATAAAGCAAACAAAAACACCAAACAAAAAACAACACCAAACAAAAAACCTAGCAAATCAAATTGAAACTAAACAAAGCAAAACACAAAAAACAAAACAAAGAAAAACGAAGCAAATCAAAGCAAAACAAAAAACATCCCCACAAAAAAATACACAACACACAAAAAAAACAAAAAGACAAAGTCAAAAACAAAATGCCCACACAGATACACAAAAAACACAGCGCAAACACACAAAAAAACAGAAAAAACAAAACAAAGCAATTTTTGAAAATAATAAAAAACACAACACAACATCAAGCTCTAATCTTGCCCCATTCATCTTTCTGGCTAAAGTGTTTGTACTGAAACTCTTTAATAGTAATTCTGCTCAATCCAGCAACCGCTTTAACACAAGAGCGACTCCTGATTACACCAAACAAACACAAGGACTTTCATTTACAGTATTGTGCGGGCCAAAAAGCAAACAGCGAACACAAATCATAATCATCTTTTATTGGCAGAGCAAATTCATTGTGGCTGTTTACTTTAATGAGCTATTAGTGTGTGATTAATTTGATCTGATGCGTGCGTTTGCCGGCTGTGTTTTTGTTGTTATTTCTCCTTGTTTCGCTGTTTGTGTGTGCCTGTCAGCGCTAAACTCCTTTAGATTTGCAGGCGTGATGTTTAATTGGATTTGAGAGGGAAAATAAGGGCTGCGGTGCGAATGGAAGGAGTGAATAACAGCATAAAACCAATACTGAATGATCCTGGAGGCTGAACGGTACAAAATAACATATACTGTACAATTCAGTTCATTCACTCATTTTCCTTCGGCTTAGTCCCTTTATTCATCAGGACTCACCACAGCGGAATGAACCACCAACTATTCCAGCATCCGTTTTACATAGTGGATGCCCTTCCAGCTGCAATTCAGTACTGGGAAACACTCATTCACAGACACACACTCATACACTACGACCAATTTAGTTCATCTAAATCATTTCCCCTATAGCGCATGTGTTTGGACTGTGGGGGAAACTGGAGCACCCGGAGCAAACCCAACACGGGGAGAACATGCAAACTCCACACAGAAACACCAACTGACCCAGCCGGGACTCGAACCAGTGACCTTCTTGCTGTGAGGCCACAGTGCGACACCACTGAGCCACCGTGCTGCCCCTGTGCCATACAGTAATCAGTACAATGCAAACCCCAAATAATAATAATAATAATAATAATAATAATAATAATAATAATAATAATACTAAAACGATCTGCATTATACATTATATTGTACAATAATTGCGTAATAGCTTGTAAACAATATTCATTAATCATCTTTCATGTTTTTATTAGGTGTGGGTTTGAGTGGTAATATTTAAAAATGGCAAATTCAAATGTATTAAAATACAAATATTACTTTTACAGCTTTTGCTTTTCAATCAACTGATAATGAAATCAATACAATAAAAATAATAACCATAATAATAATGATAATAATAATAATAATAATAATAATAATAATAACAATAATAATAATAATAACAATAATAAAATATTATTAATGACAACAACAACAACAACAATACTACTACTACTAAATAATAAAAATAATAATAATAAAAATAATAAAATAATAATAATGACAACAACAACAACATAACTACTACTACTACTACTAAATAATAATAAAAATAATAATAATAATATTATTATTATTATTATTTATATTATTACTATTATTATATAACAACAACAACAACAACAATAATATAAATACTACTACTACTGATTATTATTACTCTTATTATTAACAACAACAACAACAACAAACAATATAAATACTACTACTACTACTACTACTACTACTAATAATAATATTAATAATAATAATAAACAATAATAAAATTATACAAATATTGTATCACGATAATAAAAAAAAAATACAAATCAGACAACATACATTAAAGGTACAACAACAATAAAAAAAGATAATTAAAATTAAATTAAGTATATATAAAAAATGACAGGATATTTTAAACCCTGTTGTCAATGTTTTCATTAGTTTGAACTGAATATCAGGGTTATTATTTAAAATATATATCAGGGTTATTACTCTATTTTATGCATATTTAATAAAAATTTGGAAGAAAAAATTATCAGTATTATCAAACAAAATTATTATTATTATTATTATTATTATATTATTATTTTATTTATATTAGATTGTATTATATTGCGATATATTATATTGCATTACATTATAATATATTTATAGTTATAATATTGTTATTATTATTATTATTATATTGTATTTGTTTTATTCATTCATTTTCCTTCAGCTTAGTCCCTTTATTCATCAGGGGTCGCCACAGCAGAATGAACCGCCACAATGAAACACCCATACAGTACACTCCCATTCACACACTCATACACTATGGCCAATTTAGCTTACCCAATTCCTCTATAGCGCATGTGTTTGGACTGTGGGGGAAACCGGAGCACCCGGAGGAAACCCACGCCAGCACAGGGAGAACATGCAAACTCCACACAGAAACACCAACTGACCCAGGCGGGACTCGAACCAGCGACCTTCTTGCTGTGAGGCTTCAGTGCTAACCACTGAGCCACCATGCCACCCAATATTATATTACATACACATTGAACTACAGTAAAAGTACACAATCCAATCATTTGTTAATAGAACAAAAGCAGTGAATTGGAAATCAAGAGGACTCCTGTTTTTAGGCAGTGACCCAGAAATAATCATGCCAGGTCTGTTTGCCACCTAATCAAATGTTCACAGATTCACCGCATGACGCCGCATACAAACAAACACACAATGCTTGACCTTATCACTCCCCCACTGGACGTCCTGGAGCGCACACACACACACACACACTGAGCTCTACATGTC
The DNA here is from genome assembly GCA_903798195.1 of Danio kyathit. Taxonomy (NCBI): domain Eukaryota; kingdom Metazoa; phylum Chordata; class Actinopteri; order Cypriniformes; family Danionidae; genus Danio; species Danio kyathit. The sequence goes on along the minus strand of LR812537.1, from coordinate 57,949,451 downwards.
GTGGATAACACCCAGTGGTCAATACCCGACAAGTAGCATTTATTCATCCATCCATCCTGTGTGTTATTTACACCTGGAGCCCACAGAGTGCTGCCATTGGCCAGAAAAAAACTGGTAATTGAAAAGTCGGCCAATTAGATTGATCCTGCAGACAGAAACAAAGGTTGCCAAGCAACAGCTGCCAGGGCGAGAAGCAGTGCCAATCCATTGGCCATTTTTCTGGCCAAAGACCAACACACACACACACACCTCCCCATCCATCAGCACAGGACAATCCATAAGAGAAGTGCAGACGTGGAGGATAAATGAGTTTTTCAGCAGGACACGGTATGGAGCAGCAGCAGACACCACAGTAGCTGTTCCCATCCAAAGAAGAGAAGTAGATTTATGTGCAAAACTCAAATATGGCATAAAAGATTTGCAGATAAAGCAGAGTTTCCATCCAATGAGAAACAAGAGAGAAATAAGTCATCACTGGCAGATAACCTGCACAGATATCACTGAGAGAAGTGGAGTCTGCTGCACTGCTGGGATTCTCCACTGTGCTGTTTGTTCTCCTCTAATAAATGAGTTGGGCTTCAGAAGAGTGAGACGGGAGCGCAGACAGATGCTCAAGACAGTTCTGGAGGGAATAATAATAGAAGAAGAAGAATACTGAAGCACTGTGATGACGGACTGACGCAGGGCTGAGGCCTTTTACAATCAGCACAACAACATTTCACATCTGACACAATGGAGAGCAGCAGACCAACATTAATGACGCAAAGACCCTCACACACACATTTATATCGGTCAAATCATCTGGGAGAAACTCGATCACATCACACACACTGATGAAGTACATGCGCACTGAATCGGTTCAGTTTTTACACACATCTGTTCAGAGTTTATGTGCATTTGTTCTTATCGGATAAAGGCCCAGTTTCACAAACAGGGCTTAGCTTAAGCCAGGACTAGACCTTAGTTAAATTAGGCTATTTAAGCCACATTTATAAAAACTGCCTTAGAAAAATGCATTACTGGTGTGGACCTGGAGACAAAAAATGACACTGACATATTTTAAGACATCTCACTGCAAGTTATTTTCAGTTGAGACAGCTCAAACATGCAATTTAATCCATGACTAGCCCTAAACCTTGTTTGTGAAACCGGGTGAATCTCTCAAAATCTCAGCAGAGGATCATTAAGCAACTCCACAAACAGAAGCTTTACTTATTAACAACCTGTTTGCCCTTATTTAAAGAGGGACCAAATACTCTCTGAACTGAGTAAAATTTACTTTTTTGTTTTTGCAAATCCACGAGAGGCCACTGTGTGCGTTTTTTCATATCTCAAATTTCTCTAGCGAGTGCCATTTGCGCCTGCTGTTCTCGTGTAAACCCACAGTTGACTGACTGTTTGACTGACTGACTGACCGACCAACCAATCGTCTGACCCACCCTTCTCCTTCCTTAAACTCAGCCATATTTATCGATTGATCCATCCACCCACTTCCCTAAACCCAACCAACGATTTACAAAATCAATCCAGAAAAGAAAAGTTCTTGCCTGATTTTTACCACGTTTTCGGATTTGACTACATTCTCACCCTGTTATTTACTTGTTTATTATATTTTTTGGATTCTGTTTTTGTCTTGCCTGATTTCTGGAACCATTCTTCACCAGACTCGAACCCCATCGTCATGGTCAACTCCTGTCTGCGTCTTAAGTCCGCCGAAGTACATGAGGAGCTAACTGGACAAACTGGTTGCAGCGGGAAAGCTGTCCACACGGAGGTAAGCGGTCAGCTGGTATAAGCGCGAAAAGGAACGGCGTCATACCGCCCCATATCGTTCGTTTAAAAAATTAAATGCAGCCATACGTACCTCTGGCTACATAATTTGAAGAAAATGGATTCTGTTAATAAACAAAACTAAATTCAAATTAACCATCAATTATTAATGTTATATTATTGAAAAAAATACATAAAAGCATAAAATATGCAAAAATTATGAAGGCTAACTGATAAAAACAAACAAATTAAACCTTTTAGAAATAATCAAAAACAAATAAAATGTCAAAAGCGTATTGTATTTTATATACACAAATATAAAAACAGTATATTTAGAACAAGAATTATTTTAAGGATAACAGTGCTGCTACAAAAAAAAAAAAAAAAAAAAAAACGGGGGAAAGTTTATTTTACTTAATTCTGGCTAAAATGAGAATCCTGATTTTTTTTTTTTTTTTAGCTTAAAGGGTCATGAAACACCAGAACTGTTGTGTTGAGCTGTTGACAGTCACATTTGTGTCCCACACTGCTATAAACACTACTGTATAAGGACACAGATATTGCACTAAAAAGTGAAAATTGGTTGTTTTTGCGTTATTTTGAGCAAATTTATTTCTTCCGATTTGAAACTAATTTTTGAAGCTGCGTCACGGCGATTAGAGACTTGCGTTTAAATCCAGCGAGGAAAGTGGCTGTCTGTACCTGCGAGTACATCATGACGTCTCCGAGTGTGCGGCATTAATTCATGAGAAAGACTTTGTTTAAACCAATCAGCGGGCTCTATTGTGTATGCGGTGCAGCTTCATTAATATGCATGATAGCTTCGGAGAGGTTTTACCTTTTACAGTGTTCAGACGACAGAGAGAGACGCCACGTTGTGTTGCCAAAACAAGTGAAAGAACAAGAATTTGGAGACCTGGGTTGTCAGTGTTGCATTTATTAGTGTGTTGCGTTTATTAGTGTGCTGAAACGAAGGTTTTGTTTTCATTTCCCCGCTGTGAGAGCGCTGCTGGACTCATGTGTGTATTACAGTGCACGCTACACAATGCGTTTGTAAGGAACATTGTTTACCCGAGAGTTTTCGCATCTGGAAATGATGAAATCCAGATTTGCCGCTCGTCTCCTTTTAAAAAAGACACTGTTCCAGTGTGATTGTCCTGTGTCTATAGATTTGGTAAGTGTGTGTGATCAGCGCCCTTTGTTTGTTCATTCAGATAGCAAAGTTAGTTTGTATGGTCAGCAGTGCTCTTTCAGTGTTTAAAGACAGACCTCAGTCAAAATGATTAAGTTACTGAGTTTACAGTATGTTAATATCACTGCAATATTAAAGTACAATATTATAGACTGAAAGATCCGCTGTAAATGCTGCTTTTGGCCGCATTTTGTGACAGGATAGTCTATACACACACGGCTTTCTGACGCTACCTACCGAGTGCATCTTACCGAGAATTGCGGAGGATTTCTCCCATTCGCCGTGCGGTATCAAACATTCTACTAAAACTCCACTCTCCAGCAGTTCCTTACTTTCAATATCTTGTTCGTCACGGGCGACATGCAGGAAATCCTCCTGAATAAAAGTGAAAGTGCCAAACTGCAGTTAAAGTCGACAAATTAATCATTTGGCAAATAATTGGATTACTGATGTCCATGTAAACACAGTCACTGTCTTTCTCCCCTGCGTGCCCAAACGGAAACTCCCATATTTGCAAATCCTTCCCTCTTTCCCTCCCCCGACACTCCCACCTAAACAGAGCTGGACACGCCCACTTTCCTGACTTTTTCCAAATTAGAGGTGTGAAAACACCCTGCTGAGACAGGGGGGTTTCCTGGCCCTTTAAAATCGAGATCAGGATTTTCTCAGGATTCTGTAGTTGTAAAATAAAGGTTAATATGAGTTAGCTGTTATTATTGTTATTTCTCAAACATATGGTAAAACAAGGCGATGCAGTGGCGCAGTAGGTAGTGCTGTTGCCTCACAGCAAGAACGTCGCTGGGTCACAGGTTCGAACCTCGGCTGGGCTGGGTCAGTTGGCGTTTCTGTGTGGAGTTTGGATGTTCTCCCTGCATTCGCGTGGGTTTCCTCCGGGTGCTCCGGTTTCCCCCACAGTCCAAAGACATGTGGTACAGGTGAATTGGGTAGGCTAAATTGTCCGTAGTGTATGTGTGTGAATGAGTGTGTGGATGTTCCCAGAGATGGGTTGCGGCTGGAAGGGCATCCGCTGCGTAAAATCGTGCTGGATAAGTTGGCGGTTCATTCTGCTGTGGCGACCCCAGATTAATAAAGGGACTAAGCCGACAAGAAAATGAATGAATGAATGGTAAAACAGCTATGTGTAGGTCTACTGTGCTCCAATTGTGTATAGACTTGGAACGGTGGACTTGATTAGACTTTAAATATGTTCCAGTTGTTCATTCACAGTAAAGTGATGGCATCAGAATACGACTATTAATAATTCCGAAGTTGAATGATTCTGTTTGAGACGTATGCTTGTTATTTGTCATGGACAACATTATGAGACTATTTTTTTTACTGGTAAAACTAAACATTTGTCATTATCAGATTCTCTCCTGCATCATATTCAACATTATATAGGCTAGAGTATTTATACTGACCCAGTACACATTTATTTTCATGCACAACAATTGGTGTTCGCTATGAAAGAAAAAACATATCAAATGTTTGTCGTAATCATAACTCTAAAAGGCGATATGATCATTTAAATGATGTGCGCGCTGGTTTTGACCAAAGATCATAGAATCAATTCTAAGGTTTTTGCTTTCACTGCCTGAGGAATAAAATAACATGCATGCAAATCATACTTCTCACGCAGCTCCCAAATGATCGCTCTGTGCAACAAACTGAACGTTATTTACAACTTTATTACCTGCTATTCACAGCCTATGCAGGTTCTGTTCACTAAAGTAGACATCAATCATTCGCACGTCCTCTCTGAGGTAAACAAACAACGCGTCAGCTCACGTGTGATTTCGCAGCCGCAACTACATCATAACATTTAGACATAAATGACATTTTTGGGTGATTTATAGCTTAGAAATACAATATGTGACACTTTTCCTGCTGGCCTCACTAACACCACTGTCAACAGCAGCCTAGTGTTCCCATGTGGTCTCTCATCCAGACACTGACCAGGCTCAGCCCTGCTTAGCTTCAGTAAGGGAACGGTCTTGGGCTGCAGGGTGATATGGCTGTGGCTATTGGGTAACTACTATATTTTAGACATAAATAAACCTATAATTCGATATGTTTTTAATTAGAGGCTTAATAACAGCTAGTTTAAAAGGGTTTGGAAAGTGGAGTAGAGATAAATTCAATTCAATTCATCTTTAATTCTCTGGTGCTTTTACAATGTAGATTGTGTCGCAGCAGCTGAACACAGAAGTTCTAGTAAACTGAAACTGCGTCAGTCCAGTGTTCAGAGTTAAAGTACAGTTTAGTTCAGTGTGGTTTAATCTTCACTGCTGAAAGACCAAACACTGAAGAGCAAATCCATCCATGCTCAGCTCCACAAGTCCAAAACCAAGCATAAAGAAGGGCTGATAACATTAAGAAGAGGTTCTCCTACTACAGTCTATAATTATGTTGGAATGGGATCTAATATACAGTTGAAATCAGAATTATTCACCCCCCTGTTTATTTTTCCCCCAATTTCTGTTTATCAGAGAGCAGATTTCTCCAACACATTTCTAATCATAATAGTTTAATAACTCATCTCTAATAACTGATTTATTTTCTCTTTGCCATGATGACAGTAAATAATATTAGACTAGATATTCTTCAAGACACTTCTATACAGCTTAAAGTGACATTTAAAGGCTTAACTAGGGTAATTAGTGTAACTAGGCAGGTTAGGGTAATTAGGCAAGTTATTGTATAATGATGGTTTGTTCTGTAGACTATCGAGAAAAATATAGCTTAAAGGGGCTAATAATATTGACCTTAAAATGGTGTTTAAAAAATTAAAAACTGCTTTTATTCTAGCTGAAATAAAACAAATAAGACTTTCTCCAGAAGAAAAAATATTATCAGACTTACTGTGAAAATTTCCTTGCTCTGTTAAACATCATTTAGGAAATATTTAAAAAA
>LR812537.1:57916076-57938576 GCA_903798195.1 Danio kyathit | reverse complement strand
TAAAATAAAATTATTATGTTGACAGGACAAAAAAAAATAAATGAAATAAAAAAATTATATAAATTAAAATAAAAAAAGATAAAAAATAATAAATTAAATTATTATGTTGACAGGACAGAAAAAAATAAAATAAACAATTATATAAATTAAAATAAAAAAATTATAAAAATAAAAAATAAATAAAATAAAATAATTATGTTGACAGGACAGAAAAAAATTAATAAAAAAATAATATAAATTAAAATAAAAAAATTATAAAATAAATAAATAAAATAAATCAATAAAATAAAATAATTATGTTGACAGGACAGAAAAAAAATAAATAAAATAAAAATAATATAAATTAAAATAAAAAAATGATAAAAATTAAAAAAATTATTAAAATTATTGTGTTGACAGGACAGAAAAAGATAAATAAAAAATAATATAAATTAAAATGTAAAAACAAAATTAAATAAATAAAAAAAATTAAATAATTATGTTGAAAGGACAGAAAAAAAAATAATAAAAAACAAAATAAATTAAATTTATATATATACTGTATATGCGCATGGATGGATTTGCTCTTCAGTGTTTGGACTCTCAGTAGTGATTATTAACCCACACTGAATTGAACTTAAACACTGAAAACTGAACTGACAATGTTTTAATTTACTATAATCTTCTACATGAAGCTGCTTTGACACAATCTACATTGTAAAAGCTCTCTCTCTCTCTCTCTCTCTCTCTCTATATATATATATATATATATTTTTTTTTTTTTTTTTATTAAATAATAAAATAAAATCATTATCTTGACAGGACAGACAAATATAAAAGGTTTAACATAACATGTAGCTTTGCATAACAAGCTTGTAAACTCAAACATGCAAACACATCAGTACGCTCACACACAGCATAATGATTTGACTTCAAGAAAAAATATTGTTCTCTGAGCCACATATAGCTTTTTTTATGCCCGAGAGAAAGAGATTGAAAAACCGAGCACCAGAGCTCCGTATTGCCATCATTTCCCTCTCATTTTAGCTCAATCCCTTTCCAAGACGTGACATTTACCTTTAACAACAGGTCATTATGTATCTGCCGTGCTCCAGCGCCGGAGCTTTACTGTCCGTCTGAAAATCAATACACATTATCAAGCACATAAAGCCTGCTGTGAGAAATATATATATTTATGCTGCTTCTGATCCGGGATCAGCTGTTCTTCTGTTATTACAGGACTGCCACTGATCCAGAACCAGCACTACAGTACAGCAGGTTCAGTTTAATCCTCAACTTGTGGATGTGGATGTGTGTGTGTGTGTGTGTGTGTGTGTGTGTGTGTGTGTGTGTGTGTGTGTGTGTGTGTGTGTGTGTGTGTGTGTGTGTGTGTGTGTGTGTGCGCGTGTAAGAGAGAGAGAGAGAGAGAGAGGGGATATGCATGTGTCAAAAACGGAGCTTTCAGAGCTTTGCACACCCAGTCAAAATGCATCATAAAATAAAAACATTAATAGTAAAAAATGTAATAAAGAAATATTAAAAATAACAATAATAATAAATAAATGATAAAAAAATAATAAATAAAATAAAATACAAAAATAAAATAAAATAATTTCAAGGATGTACACAAGTTAAATAATATAACCAATTAAGTTGTCAGGACAGAAAAATGTTGAATGATAAAATAAAAAAAAAATTAAAAAGAAAAGAAAATCATTATGTTGACAGGACAGACAAAAATTTAATTAAATTAAATTAAATTAAATAATAAATAAAACAAACATGCTGACATGACAGACTAAAGATTAAAAATAAAAATTAAATTAAGTAAAATTTAATTAAATTAAATTAAATTCAAGTATAAAAATTAAATAATTGCAAGGATGTACACAAGTTAAATAATATAAATTAAATAAGTTGTCAGGACAGAAAACTGTTGAATGATAACTAATACAAAATAAAAAATTTATTAAATTAAATTAAATAAAAAATAAATAAAATAAATGTTATGTTGACATGACAGACTAAAATAAATCAATAAAAATAAAATAAAATAAATTTAAAAAATAAAACAAAAAATAAAAAATAATAAAATTAAATAAAAATTAAATACATTTAAATTTAAAATAATTGCAAAGATGTACACAAGTTAAATAATATAATAAGTTGTGAGGAAAGAAAAATGTTGAATAATAAAATAAAATAAAATAAAATAAAATAAAATAAAATAAAATAAAATAAAATAAAATAAAATAAAATAAAATAAAATAAAATTATTGCAAGGATGTACACAAGTTAAATAATATAATAAGCTGTGAGGAAAGAAAAATGTTGAATAATAAAATAAAATAAAATAAAATAAAATAAAATAAAATTAAATTAAATTAAATTAAATTAAATTAAATTAAATTAAATTAAATTAAATTAAATGATTGCAAGGATGTACACAAGTTAAATAACATAAGTTGTGAGGAAAGAAAAATGTTGAATAATAAAATAAAATAAAATTAAATTAAATTAAATTAAATTAAATTAAATAAAAAATAAAATTAAATAAAATTAAATAAAATAAAATTAAATTAAATGATTGCAAGGATGTGCACAAGTTAAATAATATAATTAAATAAGTTGTCAGGACAGAAAAATGTTGAATGATAAAATTAAAAATTAAAAATAAATAAATTACAACAAAATAAAATAAATTATTTAGGTAGCTTTGCAAAACCAGCTCATAAAGCACAAATCTGTAAACACATCAATATGGTTCATTAAGCATATTATAGTAATAAACCAGGCTTAAGAAATGCAGGAATGTCTCCTCTAAGACCCTCTGCTTTGTTCAAGCCACATTAAATATGGCATCCAGCCTAACAAAAGCATGATTAATTTACATATCGCAGCAGAACTCCACACCGAAGCCAGCGTTTGCTCCATAATTTAGTACTTGACTTTCTTTGACTGTAAATCCTGGGCGCTGCCACCGAACACTCGCTCTACATTAGGGCTGCTTTGAGGCGAATCATTATGTTAAGTGTTTTTGTTTGGCGCGTAAAACCGAAAAGACCTCCTTCTAGAGAAAGATAAGCAGTAATGAAAGCCTCGTCTCCACGCTGGATTATTTCCTCAGACTGGTAATGTTGGCCTGAAGCTCTCCAGTCACTGAGCCCTTTGGAGAGATGTTAAACGCTCAGTCTGTGTCCTTTTCATGCTAAACACACACTGACAACAAGCGCACACACACACACACACACACACACACTGCAGCCAGACACTGCGCTGCCACATCTAGAACAAACATAAGTCAATGTGTGTGTCGGTAGTCAAGATATGACATGAGTCACACACTTCCACATGATGCACGCATACACGCACACACACACTTATGCACGCATAAACACGCACACACACAAGCATGCATATACACAAACATACACGCACACACACACACAAATGCATGCACACACACTTCCACATGCTTATGCATGCATACACATGCACACACACACACACACACATGCATACACGCATGCATATACACAAGCACACACACTTCCACATGCAAGCACACACACACTTCCACATGCAAGCACACACACACATGCATGCATGCATGAACACACATGCACACAAATGCACGCATACACAAATGCATGAACACACACACACTTGCACATGCTCATTTACGCACACACAGAAGCACGTATACACACACACACAAATGCATGCAAACACAAATAAATGCATGCCATGCACACATGCGCACAAACAAGCACATACAAACACTTCCAAACACTCATACACAGGCACACATATAGACACACACACACACAAATGCATGCGTAAACACACATATGCACACACATTTATACACCAACACACACATGCACACAAATGCATAAACACACACACACATGCTTCCATACACAAATGCATGCACACACACACTTGCACATGCTCATGTACGCACACACAGATACACTTACACAAACACAAAAATGCATGCACACACACACACACATACAACACAAATGCATGCACACACAGATAAATGCATGCACACAGAGGCACAAACAAGCACACACACACACACACAGACTCATATATACACATGCACGCATACAAGCACACAGAAGAAAAGGAAAGGCATGAATTAATGATGTGTTACAGTAAGGCTGGTCCACATCTCCACAGGCTGTTTGTGGGAAATCAAATAAATAAATCAAGGAAATGAAGTGTGTGAGAAATGAAGCAGAGCATATATGATGTAAACTAGTGCAGAACCCAGTGAGCTGACTATCTAGACAGCACTAGATACTGTGAACTCTCTGATAATCATCCAGTAATATCACCCAAGCAAGAGTGCAGCTTTCCTGAATGTCAGCTCATTTTAACAGCTACACAAACACGTTCACATCGACTGAGTTACATTAGACACAATCATTCACCCAGTGAAAATAGCTCAAACAAAGCAAGAGCTGAACTTTTGTGGGATTCAGAGCAACACTGAGCTGCTTCACTCCTGAATGAATCTTTCAGAACGAGTCATTTGAGTCAATGATTCATTCATAAAGGCACACACTTTCTTAATTTCTAAATGAATCAACAGTTTTGAACAAATCATTTGAATGAACGAATCAGTGAATCACTCATTAGCACAGGGCTTTTAGTGTCATAGTCATCCATTACTAGGGATGGGAACCGAATCCTTTGTAACCGGTATCCACTCGACCGAATCCTTATATGACATTCGGTGCCTAATTTCGGTGCCACTGGTGCTCCGACAGGCCTAAGAAGAATCAAGGGGTATACCAAAGGCACACATAGGTACACATTGTGTCACACTATTTTCAAACATTTAGGCAAACACTGGCAATGTTAGGCATTTGTTGTTGTTGCTTAGATATAGAAGGCAAAGGCAGTACGGCGCATGAGGTGAGCGACTCCATCACGAATGATCGCGTTCATCTAAATTGCTTAAACCAAGCGTTCTAAAGTATGGCTATATTTAACAAGCAAGAATTCTGACACAGCAACGTGAAGCAGATGCTTTACAAAAATTGTGTGTAAGGGGGGAAACACTTGAAATGATAATGAAAACAATGAAAGATTTGAGGGGACAGGGAACCCACTTAAAGGCAGGGGAATAGACATGGGCCGATATAATAGTGATGTGTCGATCGCGAACAAGCCGGCTCTAAGAGCCAATTCTTTGTAGCGAACGCAAAGAGCCGACTCCCGTCGGGGATAGCCGAACCTTCTGCCGTAAGTAGGGACCGGGCTTCATTTGGGAACAACCATGCAGCTAATCACATGGGAGGACCCACTAGGATCGTACAAATATGTGAAAGAAGGAAAGGGGGCGCATGCTTTAAAGATAGCGAGTGTAGTGGTACAGGCCAGGTACACGGAGCGACAGAGAGAGGCGGGGGAGACGGCATTAAATGAGAGTCCATTGGGAGAAAGTGAAAAAATGAGTGAAAAGCAAAAAAAAAAAAAGCAGCATCTGGCTGCATTTCAATGATGTTGGAGGCTGCAAAGCTGAGTGCAGAATTTGTAAAATGAAAATATCTGTTAGAGCAGGGTCAACAACAAACATGCACATATATGTGTAATATAAAGCTGCGGTCACACTAGGGTTTGAGCTTGCGAAATTCTGTCATACGGCGCTGTGAAAAGGGGCGGGATTAAACAAGATGATTAAACATTAAAAAAGCGAGTGATTGCTCCATGTTTTAAATTTCTGTTCAGAGAGGTCATGTTTTGATCCTGCATTAGTCTCTTGCAGTCAAGTGATGCGATTTCGCAGGTCAGAGTTCACCAAGCTTGAACTTTGCACCGCAGCAACCTGCGAAATCTGACACATGACCCTGCGTTTCCGGTCTGACGCATTTGCGTGCATATGAATGGAAGTCTATGGAGGGAAAAGTCCAGTGTGACCGCGGCTTTAAATGGAGAAACGTGGGGCCAAAATGTAGAAAGATGCAGTAACATGAAGAAAGGCGGGGCCAAAATGTAGAAAGACAGGGTAAAGCCGAAGTCACACTAGAGTTTGAGCTTGCGAAATTCTGCCGTACGGCGCTGCGAAAAGGGGCGGGATTAAACAAGATGATTAGACATTAATAAAGCGAGCGATTGCTCCATGTTTTAAATTTCTGTTCAGAGAGGTCATGTTTTGATCCTGGATTGGTCTCACGCAGTCAAGTGATGCGATTTCGCAGGTCAGAGTTCACCAAGCTTGAACTTTGCACCGCAGCAACCTGCAAAATCTGACGCATGACCCTGCGTTTCCGGCATTTGCATGCGTATGAATGGAAGTCTATGTGTAGAAAAGTCCAGTGTGACCGCGGCTTTACTGTGGTTGTGTTCAATTGTTCAATTAAAGTTTTATTAAAATGTTAAATAATAGTAACTGTTTTTTTAAAATAAAAAATAAGGAATTAAAAAGTTGCTTACCAATACACAAAACATTCACACTTGATAAATTGGGCTAAAATAGAAGGCTCTGAGTGATACTAAATAAAGAGACATTTAGAAGCCGTAAGAGCCGGCTCTTTTTAAGGGAGCCGAGCCAAAAGAGCCGAATCTTTAAAAAGAGCCAAACTTCCCATCACTACGGTATAAGACTCTGACAGTATGGTAACCTTGGATAAAAAGGTCACGGTATTGTGCTCACGGCTCTAAAATAAGTTCTTTTTAAATGTCTGGGTAAAAACAACAACATTTTCTCCCTATTTGAAAACAATATATTTTATTTTTTGAAAGATTTATAATATTTTGGAGCAGTAAACACGTCAGGCTGAATAATTCAAAGGCATTTGTTTCTAAAACACAGATTCCTTTACTATTAAAAACGGCATCTTTGAATATCTTTTCTGCTGGAGATACTGTTGTCCTAAAAACTAAAATAAAAAATATTACACACAACTTAGAAATGGTATTACAGAAAATGTTGGCGGTTTCAAAACCTTGACTTTTCCAAACCGCGGTATACCTTAAAAACGGTTATCGTCCCATGCCTACAGAGAAATGTAGACAGCATGCGACATCATCTGGCTCTTTTACTAAGTACATTTACATAGACACCAATACTCTGATTTTAATATGATTAAGACAATACTCTGATTAAGAGTCTACACTTTACAGACACCCTCTGTAACGCTGGATACTGCAACCCGCTGTCAATATAGCATAGAAACAATGTCCAAAACAACAAATAAACAAACAAAAGATATAAGGTATCCCGCTCAAACGGGGATCGGGGAACAGGCAGGAACAGAACATCAGACGGATCTCCACGCCAGTCCTGAACACAGAGAGATCACATCAAAAAAATAACAGACACGAGACGCACTGTCCAGATATAGCAGAGATAACAAGTCGCAGCTGGCAGGCTAATCAGGATAGCAAGCCTCTACATAGCCCGTGACATAACACTGACATACGTGGATCACCAAAACAAAACAATGACCAAACAGACACTCAGAAGTGCGCATAAACCTACAACCGCGACACCTGCGTCATTTAATGCGGAGGTTTTTTCTTTCCATTCGGCGTGCGGTATCAAATTCCATTAAAACAACACTCTTCCAGCAGTCCTTACTTTATATTCTCATCCAATACCTCAGTTTGTCAGGGGGACATGGATGAAATGGTCCTGAATGAAAGTGAAACAGCTGAACTGCAGTTAATTTAAATGACATGAAACTCTGGAGGAAACATGGGTATAGTGCTGACGCAAGGATGTTAATCAATCTATGTGCTACAACATGTAACATGGAATCATGAATGCAACATTCAAAAAGCAGCTCAAGTAAACACCATCTTATTACTGTGCGTTCACACCGAAAGCGGCGAGAGCGTCAAAGTAGCCGGAAGTCATTCATTTTCAATGGGAGCCGGCGGCGATAAGCGGTGAGGAGCAGTGCGGCGCGTCTTCGCCGGTGTGAGCGTCGAGGAGAGTTGAAATCAAGTCAACTTTATGGTAATGAGCTATGACGCGGTTCGGCGGCAAGCAATCGGAATGAGGAGTCAGAGAACACAGTCACTGTAAACTTTGGTACCGACCACAGTTGTTCCCAAGGGTTTGATTATTGCGGTTGCTGGATTTCCAATTATTTGCAATGTTTTCTTACTGGAACGTAGATTAGAAAAGTTACTGGCGAGTTACTGATGTGCATCAATGTTATATATTATTTTTTTCTTTAAAAAAAGCGGGAATTTCATGCGACAATACAAAACAGTATTGCTGCTTCAGAATATTTCAGGCATATGGACACATCGTGGAGCAAAGCCACACCACATGCAACTTGATCTTCCGTAGTTAAGTGAATTTGATAATAAGTGTGCAACATCTTCACGCTAGAAAGCATGTTTCATGCGGGAGTGTAACTGATATGATATGCAGCAACGGCTCCTTTAAATACGAGATCAATGTGTAGTGAATTTTGACGCTCTCGCTGCCGGAGCTCAAGGCAGACAGCGTTGCGGCCAGTGCGGCCAGAGCGACCTTTGACGCTCTCGCTGCTTTCGGTGTGAACGGACAGTTATTGTCTTATTCGGTCTTATCCGTCTTTCGGATGAGACGTTAAACCGAGGTCCTGACTCTCTGTGGTCATTAAAAATCCCATGGCACTTCTCGTAAAGAGCAGGGGTGTAACCCCGGTGTCCTGGCCGAATTGGCTCTATCACTGTCTCTTCACTCCACCTATAGCTGGTGTGTGGTGAGCGCACTGGCGCTGTTGTCCTGTGGCTGCCGTCGCATCATCCAAGTGGATGCTGCACACTGGTGGTGCTGTGAAGAGACCCCCCTCATGATTGCGAAGCGCTTTGGGTGTATGGCCCTACACAATAAATGCGCTATATAAAAAATACACATTACATTATTCAGATGAAGCCAAATATTTCCATTACTGATGTCCATGTAAACAGTCACAACCCCCAACCCTAGAAAAAAAGGTGTTCCCTGATTTTGCTGACAGTCTTTCCACAGGTTGGCAGTAAGCTAATGTAATGTTAATTGATAATAAAAAGAAATATATTCATGCAATTCAAATATATAAAATATGAATTGATGTTTAATTTAAACCTAATATAAATATAAAGTTATATTGTTCACTTATAATGATTCAAATATTTTTTGTCAAATAATTTTGTGGCTTAAAAGTATCAGTTCTGGCACCATTACTGTTTTAAAAGTCGATTTAGCACTGGTATGATAATAACCCCAAATGATACACAACCCTATCCATGACAGATCTAATGTTTAAACACACAAAAGCCAGACATGCACAAACAATTAACAACATAATAAATAAATCAAACAAAAAGGAGCAAAACTCAAATAGCAGAGCTCTGATCAAACTCTGACAGACACAGAGTAATACACGGCTGCTCAAAGTAAACATTTGTACTGGTGAAGTAAACTCAGTACAGTGTGTTTCTCTCTATCGATCCACACTGCTGTGTGTGTGTGTGTTTGTCTAAGCGCCACCATTATCTAAACTTTCTCCACTCACACACACCAGAAGTTAAACTCATAGAGAGAGAACCGATCTGCTGAACCCTGAGGGAGCAGCGCCTGCGGAGCGACCACTAGAGGAACACACACTGGAGAACAGTAATGGGCATTGAGCAACATGGGAGATGGGTATCCACACACACACAACATATTTGCGCACACACACACACACATACACTGCAGCTGGAGCAGGAGAGTTTTTATGTATATAGAGAGAAGCGCGTTTCTACAGGTGGTTTGTCAAGCCCACTCACCTTTGTGAGGCACACTTCATAAATGCGCAATGTTTGTTTTTTTGCACACACACACACACACACACGTGCACAAAAACACAGTGGACAATGGATACAAAGACATAATACATACAATGCACAGACATTCACACTCACACACTTGCAACACACACAAATGTACAGTACATACAAGTTCACACAGACCCACACAGCCTCGATAGTTGGATACTCACTCACTCACTCAGACACACACACCCTGGATAATGGGAGTACACACACACAAACACACAGATCAATCCATCTCTAGAATGGGGCATATCCAACTGCTGTGCCCATCGACCCAACACACACACACACACACTCACACACAGACAGAGTCTCTCATCACCCCAGGACAGGAAACACAAACGTCCTCAAACACAGAGACTCATCTGTTCATCACCACAAACACACACACACACACTCTAGACAGTTTTTACTAAAGATCCCAAACACACTCACTTAACAAATATTGTTTAAAAATCCTCAAAATACACATTATAATTATGAATTAATGTTCATAATAAATGCATTCCAGGGCGGCACGGTGGCTCGGTGATGTCACATTGTGGGCTAACAGCAAGAAGGTCTCTGGTTCACTATCACTAAGGTTTAAAGTCTCCACAATCAGAAATATAGTAAGATAATTGAAGGCCACAGGAACAGATCTGGTGAAGGAAAGATGAGCTAGACCAAGACAAATATCTAAAGGCAAAGGTGAAGAATGGTTAGGATGATCACAGACAGACCACCTCCACAGAGCTCCAGCATCCTCCTGCTGCTGATAATGTCATTGTACCACAGTCCAGCACACTCCTCACACAGAGCAGCTCAGTGGATGGTGATGCAGAAGAAGATTTATCTGTGTTCTGCCAACAAGAAGAGTCATTTGAGGTATGAAAAATTCTGGAGAAATATACTTTAGACAGATGCCACAACCATAAACACTTTGCATGATGTAAGATATGATGCTTGATGTAAGACATGCTGGCGGCTCTATCATGCTGTGGGGATGTGTGGCCAGCACAGCTACTGGAAACCTTTGTTAGAGTTGAAGGTCACATGGATTCATCCAGTATCAGCAGATTCTGAAGAACAATGTTCAGGAATCAGTCAAAAAGCTGAAGTTACGGCAGGGTTGGATGTTTCAGCAGGACGATGACCCAAAGCACAGTTGCAGATCTACCAAGAAATTCAAGTTCAGACATTATACAATGATCTGGAATGGCCATCTCAGGCCCCAGACTTTTCTCAAAACCTATGGGTTGATTTAAAAAGGGCCGTTCATGCTCAGCATCCATCAAACCTGACTGAACTGGAGACACTGTGCAAGGAAGAATGATCCAAAATGCCTTCAGCAAGAACTCAGAGACTTATCTTTGACTGTAAGACGTGTCTACATGCTGTTATTTCAGCTAAAGGTGGCTCTACAACAGATTGATGTCATTATTCTGTTGGGGTCCCTAATAGGGCTGTGCGATTAATCAAATCCCAATTTTAAACGTTGAGATTAGCCAATCACAAGAGGCTGCGATATGAAATATATTTGTATTATTTCATTTCCCATGTCCAGAGCAAATGCGTGGCTGCTGTCTGTGTGTGATCGTATTACTAGCAATTGAGTGAGCACAACTGAGTGGTGAGTGTCCTGCTAAAAAGTCAACTGAAAGTACTGCCAGTGACACTCAATCTAGTAGCAAGCAACGGCAACGTACAATTTCAGAGTTGTTTCAGCCATGTTAGTTTGCTAAGTGTTCTGTATTTTTATAAATCTCCCTAATTTGAGGTCATTTTGTGTTTACCATTTGCTCTTGAGAAAATTGGGTGTTTAATTTCTGAATATTTAAAAACTAATTTGAATAAATGTTTAAGTTAATATCTGTTAAAAAAAACAAACTTGCAATTAGATATTTTCTCCAAGTCGCACAGCCCTAGTGCGCAAATTACTGCACGTGTCTGTTTGTGTTAAGACTTAAACTGCATTGCATCTGTTGGTTAAATATATGTGATGTCAGAACAGAAATGTGGCTTTTTCCCTAGGATATCGCTACAATCCAACCCGCTCTTTAAGATCTCAAAACTCAGGGCTTCTTGTAGTACCTAGAATAGCAAAGTCCACTAAAGGAGGTCGAGCCTTCTCATTTAAGGCTCCTAAACTCTGGAATGGCCTTCCTGATAAGGTCCGAGGCTCAGACGCACTCTTGCAGTTCAAAACTAGATTAAAGACCTATCTTTTTAGCAAAGCATACACTCAGTGCAGCACTTAGCGGTATGATGCATGAGTGTGCTCCACGCATCTTGTTTATATGCACTATGAACAGCAGCTACGCTAATTATTCTCTTATTCTCCATTTCCACCTGGGGGTACTCATCCCGAGACCCTCAGACTATGCAGCGCCACTGATTCGATCCAAGACCAGCGATGAGATGATCCCAGGGTTTCCATAATCCTGGACCAGGCCGTATCCTGAGCAGCTGCTGTGGTGGTCATGGAGGAGTGGAGAGCATGAGACTGATTCCTGTGATGCTCCAGGGACAGACGAGTCTTCGCTGAGGTTCAGC
Organism: Danio kyathit; assembly: GCA_903798195.1. Taxonomy (NCBI): domain Eukaryota; kingdom Metazoa; phylum Chordata; class Actinopteri; order Cypriniformes; family Danionidae; genus Danio; species Danio kyathit. The sequence continues at coordinate 57,926,246 of LR812537.1, read as the reverse complement.
ATTCTCCAACGCCTAGACTGCAGCTCTGCACAAGACGTTTGGCCATAGGAGAAATGGTCATGCCCAACTGAGCCTGGTTTCTCTCCAGGTTTTTAATTCTTCACTTTCTTCAATTGGTGAAGTTTTTTCCTCGCCGCTGTCGCCACTGGCTTGGTTCAGGATCATGGTTCAGGATCTGTAGAGCTGCGCATGGATGGATTTGCTCTTCAGTGTTTAGACTCTCAGTAGTGATTATTAACCCACACTGACCTGAGCTGAACTGAACTAAACTTAATCTCTGAAAACTGAACTGACTCTGTTTACATTCACTATAATCTTCTATGTGAAGCTGCTTTGACACAATCTACATTGTATAAGCGCTATACAAATAAAGCTGAATTGAATTGAATATAAAAATATTTCCACATGAATTTGCTGATTTGAAAGGCCAGCAGATTATGAAAATGATCAGAGGTGGCCAAACTTTTGCGCAAGACTGCACTTTGTGGTGATTTAACACTGTTTGACTGCAGGATTTTGCTCCAAACTGCAAAAATTGAGCAGAAATTCAGAAATCAGAAATGAGTATTCATATTAATCAAGCTCACAAAGTTCAATCACATTAGTCCAGCGATAATGAGCCGTCGCTTCTTTACTTTCAGCTCAATCCTGTTAGAGTCTCAGACTCAGTGTGTGTGTGTGTGTGTGTGTGTGTGTGTGTGTGTGTGTGTGTGTGTGTGTGTGTGTGTGTGTGTGTGTGTGTGTGTGTGTGTGTGTGTGTGTGTGTGTGTGTGTGTGTGTGTGAGGAACACCAAAATCACATTACAATAAAATCAGCTTCTCAATGGGGATCAGCTCAACCTGAAACTCATTCCAGACTCTGACATTCAAAGAGACGACTGTGTGTGTGTGTGTGTGTGTGTGTGTGTGTGTGTGTGTGTGTGTGTGCATGTACGTGTATGATAAACGCATTACTGCACTAATCTGCATACAGCATCTATCCAGGAATAGGAAATGAGATGGAGATGTTTTTCAGGGGCATAAAAGGTTCAGAGACATCTCACACACACACACACACACACACACACACACACACACAACAAATAAACACGATTGTATAAATTCACTCACTCACATACATGCGCGTACACACGAAGAAACACACAGAGACATAGAAATTTAAGCGCACACACACACAAACATGCATGCAAACAAACACACATTACACACACATACACAAAAAGTGAGAAAACAGAGACACACACATGCACAAACACACAGATGTGAACACACGACATACATAAACACACATGCTGCACGTGCACACACTGGATGTGCAAAAACACGCATACACACACACACACACACACAAAACAAACACTCACAAACAAACTCAAACACACACACACAGAGACACAGACTCACAGAGACACACACACGCATGCACGCAAGCACACACACACACACGCACACGCACACACACACACACAGAGAAAGAGAGAGAGAGATAATATGTAAATGCTCCACCTGAAGGTCAGAGAGTCCCTGTAATGCATTCTGTGTGTTTGTGTGTGTGTGTGTGTGTGTGTGTGTGTGTGTGTGTGTGTGTGTGTGTGTGTGTGTGTGTGTGTGTGTGTGCGATTAACCGCTGCTCCTCTTTCTGACCCTTATCGACGGTGTCACACTGAATTTATTCCTGTCCTCCTGAGTGTCACATTAAATTCCTTCCCCTGCTCTGAGCTCAAACTCCGGCTTTATGGGGACATAAACTGCTGATGGACGGAGCCGCTCACACTCTCTGCTTTACTCCAATATACACTGTAGACAATATCTGATCACTGTAGACAATATCTGATCATCAACAGTTTGTTGTCGGTTTCTGTAGTGTAATGTGTAACAATGTGCACAGAAAATCATATATTTAAAACCTCAATACTGCATAAAAAACCTGTTAATTTTAATCTAATCCTGCCTTTTATCTGAGAGTATGAACAGAATAATCCTGTATTTACCTTAAATAAAGATGTACTGTTGTCGTGTTCAGTTGGGTCTGCATATGAGTTTGTCTGTGATCGCTGTATTAATATTGCATTGGCAGAGCAGCTGAAGTGGGCGGGGTGGAACATGCTAATCAGAGGAATAAACTCAGCCCTCGTTAAAACTTTAATTGCTCCTCATCTGCATAATCTGCATGCTCTCCGGCGGCCCGAGTGAACTCACTGCATTCTTAAACAGACTGAAACACACCGATCATGAAGAGGACATGAGGAGAAGACGAGAGAGGCAATCAATAGCATAAATATTAAATACGTGATAACAAATAATAATAAAATACTAAATGGAATTAAATAATATAAAATAAAAAAACTAAAAAATAATAATAATAAAAAAAAAATAAAATACAATAAAATCAAATAGATTTCCCAGAGATGGGTTGCAGCTGGAAGGGCATCCGCTGCGAAAAACATATGCTGGATAAGTTGGTGGTTCATTCCGCTGTGGCGACCCCTGATTAATAAAGGGACTAAGCCAAAAAGAAAAGGAATGAATGAATGAAAATCAAATAGAAAACAAAATATTAAAATAAAATATTAAAAAGTAGTAAAATAAAATAAAAAATAAAATAAAAAAAATCTAACTATAGTAAAATAAAATATCTAAATTAAAAGCAAATAGTAAAATAAATTATTAAAATAAAACAAAATATTAAAACAAAATATTAGTAAAATTAAATTTAAAATAAAAAACTAATAGTAAAAATTTAATATACAAATTAAATTAAATATTAAAATAAAATACAACAAAATAGTAAAATCAAATCGTAAAATCAAATACTAAAATAAAACTATAGTAAAAAAAATAAATATAAAAATTAAAATTAAATATTAAAAACATTAAAATGAAATTTAAAAAGTAGTAAAATAAAAATAAAACTAGTAAAATAAATTAAATTTAACATTAAAATAAAAAAATTAAAAGTAGTAAAATAAAAAAATAAAACTAGTTAAATAAATTAAATATATATATTCAATTAAATATTAAAATAAAATATTAAAATACATTAAAAGTAGTAAAATAAAATAAAAAATAAAACTATAGTAAAAAAAAATTATATAAAAATTTAAATAAAATATTAAAAACATAAAAATGAAATTTAAAAAGTAGTAAAAAAAATAAAACTAGTAAAATAAATTAAATACATGAATTAAATTTAATATTAAAATAAAAATATTTAAAGTAGTAAAATAAAAAATAAAACTATAGTAAAATAAATTAAATATATATATTAAATTAAATATTAAAATAAAATATTAAAATAATACATTAAAAGTAGTAAAATAAAATTAAAAATAAAACTATAGTAAAATAAAATATATAAATTAAAAGAAAAAAGTAAAAAATATTAAAATCAAATAAAACAAAATATTAAAGATATTAACAGTAAAATTTTAAATTAAATAATAGTAAAATGAAATTTCTAAATAAAATATTAAAACAAAATATTAAAATAAATACAACAAAATAGTAAAATTAAATATTAAAATCAAGTAAAATAAAATAAAAAATAAAACTACAGTAAATCAAATTAAATATAAAAATGAAATTTAAATAAATATAAAATAACATTAAAATAAAACATTAAAAGTAGTAAAATAAAATAAAAAATAAAACTAAAGTAAAATAAAATAAATATATAAATTAAATTAAATATTAAAATAAAATAAAGTAGTAAAATAAAATAATAAAACTATAGTAAAATAAAATAAATATATAAATTAAATTAAATATTAAAATAAAATAAAGTAGTAAAATAAAATAATAAAACTATAGTAAAATAAAATAAATATATAAATTAAATTAAATATTAAAATAAAATATAATGTATATTTTTATTTATTGTATTTGTATTGTTGTGTGTGTCTGGACAATTTTTTAACCCTCTTTGTGGAAAGACAATAAAACATTTTTAATTGAACGGAATTGAAATATTAAGAGTTTAAATAACCTAAAGCACAAATATCGATTCGGAATCGCCACTACTTCTCGACTTTGTCAGGAGAATTTTTTTTTTAAAGCATCACTGAAAACAAAGCAGATTTCCCAGTAAACAGACAGAACGAGTGATGGAGAAGAGCATGAAAACACAATGAGCAAACGAGTGAACACACACAGACACACAGAGATACACAAGCACTCCGTCTCTTCATTCCCATGATTCACTGCAAATGAGATGTCAGACTGGCATCATAACAGCGCAGCATAATTGAAATCCACACCGGTGTAAAACGCGGCTCTGATGGTTATTAATGCTGCTGTTTATGAAGAGAAACCTCCAGTGACCCATCAGAGCCCTTGAGTGCCCGATACACACACACACACACACACACACACACACACACATTACACAAACACACACATTTCTATATGCAATCTAATTCTGAATAAAACTTTATGCCGCAATAAAGCCTGCAGACTGACATCTTCACAGGCATATAAACACACACACACACACACACACACACACACACACACACACACACACACACACACACACACACACACACACACACACACACACACACACACACACAGCTGCACAAGCTTCACCAGCGCTCTGTTTCCACAACACACACAGATTCCCAAAGGACTGAATCCCGCTGGAAATGATATTTAGCTTAAATATGATTCTGCTGGAATCACCACATTGTGTTCAACACTTTACTTCAGAAGCACTCGAATCACACATCCAGATCTCAAGTCAGGTTTACAGCAAGGAGAGAAACACAGTAAACACAGTAAGGAGAGCGAAAACAGCATCAGACTAGATGCAAGTTACAAAAATAAATAAATAAATAAATAAATAAATAAATAAATAAATAAACTTTTTTTTTAAGCATCACAAAAACAAAGAGTTTATTAAATATGTATAGCATATTATTGCAAAGTATTGATGATGCAAATATTAAATACGGCATCTTTCATTGCTTAAATCATTCATTCATTCATTTTTCTTCAGCTTAGTCCCTTATTTATCAGGGGTCACCACAGCAGAATGAACCGCCAACTTATCCAGCATATGTTTTACACAGCGGATGCCCTTCCAGCTGCAACCCAGTACTGGAAAACACCCATACACACTCATTCACACACACACACTCATACACTACGTCCAGTTTAGTTCCTCAATTCCCCTATAGTGCATGTGTTTGGACTGTGGGGGAAACTGGAGCACCCGGAGGAAACCCACACCAACACGGGGAGAACATGCAAACTCCACACAGAAACACCAACTGACCCAGTCGAGACTCAAACTAGTGACCTTCTTGCCGTGAAGCCACAGTGCTAACCACTGAGCCACCTTGTTTAAATCATTCTTTCAAAAAAATGATATAGTTATTCAACTACTGTTTTTATTGATTAAAGGGACCATTGGGGTGTCATGGTGGCGCAGTGGGTTGAACGGTCACCTTACAGCAAGAAGGTCGCTGGTTCGAGTCCCGGAAAATGAATGAAGGGACCATTTGGATACACACACACACACACGCACACAAACCCAAACACACACAGACACTAACACACAATCAAACACACACACAGGGCTCGAAATTGCGACCGTTATGGTCGCATATGCACCTGAAATTTTATCTATGCGACTTCCAAATATATTTAGGAGCATTTGTGCGAGTGCATAAAATTTATGTTGTGCGACCAGTTTTCACAGCATAATGTTCACCACTATTAGGAGGCATTCACGCATTAAGCATCTTTGCACCTAAAAACACCAGACGCAGCACTCAGGAACGGTTTAAAACACTTGACATGTCAACTTGCTGCAGTAAACAAAGCCCACAATGCTTACCCCGCCTTCAAGCTCTTATTGGCCCACTGTGCTATAACAGAACGCGAATGGATTGGTTAATATCAGCTGTCAATCACTCAGATGACAGGGAGCTACAGCTGTGAAAACGTAAAGGTCTGGATACGAGAGAATGAAAACAAGACTGACAGATTTAGTTTTAGAAACCAGCTAAAGTTACTAATAATGGCAGATATGATGAGTGATCATGTGCTGAATGTTAATCCACCATTTACTCTTTTCCAAGAGTGGATAAAAGACTTCCAGTGTTTAAAGTCCGCTATAAAAATGACTAAAGTCACTCACTGTAAAGCCGATGGGATGGAGTCTTCAGGTAACAACAGTGTTTGCCACTGAATCTACACATTAAGCAGGAGATGTTCTAACGTTATTTAATCCTTCATTTAATCATCACGATGCTGTCAGTCGTGCGACTGACACCGCGTTCACCATCGCTAAAGAGCATGCATTCACGGAGATGAAACTAATATTGCAGCTCATGAAAAGACCGGTATTGCTATTAAGATGACGTATGAAAATACTAAGTTATATGTCAATATCATCTGTGCAATATCAGACAGCACCGTGAGAACAGCACAGTTATTATTGTTAATTCACGTCAAGCAGTGCGTGCAGGGCCGGTGAGCGCATGCAGATTTCTGTTTATTTGTTAGTTGTGATCAGAGTGTTCATATATAATAGAATCTGTTAAAATAAAACACAGTAATGATGCTCGTAAGTTTTGGTAGGTGCGACTAAATTTAGTTTGAAGCGCCTTCATTTTTTAAGTCAGGAGCACTGGTGCTACCAAGAAAAAAGGTTAATTTCGAGCCCTGCACACATATTACCACAGATTTATTTTACCCCATGATTGAGTATTTATTTACTTATGTAAATGTATGTAAAATATATTAATTAATTCTGTTATTAACTAATATTAATATTAACACTCATTAATATTATTAACTAATATGCAAATGATTGTGATTTACGTACAATGCAGTTTAGAAAGGAATAATTTTCTGTCTTTCAGTAGATATATGTCAAACTTGCTTTGTTTACCAAACAAGTGGATCTAACAGGATTTAGATCCTAAAGCTTCAGTTAAAAGTTATTATTCGTATGTCATGCTTTATGCTTTTAGTTACTGTAATCTCGAAATCATTTTGCATTAAACAAAACTCAAAATTCAACTCAAAATTCTACGCAAAATTCTAGGCAAAATATGCCTGGCGCTGCTGATGAGAGACTGAAATAGTGCTCACGTTGATCTTCTGTGTTTCTGCAGCCAGTCTGACCTGAGATCAGCTCTCTGTGATCAACACAGTGCAGGAAAAACATAAATAAATAAATGGCAGATCTGAGGTCAAGTGTAAAACTGCAGCCGGATGATGTACAGTCTGGGGAAGCACTGATCTGCAGTCAGCGGAGTGTAATTAAAGTTTAAGAGTTCAGACTGCTTACTAACAGCACAGAGATTTAAGATCGGCGCACACACACACACACACACACACACACACACACACACACACACACACATACAATGAAGAGCTTTATTATTCTCCAGAGGAACACATGCATGCACGCACGCGCAAACACACACTCAGACACAAACACTGACATGCATACAAGCACACACACACACACACACACACAAACACTGACAAATGACCACATGCAAACAATAACAAACACACAAGCACGCAGAAACACACACTCACACGCACATGCAAACACTGACGCACATATACATGGACGCACACACACACATATATGCAAACACTGACACACACACACTGGCACACGCAGATGCATAAAAACACTAACACACAGACACACACACATAAAATCAAACACTGACACACACAAACTGACACATGAAAATACTGACACACAAGCACACAAACACACACACACATTGATACACACGCGCAAACACTGACACACATGCGCATGCATGCAGAAACATACACATTGATGCACAAACACACATACAGACTCGCATGCACATGCAAACACTGACACACACACACACACAGACTGACAAAAACACGCAAAACACTGACACACACACAGCACACACATTTCATGAGATATAATATGGCACGTCCTGTAATGTAATGTCATGTAATGACCTGTTTTCCTTCTACTTACCAGAAATTAATTGACAGGCATCCTTTTTAATACTTTAGAATTAAATTAGGGTATAATTGTAACCTACAGTACCTTTTGTAGGACTACTGACTGTCTAGTACACTCACCGGCCACTTATTAGGTACACCTGTCCAACTGCTCGTTAACACATTTCTAATCAGCCAATCACATGGCATCAGCTCACTGCATTTAGGCATGTAGACATGGTCAAGATGATCTGCTGCAGTTCAAAGCGAGCATCAGAATGGGGAAGAAAGGGGATTTAAGTGACTTTGAACGTGGCATGGTTGTTGCTGCCAGACGGGCTGCTCGGAGTATTTCAGAAACTGCTGATCTACTGGGATTTTCACGCACAACCATCTCTAGGGTTTACAGAGAATGGTCAGACAAAGAGGAAATATCCAGTGAGCGGCAGTTCTGGGGGCGCAAATGCCTTGTTGATGCCAGAGGTCAGAGGAGAATGGCCAGACTGGTTCCAGCTGATAGAAAGGCAACAGTAACTCAAATAAGCACTCGTTACAACCGAGGTCTGCAGAAGAGCATCTCTGAACACACAACACGTCCAACCTTGAGGCGGATGATGGGCTACAGCAGCAGAAGACCACACCGGTGCCACTCCTGTCAGCTAAGAACAGGAAACTGAGGCTACAATTCACACAGGCTCACCAAAACTGGACAAGAGAAGATTGGAGAAACGTTGCCTGGTCTGATGAGTCTCCATTTCTGCTGCCACATTCGGATGCTCGGCTCAGAATTTGGCCTCAACAACATGAAAGCATGGATCATCCTGCCTTGTATCAGCGGTTCAGGCTGGTGGTGGTGGTGTAATGGTGTGGAGAGATCATCTTGGCACACTTTGGGTTCATTAGTACCAATTGAGCATGGTGTCAACGCCACAGCCTACCTGAATATTGTTGCTGACCATGTCCATCCCTTTATGACCACAGTGTCTCCATCTTCTGATGGCTACTTCCAGCAGGATAACGCACCATGTCATAAAGCGCCAATCATCTCAGACTGGTTTCTTGAACATGACAATGAGTTCACTGTACTCAAATGGCCTCCACAATGAGCAGAGCTCAATCCAATAGAGCACCTTTGGGATGTGGTGGAACGGGAGATTGGCATCATGGATGTGCAGCCGACAAATCTGCAGCAACTGTGTGATGCTATCATGACAATATGGAGCAAAATCTCTGAGGAATATTTCCAGTAGCTTGTTGAATCTCTGCCATGAAGGATTAAGGCAGTTCTGAAGGCAAAAGGGGTCCGACCCGGTACAACATGGTGAGTATACAGTATATATATAATATATATATGAATAAATGCAACAACTGATGAGTTTTATTATATGTATTATTATTTTCATCAATCATTATTTAGCTCTTGTGTTTTCCCCAAACCTTCAACAGTGTTGTTGTTGTTGTTGTTTTGTATTTATTTTCTGGGAGATGAAATGAGAATTCTGCTGCTTCTTCTCACAGCTGGTGAAGTCGAGCAAATAATGCTGGAATTTTCATTTTCTTTGCTGGTTTATTACTTTAAAACAATCCCGACGTCATGCTTTATACTGGAGAACGATTGAACAAACACCAAAACATTTTATTTAAAACACGAGGCCGACTTTAGAGAGAGCTGCTGCTCATCAGAGTGTGAAATGAAGACAGAAAGTGAGAAATTATGTGATGAACAGAGAGAAACACAGAGAGGCTGAGCAACTGTTACACTCTTCACTGCCATTACTGCTGGGTATTATGAGTGAGTGGGCGAACGAGAGTGAGAGCACATATGGACACACAGGAGAGTGAGTAAGTGAGTGTGTGTGTGTGAGAGAGAGAAAGTGAGTGTGTATGTGCTCAAAAGAGAGATGCGTGTTTGTGTGTAAAAGTATGTGTGTAAGAATGTATGTGTGTGATTGAGATTATGAGCGTGTATGGCTTTGCTTGAGAGAGAGAGAGAGAGGTATAGTGTGTGTGTGTGTGTGTGTGTGTGTGTAGCAGAAGCACTACTGAGGGACGCAGGTGCTGCTGGAAATGTCATCCTCTGTGTTTGGAGGATTTTGACACGCAGCAAACGACGACAAAACACAGAGCAGGAGAGCGGCAGACTGCACTCAGCACAAACCCGTCCTGACACTACAGTCCAGAGTCTCAGCGGCACACTGATGGATGAGCACACAC
>LR812537.1:57903403-57915576 GCA_903798195.1 Danio kyathit | reverse complement strand
CCCCGGAAGTGACAGTGGAAACGCGACTGGCCCTGGCTCGCCCTGGCACGCTCGCTTTAGGCGCGATAGTGGAAATGGGGCTATTGGCTTCCCTGTACAGGCAGGCCACAACCCCTTTCTGTTTTTAAATCTAGTCTTAAAACCCATTTTTACTCTTTGGCTTTTAATACCATCTGAGAGTCGTATGTCTGCTGTATTTGTCCTTTGTTTTAGATGGTGTATGTGTGTACAGCACTTTTAAAAAGCGCTTTATAAATAAACTTTGACTTGACTTGATTTGGGTGGTGACCTGCTGCAAACGCAGGTCTGTGTATGTCTACAGCACAGAGAATACAACCGGCCTCTGAGCGAGCTGAGAGAGCATCACGTGAGCTCTACTGGTGCTCCTATTGGCTGTCGCTCAAGAAAGTCGCTCTTCATTTGCATAAAGCTAAAGGACTCTCGACACGCCCTCTGGTCTCCAATGGTCACTGTCGCTCAAGTAGACGAAGGTTGCCAGAAGTCACTCACTCGCCATTAAAATGAACCATCAATGGTTGCTTTGCCACTGTGAGTCGCTCGTAGTGTGATTGAGGCATTACTCTACAAAAACCTCGTAATAAACTACAGCACATTTTACAGACTTATTATATTATATTATTTCTTATACATCATATTGTTTCAAACAACTAAAATAACAACAAAGTCACTTTGTTAAGCTGTAGAGTTGAATTTTCATCACCGAAAGTGGACAGAGCAGAGATCAACATCCCATAATGCGTAAATAAATTGGAAATACCCAAAATGTTAATTAATAGAAATTTTTGATATTGTAGAAACAAGACAAAATACCAAGTAAGAAAAACCATTTATTATTGCAGCGTAGAAGGTTTTCTTGATTCCCGGCCCGTGTCTTCATAGCGTGCAGGTTGTGTTGAGGAAGGGGAAATGTGTGTTGACCTAAGGGAGTCAGTGAGATGAGGTATGGTTCCAGATCCACTGTAAACACTCTTATAAGGAGCAGCTCCTCCCGTGGCCTGCAGAGATAAGAGAGAAACAGCAGTGAGCACTTGATCAGAGAGATTACAGAGCTGAGAACTTAAACATTCTGCCTTTGAATGGACAATTAGCTGAGAGATCATCCATCAGCCGGCACCTACACACGCACAACACAGACCTTCTGGATGAGTGTGTTTTGGGAAAATGTCAAGTTTTATGGCTGAAGCGAAGATGGGAATTCTAAGATGTCATTCTCGGTGAATGCAGAATAGTGGAGCTAGCATTTTGCAATGCTTAAAGCGAGAGTTCAGCCAAAATTCTGCCACCATTTATTGATACCTCACTTGTTTTAGGGTGCGTTCACATCTGTAGTTCAGTTTATTTGGTCCAGACTAAGAGCAACAAATAATAGATTGTAGCATTTTCTGCCGTCTTTGGGTCATTTTCACACCACACTGATTGCTTTGGTCCGAACCAGTTGAAAAGAACCAAAATGCAGTCATCTGACGAAATCCACATCACTCATTGGCCAGATGTTGTTAAACATATTTCCTAAACTGCTAATCGATTGGTTAGAATTCACATGCGGGAAAATGCCAATGGAACTCCCACAAGTAAACAAACCGGCAGACACAAAATGTCGCTTTTGACTATGGAGCTACGACTGCGCTGGCTGATTGTATCCCTGCTCATAGTATACTATATAGTTTGTATACATCACTTTAGACAAACTATAGAGTTCGAGAATGAAGTGCGGCTGAAACACAATGTTTTAAGAGCGGCATTGAACACGGCGAAGGCACATCACACATCACTTCAGGAGAAGGCGTGAATTAATTTAGCTAAACTGCGACATGGTCATCTTCCGGAAATATTACCACTGATCCATCAGGTAATGTTTTCTCTCTCTCTTTCTGTTGGTAAAGCGCTGTCAACAAATCTTTTTCCTCCACATTCCATAATGCACAGCGCATCGGCCTACGGCAGCTGGATTAGTCTAAAAAGGCGCAGTACTTTTTGCGGTTGGGTCTGTTTTAGTTCGGATCATGTTCTCACCACAAACGAACCGCTTCAGTGTTCGTTTGAAAGCGTACCGAGACCACCTCTTCAAGGAGGTCTCGGTACGCATTTTTGGTCTGCTTTTGGTGCACACTCGAGTACGATTTCTACGTTCACACCTGCCCAAATGAACTGCACCAAGAGGGAAAACGAACCATAGTGCGATTCAACCGAACTTAATAAGGCAGGTGTGAAAGCACCCTTAGATTCTCTTTAAAGAATGTTGGAAACTGGTCGCCACATTGACTTCCATACAGAATATCTTTGTCCTCCTCCTACACACACGCACACATGCACATGCACACGCACACACGCACGCACACGCGCACGCACACACACACGCGCACGCACACACACACACACACACACACACACACACACACACACACACACACACACACACACACACACACACACACACACACACACACACACACAAAGCTTTTCTTACTTACAGTTTTTGTCTTGTTTCTAGTCCAAATGTCTAAAAATGTGTAAATCAAGAAGCATTTTCTGGACAAGAAAAAATGTTTTGTTTTAAGAAATAATTCAATTCATCTTTATTTAATTCTCTTGTTTTGTTTTTTTTTATTGTGTTTTTGACAAAGTACAATATATTACCGGTATACAATGACAAAGGTATTTTCGTGTTTTTTTTTTTTTTTTTTTTTAACCACACACTAATTACAGACAGAAACAAATTAACATAATAAAAATTATTAAAAAATAAATAAATAAATAAATAAATAAATAAAAAAATAGTAATAATAAATAAATAAATAAAAATAAATAAATAAATAAATAAAAGAATTGAATAAAATTTTTTTTTTTAATTAAAAATCAAAAACTGTGGGGGTGGGGGGGTTGGGGGAGGGGGGGATTCATGATTGAAGGAGTACATTAGTCTCAATATGAATTATTAAAGGGTTCCATGTTCTGAAAAATGTTTTGGTTGATCCTCTGAGAAAATATTTAATTTTTTCTGTTTTCAAAATTTAATTCTTTTTACAATGTGGATTGCGTCAAAGATTATAGTGAATTGAAAAGTTTAGCTCAGTTCAGTGTGGTTTAATAATCACTACTGAGAGGCGACAGCGGCGAGGAAAAAACTTCACCAATTGGAGAAAGTGAAGGATAAAAACCTTGAGAGAAACCTGGCTCAGTTGGGCACGACCATTTCTCCTCTGGCCAAACGTCTTGTGCAGAGCTGCAGTCTAGGCGCCGGAGGTGGAGAATGCTGGACGTCAAAAACTTGTCTGTTCCTGGAGCATCACAGGAGTCAGACGCATGCTCTCTACTCCCCCATGACCACCACAGCAGCTGCTCAAGATATGACCTGGTCCAGGATTGTGGAACCTTGGGATCATCTCTTCACAGGTCTTGGATTGCATTAGTGGCGCTGCATAATCTCTGGGGGTCTCGGGATGAGTATCCCCAGGTGGAAATAGAGAATGAAGAGAATAATTAGCGTATTCATAGTGTATATAAATGAGATGTGTGGAGCACACTCATGCATCATACCGTTAAGTGATGCACTGAGTGTATGCTTCACTAAAAAGATAGGTTTTTAATCTAGTTTTGAACTGTGAGAGTTTGTCTGAGCCTCGGACATTATCAGGAAGGATATTCCAGAGTTTAGGGGCCATAAATGAGAAGGCTCGACCTCCTTTAGTAGACTTTGCTATTCTAGGTACTACCAGAAGCCCTGAGTTTTGAGATCGTAAAGATCGGGTTGGGTTGTAGCGAGACAGGAGGTTGGTTAGATAAACAGGAGCTAGATTATTTAAAGCTTTATAGGTAAGGAGTAATATTTTAAATTCAATACGAAACTTAACAGGCAGCCAGTGTAAGGAGGATAAAATTGGGGTGATGTGATCATATTTTCTAGACCTGGTAAGAACTCTGGCAGCTGCATTTTGCACTAACTGGAGTTTGTTAATAGAGGATGCTGGGCAGCCAGCAAACAGAGCATTACAGTAATCCAGCCTAGAAGTCATGAAAGCATGGACTAGCTTTTCTGCATCTGATATGGATAGCATACTTCGCAACTTAGAGATATTTCTCAGATAAAAGAAGGCAGTTTTGTGACATGGGATATATGATTTTCAAAAGTTCAATTGCTGTCTAATATGACACCCAGATCTTTTATAGTAGAGCTAGTGCTAAATTTGTATCCCTCTAATAATGTGTTAAAATTTACCAATGCTAAAAGCAAAATAACCTCAAAACAAATGATTATATCAGGATTATTTATCGTACTCCATTGGCAGATTATTTTTTATTTAGATTATTATTACTGTGTTTGCACTGGGTCAGTCCCGCTTGTAGCCAAGGTGAAACACAGACTAGGGATGTCTGGATCAAATCACGTGATCGGAAATTGCGCCCAATCAGTAATAAAACAGTAGTGTCATAGATAAGCATTTATGTGGATGTGAATGTATTCGCTGCACCCGGATGAGCTTGTGTTATTATTGTCAGCATTTGTTATCTGGGAATAACATATCTTGGAATGTCGTGACTGACCAATCAGAATCAAGTATTCCAGACAACCGTGTAATAATCTGTGACAACATACACCTGGATCTACTTAATAAACCTTACATAAAGCACCACAGGTTTATCCACATGTTGTATAAGGCCTTATTTTGCTTATGCTTATGTGTGTCATATTGCTAAAAGAGGCTTTTAGGAGTGCACATAAATGTCAAACACACTTTTGATATTCCCAGCAAAAACTCTCCAAGTTCTTCACATGAAAAATCAGTCTAAATATCTTCGAACACCTCTATTAAATACTAAGTTGTCTTGATGTCACAATATTGGCAATTTAAATAATAGCAAAGAGGCGGAGCCTGGTTGAGTTGCATTTGTAGTGTAGTTTTGGGCCAAAGTAAATGAAGCCCAAGCTGTAAAGGCCATGCCCTCTTTTGGAAAGGGGCGGGAATGGAAGTTCATTTGCATTTAAAGAGGCACACAAAATGTTATTTACTTCCACCTCAAAAGGATTAACTTTTATTTCAAGGAGACACCCAATGGTTATATCATTGCATCTAATAAAACAACATAATCGGTAAAATTGGTGACCTACTATAATGTCAAATGATTGCACTTTTGGCAATAATGCTGCACATCTGGTCGCCGTAATCAAGACTATAAACATAGATGCTGCTGAACAGCATTTGACGGACGGCTACAAGAGTGCACGTTTGGTAAACTTGACCCGAACTTTAGCTTCAATGAGGAAGACAGAGGCTTGCTTTGACATACCTGAACCTCTGTTTGCTCTGCTGGTATTGCCCAAGAGAAGCGTCTCGGGACCAGGATTTTTAGCGTAATAGCATAATATGGTGTGGTTTTTCAGCTCATGACATCATCCGTGTGCCACGCTGAGCTGTTTAAAGAATCAATCAAACCGTCTGTCCTCAACAATTACTCTGAGGTGCAAGATAGCAGACTAAACATGTCTTTCTTTTGCCACTCAAGTCATGAGCAGTGAAAGTTACTTTTAAAAGTAATATATTGCAATATGGTGTTGCTTATTTTAGTTAGTAAGAAAGTAACTAATGAGATTCATTTTATTATTATTATTATTATTATTACTATTATTATTATAAATTTATGCTTTTTAATTGCATAGTGGGACCTTAATTTTTACGCCAACAACTTTTGATTTTAAAAAGTTGTGAGAGTGACTTTTCTGAACATGTATAATAGTCTGCAGTGCAATATTGTCTGGGTTGTTGTTGTATATTACGCTACAGAAACCCTGTATTAAACTGCAGCACATTTACAGACTTCTTTCTCTAGATATTATTTCTTATACATGATATTGTTTATATTATAAAATGTCAAGAAAAGTCACTTTATTAAACTGTAGAGTTGAATTATCAACATCAAAAGTGGACAGAGCAGAGATCAACATCCCATAATGCAATTCATAAATGTAAATAAACAGCACAAAATATGAAACCTGTTAATTAATGGATAGTTTTTACAATGTTACTTTGGTAACAGTAAATGTAAGTAACACTTTCGCATACTTGTGTTATTTCTTAGCATATAAAGGGACAGTTCACCCAAAAATGAAAAATTACTTCCTTACAATTAAGACTTTCCATGTTTTGTGAAATGCAGAAGATATTTAGAAAATGTTGACTTTCGTAGGATGAAAAAACAAATAATATGGAAGTTAATGCAAAAAACGTTAAGGTCAATATTATTAGTTTCTGTAAAAAAAAAAAAAAAAAAAAAAAAAATATATATATATATATATATATATATATATATATATATATATATATATATATATATATATATATATATATATATATATATATTAGGGGTGCGCACAAAAATCACGATTCGGTTCGATACGACACAGGGGTGTCACGGTTCGTTATGTTTTCAATACAGCAAAAATAAAAAAAGTAAGACAATTTCTCTGATTTAAAGTTTTGAAACATATTAAAACTAACATCGTAAAAGTATGATCTTGTTTTTTATTTTCTTTTACTTTGAACAGTGATGGAGCTTTACTTCTGGGGTTTCTTCTTAGCGGCAAATAAAGCAAATCCTCCTTTATACCCAAAACCAAAAAGCTCCTTATAAAAATTAAATGTAATATTGTAGTAGTTAATTACATTTAACATTTTCTTAAAACCAGAATTTTCTACTACCGACGAAGGTCTCATATCCACAGCTATAAATGTACCGATCGCCCTGGTGATTTGTTTTGCTCTGTTCAAATCTGTAGGAAGTGTACAGTTGAAGTCAGAGATATTAGCCCCCCTGTTTATTTTGCCCCAATTTCTGTTTAACGGAGAGAAGATTTTTTTCAACACATTTCTAAACGTAATAGTTTTAATAACTCATTTCTAATAACTGATTTATTTTATCTTTCCCATGATGACAGTAAATAATATTAGACTAGATATTTTTCAAGACACTTCTATACAGCTTAAAGTGACATTTAAAGGCTTAACTAGGTTAATTAGGGTAACTAGGCAGGTTAGGGTAATTAGGCAAGTTATTGTATAATGATGGTTTGTTTTGTAGACTATTGAAAAAATATATACTGTAGCTTAAAGGGACTAATAATTTTGACCTTAAAATGTTTATTAAAAAATTAAAAACTGCTTTTATTCTAGCTGAAATAAAACAAATAAGACTTTCTCCAGAAGAAAAAATATTATCAGACATACTGTGAAAATTTCCTTGCTCTGAAAAAAAATTCAAAAGGGGGCTAATAATTCTGACTTCAACTGTATATATATATATATATATATATATATAATATAATCTAAAAATGCAAATAATGCAATATGCAAATAATCCAAATTTCTGTCATCATGGCCAAATGAACACTTGGCAATAAAACTGATTCTGATTCTGAAAAAAAAAAAAAAATAGTAAAAAAAAAAAAATGTTTTAAAATGCTCTGTCCATCAGCATAAAAAATAAAGAATAAAAATAACACAGGGTGGCTTATAGATGTGTAATTGTATTTTACGCTGCAACTTTTAAAAAAAAATTGTCTTGTTTGAAATCTGAATAACTAAAATTCATAAAATCAAGAATCATTTTCTAGACAAGCAAAAATAAGAAAAGCATTTTTGTGCAGGGTACATAAATGGTAGAAAAACTCTTTTATTTGCAATCCAATTAGTTCCTCTGTGCATGCACTTTAAATCCACTTGTGCGTTTTTGAACTTGATTGGATTTCTGCAGTAAATGCTTGCACAGTCTCCATGCACAAAACACTTGAAATCTGCAGCAGGCTTTGAAATGCCATTTTCAATAGTTTGTGGGCTTGATGTGCTATCAGATGAGACATGGAGAGGCTTCAGTGTGACAAATGTGAATGAGTGTGTTTTTCTCCCTGGGGAAGCCCTGAACTGAGAGGCCTGGGGTTATGGATGGGATGAACTGCTCCATTGAAGAAGGAAGAATGCGGCTGTGTGACATATATTAGTGCTTGGTAATTATCCATTGAGATGCATGAATAAATCTAGACTGGGCTCCGTCAGAAAAAGCTGGCAGAAAAGCCTCCTGTGAGTAAATGTTTTGCCACAGGAGAATAATTGACAATGAAGAGTTCATCACGTCCACATTATCATTGTTATTGCTGGCATTTTTATGCAGGCTTCTTTATACCTTTGTGCTGGAGACATCTGTCCATTTTATTTATTTATTTGTTGTTGTTGATTAATACAGTCACTTTAGTAAATGATTAAGACTTTATTTATTCCTTATACTTCAGTCAATTAGTATTTATTTTTTAGTTGATAAAAATACCTTACAGTCACATTTCTTTCTTATACACTACCTGACAAAAGTCTTGGATCTCAGTTGTAAGAGCAACAAATAATAACTCGACTTCTAGTTGATCATTTGGAAAAGTGGCAGAAGGTGGATTTCTCTGATGAATCATCTGTTGATCTGCATCCCAATCATCACCAATACTGCAGAAGACCTACTGGAACCAACATGGAGCCAAGATTCTCACAGAAATCAGTCAAGTTTGGTGAAGGAGAAATCATAGTTTGGGGTTACATTCAGTATGGGGGCGTGTGAGAGATCTGCAGAGTGGATGATCAACATCAACAGCCTGAGGTATCAAGACATTTGTGCTGCCCATTACATTACAAACCACAGGAGAGGGACAATTCTCCAGCAGGATAGCGCTCCTCCTCATACTTCAGCCTCCACATCAAAGCTCCTGAAAGCAAAGAAGGTCAAGGTGCTCCAGGATTTGCCAGCCCAGTCACCAGACATGAACATTATTGAGCATGTCAGGGGTAAGATGAAGGAGGAGGCATTGAAGATGAATCCAAAGAATCTTGATGAACTCTGGGAGTCCTGCAAGAACGCTTTCTTTGCCATTCCAGATGACTTTATTAATCAGTGATTTGAGTCATTGCAGAGATGTATGATGCAGTCCTCCAAGCTCATGATGGAGTCAGACACAATATTCATTCTGTTTCCACTGCAGCATGACTTTATATTCTATACTGGACATTATTGAAGGTTCAGTGATGAGACTTTTGTCTAAGCAGAGTCAGACCTTACTGTCCTAATGAAATCATGAATAATCAAGGCATGATCATATTTTATTGTGGTCAAATAAGTGTAATCTAGAGGCCTTTGCCTTTCATATAAGACACTTCTGATAGCAAATGATCAACTAGAAGTCAACTTATTATTTGCTGTTCCTAAAACTTAGATAGGCCACAAGACTTTTGTCAGGTAGTGTACTTCAGTCAATTTTTATTTCTTTCTTTTTTGATAAAAATTAACTTTACAATCACTTTAGTATATGATTAAGACTTTATTTATTTATTATATTTACATCAATTTTTATAAATTTTTTTGTTGATAACAAGTAGCTTTACAATCACTTTAGTATATGATTAAACATTTATTTCTTCCTTATACTTTATATATTCCTTATACTGTCAAATTATTTTGTTGATTAAAAAATACCTTTACAGTCACTTTAGTATATGATTAAGACTTTATTTATTTCTTATACTTCCGTCAATTTGTATTCATTTTTTGTTGATAAAAGTACAATCACTTTAGTAATTTTTCCTTATACTTCTGTCAATTTTTATTTATTTAAGTGAAGTTTCATAAACTAATTGGAGAGGAGCACGTGATATGATTGAGCACGACTGGCTGCTCATCTGTAATCAGTAATAGTCCAATCAGAGTCATCCAAGCTTACTTTAAATGGATCGTTTTCTCCTACTGCTCTATCTTCGTTTTGGAAGAATCCCCCCTTCCACCCCATCTCCTCCTTTTCCTCCCTTTTCTAAGGGGGAGCTCTCGAGACCTACCTGATCTCGGATCCCCTTACAGTTGCTATCAGAATTATTCAACCCCCTGATTTATTAGCCCCCCTGTTTATTTTTTCCCCCAATTTCTGTTTAACAGAGAGCAGATTTTTTCAACACATTTCTAAACATAATTGTTTTAATAACTCATCTCTAATAACTGATTTATTTTATCTTTGTCATGATGACAGTAAATAATATTTGACTAGATATTTTTCAAGACACTTCTATACAGCTTAAAGTGACATTTAAAGGCTTAACTAGGTTAATTAGGGTAACTAGGCAGGTTAGGGGAATTAGGCAAGTCATTGTATAACGATAGTTTGTTCTGTAGACTATTGAAAAAATATATAGCTTAAAGAGGCTAATAATTTTGACCTTAAAATGGGTTTTAAAAAATTAAAAACTGCTTTTATTCTAGCCGAAGTAAAACAAATAAGACTTTCTCCAGAAGAAAAAATATTATCAGACATACTGTGAAAATTTCCTTGTTCTGTTAAACATCATTTGGGAAATATTTAAAAAAGAAAAAAAATTCAAAGGGGGTTCAATAATTGTGATTGCAACTGTATATGCTTATTGACCGGGCGGGAGCCTTGGGCTCAAGTATCTCCGAGCTCAGGGTTCTCTCCCGAGACACCATGCCAAACCTGCTATAAACGCTAAGCATATCTAAGTGGAAACTCTTGAATTGTTGATAGAAAGTAGCTTTACTGTCACTTTAGTATATGAATAAACATTTATTTAAATTCTTTATACTTTTGTCAATTTGTACTGTTGATAAAAAACACTTTTAAATCAGTCACTTTAGTATACGATTAAGACTTAATTTCTGCCTTATACTTTCTGTGCATAGATTATATTCAGTGAGCAAAAAATATATATATATATGGTCATAAGGAGATTATAGTATGTGGGTCAAAGACAAAAAGTTTTTTTTTAATAAAAGTCTAATTCGACTTTAATGTTTTTTTTTTTTTTCTTCGGTATATAAGATTTCCCCAAAATTAATGACTATCATTACTCACATTTACATACTTGTAACACATTCAGAGAAACAATAGTTTATATGTGGAAAAAAATATAGTCATATATATTTAAATTTAAACTTATTTACATATTCAAAGTCTCCTCAATCACAGTTTAGCCCCAAATGCTCAGTAATTGTCAGCTAAAAACTGTTTACTCGTTTGACAGACATTTTTTTGCTCATTACAAGCATAATCAAATTGAATATGGTCACTCATAAAGTAATATATACATATTTTCTATATGTTATATATGAAATAGCATATACTTAATATTATCTCCATATTATTTATCTTATATTTCGACATTTTATTTTCACAAGAGTTATTTGAGACCTTCAATGTGCAAAATATTTTTTTGTCATAGGCTTTGTGGTTCAAAGACAATAAAGGGCTTTTCAAGTGTAATTGAATGTAATATAAATAAATACCGTGTTTAATTTTTACATCATATTGGGAACGCTTTAAAATAATCCATATTTACTAACATAAAGAATTTATTCATCAGAAATAAAGTAGTTCACTGTTAGTTCTTGTTAACTTACAGTACATTAATGTTAACAAGCACAAGTTTGTATTTTAATAATGCATTAGTAGACGCTGTCCAGTATGCATTTACTAATGGACCATTAATTTAAAGTGTTACCATAACATCAATTAAGTGGAATTTATTTGTTTATTTATTTATTTATTTATTTATTTATTTATTTTTAAGTTATTTGCATGATTAACATGCTTTCTATGCATATACATTCACTTTTGGCAATGTAATTTGATGCATGCACTTCGTCTTTAACCCATGATTGTAGTTTGTGAGGAAAACATTGTGAATGTAAGCAGTTCAATGCGGCATCATGAATAAGATGTTTGTTTTCTCGCAGCATGCTCTTGTGCTTACATTCCAGCAAAGACTTTGGTCTGGAGATTACACAAATCATTTATGACGGGTGTAAATATCCACGGTTTGTGCATTTCCCCGAAAACTGGAGCGAATGCCAAATAACATCGTGTTCATGGTGCTGGTGTTTGAAGTTCTGACCCACAACACTGTAAACATGATGGAGAGACTCCCGTTCAGTGGGAAAGTAGAGCTGGAGATGCTTTTCTTAGAAAACAACAGGATTTTATACTTCAGACTGAGAGAGCTGATCAAAAACTATCCTTATAGTCGAACAAGAAAACTATAGACTCGACAATAAAGACTGTACGGGATAAAGTACTGCTCTCTAAATTGTAAAAGTTGAATTAAATGAACTTTTTTACACTCCAA
>LR812537.1:57895903-57900903 GCA_903798195.1 Danio kyathit | reverse complement strand
GCACAGCTTCCCGCCAGCGCTGGGTTTGAGACGGGCTCTTTGTTTTGATCTTACAATTGTGAGTTGGATTGTGGGTCAGGAAACTGGTCCAGGATCAGTGTAAACAGGGCAGAAAATGGTTCATTGGATTTACTAAATTGTTTTAAGGAAAGTGGTTGCAAGCAATTTATACAGTATGGGCTGAGTTTAAACAAACAAGTGAAGTTGAACATCACTACATCTCTCTTCAGTTTTAATTTAAGAGTTTGTTTAAATTCAGCCCATGTAAATTGTTTGCACATTTACCTTAAATGTAAATTAAAAGTAAATGCAATTATTTCAATAAATGCAATTATTTCAAAGCCTTTTCGGCTTAGTCCCTTTATTCAAAGGAGGTAGCCACAGTGGAATGAACCGCCAACTTATCTAGCATATGTTTTACGCAGCGGATGCCCTTCCAGCTGCAACCCATCACTGAGAAACATCCATACACACACACATACACACACAAATACACACACTACAGACAATTTATCTTACCCAATTCACCCATACCATGCCTTTGGACTTGTGGGGGTAACCGGAGCACCCGGAGGAAACCCACATGAACACAGGGAGAACATGCAAACTCTACACAGAAATGCCAACTGACCCAGCCGAGGCTCGAACCAGTGACCTTCTTGCTGTGAGGTGATTGTACTATCCACTACGCCACTGTACTGCCGTAAATACAATTAATGTATATATATATATATATATATATATATATATATATATATATATATATATATATATATATATTTTTTTTTTTTTTTTAAGAAAAGATTATTATAGTTTTGCAGTTTCTATTTCAATACTATTTTTAAATTTGATGTACATTTCAGTTTGTTTTTCATTTTGTGAACACATTTCTGTCTAGTTTTATTTATGGGGCATCCTAAATGTAAGTATTTATTTTTTTTTTTGTGAAGGAAAAGCACATACTTTTGAGTGTGTGACAGAAGAGTGTGCAAGCTTTGGGAAAGTTGTTGCAAAATCAGATACGGTTGTGGCCAGAAGTTTAGGAAAATCTTTAGTATTATTTATTAAATTTCCCATTTATTGTATTTTATTAGCGTCTACCGCTACCCCAACCCTAAACCCCACCATCACAGTAATGTAAAAAAAACAGTAGTTGTACTGTGTCACGCCTGGGTTCACAACAGGAAGGCACGGGATCTCAGGATTATCAAAACACTTAAATTTAGTATAATTACTCACAAGGAAGAACATGGGGTGAAGACAGACGTCAACAGAACAAGAATTCCAGACCACAAATGACTAAACACAGGGGCTGCTTCTCAATTCCAAGAACGCAGAGAACGGACTTGCGTTCTTGTAAGGACCGGTCTTGCCAGGTGTCCTCGGAAGAACGAACTCGGGAGACCACGAGAACAGAGAACGCATCCTGTGAGAAATGAGATGCTGCGTTCTTCCTGATGGTCACATGACCTTCACACGTTTTAAATGGAAAATTATTTAAACATTACAGCATTCATACTGTACAACAATTTATTGTCCCCCCCCCCCCCTTTTCACAATATATACACTGCATAAAAACATTACAAATATACGCTGCACAATATAAATAAAACAGATTTTAATACGAATTTCAGCAAACAAACACCCTTGATGTGTTTATTCCTTTATTAACATGTCCATGATAATGTTTATTTTCACCGTTTCATTTAGGGAAGCTCCTGAGGTAAATAAGTGATATCTCTGAACTTTAATAATAAACCTAAGTTATATAAAATCCTGCGCTTCCCACCTCCAATCACAATGACTTCTGGGACTTCTAGAGCGAGATTGGTGCTCAAGTCGGCATCAGTGCGTCCTCGATTATCAAGAACACATCTGGGAAGTTTTACGCGTCTTCCATTGTTGCGGTCTTGAGTATTGGAACTGAACTTTGGCAGCTAATGATGGCGTTACACGAGGACGCAAGACCGCTGAAGAACGCATATTGAGAAACAGCCAGGGACTTAAATACACTGAGGATGATGACAATGATTACATTTTTATTAACGTCTACCCCTACTCCAACCCTAAATCCAACCGTCAGAGTACTGTAAACATAGGAATTATTCCCTGCTGAAAAATCCAGCTTAAACCAGCCTAAGCTGGTTGGCTGGTTTTAGCTGGTCGACCAGCCTGGTTTTAGAGGGGGTTTTGGCCATTTCCAGGCTGGTTTCCAGCCATTTCCAGCCTGGTCTTAGCTGGTCAGGCTGGGAGTTCACCAGCTAAAATCAGCTTGACCAGCCAAAACCAGCTATATCCAGCTTAAACCAGGCTGGTCAAGCTGGTTTTAGCTGGTTTAAGCTGGTCATTTTCCAGCCTGACCAGCTAAGACCAGGCTGGAAATGGCCAAAACCCTTCTAAAACCAGGCTGGTTGACCAGCTAAAACCAGCCAACCAGCTTAGGCTGGTTTAAGCTGGATTTTTTAGCAGGTTGTTATACAGTGTCACAAAAATGATTCTCCATTGATGTGTGTGCTTTACCCTTTGGGACAAACTACTTTCTCATTAACAGACTGTTGCTTGGTTAGGTCCCCTGTCAATCATCTCGACACAACATCCACATTTTTGTCCTATTTATTTACCTACATTATTGGAGATGCAGCAACAGGTCAATCTGCCATTCACAAGTGCAGAGAAATCTCCTCTGTTGAAAAGATAATTACCAAACACGTCTTTATAGAAGTTCCCATTGTTGTTGGAGATGAACTATAAATTAAGTCCTGCTCACACTGTGAAATTTCAGCCACGATTTTGTCATCTGAGACAAATTTGGGAAATCCTAAAAGATTCCTGAAATCCTGTTAAAATCTGTGATCTTTGATTGTTGGTTTGACATGTTCACAGACAGCCGCTTAATGCCCGTTGCGATCAGATGAAGTTCTGGCAGCGTCAGAAGATTTCAGACACTTTCCTGCAGTGTGACAACAGCTGCGTTGAGCGTCAATCCAAGAACCAATAGGAGCTCTGGATTTGATGACGTAATTCATGTGTCAATTCAAATGGCCACGGAGAAATGTCAAAACAGTTTTTCTCTTCCTGGTTTGATTATTGAGACACGTCGTGTGTAAAATTGCTGCTACAGTTTGTTTACATTTGCTGTGACAAATCATTTCAGAACGTGGGATAGTGAAAGTGTCGCAGGTGGATGACGTCAAACTCCGGGAGCGTTTTCTTCCATGTTTGGTGCATCTTCATTGACGTTCAGTCTGACTTTTTTTTTTTTTTGGTCATACAGTGTGACATGAGAGCCATGTTCGTGCAGTGTGACATGCTACAATTGTTCAGGATTATAAAAAATCTCACAGTATGAGCCGGCCTTAAGGATGGGTACCAAAACTCGGTACTTTATCGGTATCGGTGCTAAATTATAAAAGACAGAAGTATCGATAAGCTGACGTTAACAGTTCTGCTATCGGTACTGGAGAATTATTGCTGAATAAACATTACTTACAGTAGCATAATTAACTAAGCAACCTTTTCTAATTTGCCACATTGATATTCGTCTGCACAGTTGGCAATCTCACATGAGAAATGCTCGTGTTACGGCGAGCGCGTCAAATATAAACGACTTCACTGTTCAGGGCGGAGGCTCGCGCTAAGCGCACACACATAGGTCACGACACAGACTCGCGCACACACATCCGTAAGCTGCAACAACGCAACAAGTTGTGTTTTTGTGTAAGCGGAAACACAAGCAATCTGGCTAAGTGAAAGTCTCTTTCAAAAGTGCAATGAAAAGTAATGAAAAGTTTTTGACTGCCTAACGGTAACGTTACATCATCCACATTGTTATGCAGCAGTCAATCACCTAAATTAGTATAACATTAATAGTTAAATAAACACACACATTCGGTTACAAGGAAAACAGTATTTTTTCTGCAGTAGCCTAAATAAATCTTAAACATTAAAAATGTATTTACAAGTATAGCCTATGAATAGCCTAATAATAAACTATGCTTAAGACATTATAAAAACAGCTTATTTTTACATTGCAAGATGCTCCAAAACTGTATTAAAAACGCAGTTAACTCCCAAAACACTGTTAACTCATTTATGTGAATGCGTTAATGAAAAATCATAAGCATTAGCTCATGCTGCATTTTGCAACCAAGAAAGGTCTCGACTTCTGCCAGAAAAGGCAAGCATGTTGATTTTTCTCCAGAAGAATGGTTAAAGTCTTTTTCCTTTAAACCATTGTACATTCTTTTACAGGAAAAAAAAAAAAATTATTTGTTTTATAATTATTGGTTTCGTTTTATTTTACATTAAAAACGTAATAATAAAACAAAGTGTTGTTCATTCTGTTCAATTAGTTTGTGTCTTTTTATGCTTTTTGAAAAAAAAGTACCAATAAGAGAACTTTAAAGTACCGAACCAATAAGTGGTATCGATAAAAGTAGTAATACCGTTAAAACCTTAACAATACCCATCCCTAGCTATAACACAGAAAACGTGACTTAAATATTTTCCAGTAGCTGAGATATTAATTAAGATTCAATCAAACAACTTTACAGAAGCCTCTCTACTTGACGGTTGGTCTCATGCGTCCGCCATGTTTGTAGTCCGTTTACACTTTTCCCCCGAGTTTGTAGTTCTAATCCAATTTACATCCAATGCACATCTATTGTGGGCAATATATTTGATTTTCTACCAGAAATATACAGCATCTGGGAGCCTTTGGCTTACTTTTTTCTGACATATTGCTGTTAGGGACACACTAAATACTATTTTGGAATACTATTTAGGACGAATATTATGTGAGTTGGGACGCAGTTTTAGTTTTAGTAAATCAAGTTTAGCAAAGTTAACGGAACCTCCAGTGTCAACCAGAGCAAAGTTGTGATGAAACAAAACTCTATTGGCTGTTTAAAAAAAAAAAAAAAAAAAAAGGGGGGGGAGGAGCTACTCTGTCCCACCCCTCTTCATGTTTCAGTTGAGATTACGTCAAATACTTGAATATT
>LR812537.1:57868403-57890903 GCA_903798195.1 Danio kyathit | reverse complement strand
TTCCCATCCCATCGGGCTCCTGCCATGTGGTGGGCTTACTTGTTTCTGGCAGCGCTGCTGGTGGTTGCAGATTGTGGAGGAGTTGAGCAGAAAACAGACGGTCTCAGGAGCTCCACGCCGAAATCCAACAGCAGCAGCGGTCGGAGATATCACCGGATCCAGCATGGACAGTGCAGCTACACGTTTATCCTCCCGGAGAGCGATGGAAACACTTGTCGAGAGCTTAAATCAGGCACAGGGTACAATGCCAATGCATTACAGCGGGACGCTCCTCAACCCGAAGCCGA
The DNA here is from genome assembly GCA_903798195.1 of Danio kyathit. Taxonomy (NCBI): domain Eukaryota; kingdom Metazoa; phylum Chordata; class Actinopteri; order Cypriniformes; family Danionidae; genus Danio; species Danio kyathit. The sequence continues at coordinate 57,890,616 of LR812537.1, read as the reverse complement.
CTTCTCCAACCAGAAGATCCAGCAGCTGGAGCACGTCATGGAGAACTACACGCAGTGGCTACAGAAGGTGAGTTCTGCTTAATTCTGGATGATTACACGGTTATTTGTGAGGAGCTGTTTGTGATAACACTTCATTTTGTTGGACAGTTTTTGATTTTGGAATTACATGGCTTACAACTTATTTAGATAACCTAATCCTGATCTCTACTAATATGACAGTGTATAAAGCGATTAGTTGACTTTACTTGAAGAAAACATTGACAACTTGTTTCTGTTAAATCAAATAACTGACTTGACTATATAAAAGTGTGTAAACCCAATGCTTTTAAATGTGATTAATTGATTTATTAGTTGATTAATTCATTCACTTCACTTAAAAAGCAACAGGTTTACTCACTTTTTTAAGCAATTAGTTGACTTGACTTAAAAAGTTAGTAATTCTGTTGCTTTTAAAGTGATTAATTGACTTAAAAGGTGATTAAACTCTTCTTCAGTCTGACTTGACTGTCTAAAACTGTTGCTTTTAAAGCGATTAGTTGACTTTACTTTAAAAAAGTGAGTAAACTTGTTGCATTTAAAGCGATTAGTTGACTGTATTTGAAACAATTGAATAAACCGAGTGTTTTAATGCAGTTAGTTGACTTCACTTTAAAAGCAATGGGTTTACTCACTTTTTTAAGCAATTAGTAGACTTTACTTTAAAAAAGTGAGTAAACTCGTTGCTTTTAAAGCGATTAGTTGACAACTTGTTTCTGTTAAATCAAATAACTGACTTGACTATATAAAAGTGTGTAAACCCAATGCTTTTAAATGTGATTAATTGATTTATTAGTTGATTAATTAATTCACTTCACTTAAAAAGCAACAGGTTTACTCACTTTTTTAAACAATTAGTTGACTTTAAAAAAGTGAGTAAACTCGTTGCTTTTAATACAAGATTAGTTGACTTTACTTTAAAAAAGTGAGTAAACTTGTTGCATTTAAAGCGATTAGTTGACTTTACTTTTAAAAAGTGAGTAAACTCGTTGCTTTTAAAGCGATTAGTTGACTGTATTTGAAACAATTGAATAAACCGAGTGTTTTAATGCAGTTAGTTGACTTCACTTTAAAAGCAATGGGTTTACTCACTTTTTTAAGCAATTAGTAGACTTTACTTTAAAAAAGTGAGTAAACTCGTTGCATTTAAAGCGATTAGTTGACTTTACTTTAAAAAAGTAAGTAAACTCGTTGCTTTTAAAGCAAGATTAGTTGACTGTATTTGAAACAATTGAATAAACCGAGTGTTTTAATGCAGTTAGTTGACTTCACTTTAAAAGCAATGGGTTTGCTCACTATTTTAAGTAATTAGTTGACTTGACTTAAAAACAAAAGTGAGTAAATGTAACATGCCAATGGCGTAGGTTTGCTTTTGATATTGATCATGTTATGGAGAACTACACGCAGTGGTAACAAAAGGTGAGTTCTGTCTAATTCTGGATGACTGAGTGGTTATTTGTGGTTCTGTGAGGAGCTGTTGGTGATAACGCTTCATTTTGTTGGACAGTTTTTGATTTTGGAATAACATGGCTTACAACTTATTTAGATAACCTAATCCTGATCTCTACTAATATGACAGTGTATAAAGCGATTAGTTGACTTTACTTGAAGAAAACATTGACAACTTGTTTCTGTTAAATCAAATAACTGACTTGACTATATAAAAGTGTGTAAACCCAATGCTTTTAAATGTGATTAATTGATTTATTAGTTGATTAATTCATTCACTTCACTTAAAAAGCAACAGGTTTACTCACTTTTTTAAGCAATTAGTTGACTTGACTTAAAAAGTTAGTAATTCTGTTGCTTTTAAAGTGATTAATTGACTTAAAAGGTGATTAAACTCTTCTTCAGTCTGACTTGACTGTCTAAAACTGTTGCTTTTAAAGCGATTAGTAGACTTTACTTTAAAAAAGTGAGTAAACTCGTTGCATTTAAAGCGATTAGTTGACTTTACTTTAAAAAAGTAAGTAAACTCGTTGCTTTTAAAGCAAGATTAGTTGACTGTATTTGAAACAATTGAATAAACCGAGTGTTTTAATGCAGTTAGTTGACTTCACTTTAAAAGCAATGGGTTTACTCACTTTTTTAAGCAATTAGTAGACTTTACTTTAAAAAAGTGAGTAAACTCGTTGCTTTTAAAGCAAGATTAGTTGACTGTATTTGAAACAATTGAATAAACCGAGTGTTTTAATGCAGTTAGTTGACTTCACTTTAAAAGCAATGGGTTTGCTCACTATTTTAAGTAATTAGTTGACTTGACTTAAAAACAAAAGTGAGTAAATGTAACATGCCAATGGCGTAGGTTTGCTTTTGATATTGATCATGTTATGGAGAACTACACGCAGTGGTAACAAAAGGTGAGTTCTGTCTAATTCTGGATGACTGAGTGGTTATTTGTGGTTCTGTGAGGAGCTGTTTGTGATAACGCTTCATTTTGTTGGACAGTTTTTGATTTTGGAATTACATGGCTTACAACTTATTTAGATAACCTAATCCTGATCTCTACTAATATGACAGTGTATAAAGCGATTAGTTGACTTTACTGAAGAAAACATTGAGAATTTGCTTCTGTTAAATCAATTAACTGACTTGACTATATAAAAGTGTGTAAACCCAATGCTTTTAAATGTGATTAATTGATTTATTAGTTGATTAATTCATTCACTTCACTTAAAAAGCAACAGGTTTACTCACTTTTTTAAGCAATTAGTTGACTTGACTTAAAAAGTGAGTAATTCTGTTGCTTTTAAAGTGATTAATTGACTTAAAAGGTGATTAAACTCTTCTTCAGTCTGACTTGACTGTCTAAAACTGTTGCTTTTAAAGCGATTAGTTGACTTTACTTTAAAAAAGTGAGTAAACTTGTTGCCTTTAAAGCGATTAGTTGACTGTATTTGAAACAATTGAATAAACCGAGTGTTTTAATGCAGTTAGTTGACTTCACTTTAAAAGCAATGGGTTTACTCACTTTTTTAAGCAATTAGTAGACTTTACTTTAAAAAAGTGAGTAAACTCGTTGCATTTAAAGCGATTAGTTGACAACTTGTTTCTGTTAAATCAAATAACTGACTTGACTATATAAAAGTGTGTAAACCCAATGCTTTTAAATGTGAAGAATTGATTTATTAGTTGATTAATTCATTCACTTCACTTAAAAAGCAACAGGTTTACTCACTTTTTTAAACAATTAGTTGACTTTAAAAAAGTGAGTAAACTCGTTGCTTTTAATACAAGATTAGTTGACTTTACTTTAAAAAAGTGAGTAAACTCGTTGCTTTTAATACAAGATTAGTTGACTTTACTTTAAAAAAGTGAGTAAACTCATTGTATTTAAAGCGATTAGTTGGCTTTACTTTAAAAAAGTGAGTAAACTTGTTGCATTTAAAGCGATTAGTTGACTTTACTTTTAAAAAGTGAGTAAACTCGTTGCTTTTAAAGCAAGATTAGTTGACTGTATTTGAAACAATTGAATAAACCGAGTGTTTTAATGCAGTTAGTTGACTTCACTTTAAAAGCAATGGGTTTGCTCACTATTTTAAGTAATTAGTTGACTTGACTTAAAAACAAAAGTGAGTAAATGTAACATGCCAATGGCGTAGGTTTGCTTTTGATATTGATCATGTTATGGAGAACTACACGCAGTGGTAACAAAAGGTGAGTTCTGTCTAATTCTGGATGACTGAGTGGTTATTTGTGGTTCTGTGAGGAGCTGTTTGTGATAACGCTTCATTTTGTTGGACAGTTTTTGATTTTGGAATTACATGGCTTACAACTTATTTAGATAACCTAATCCTGATCTCTACTAATATGACAGTGTATAAAGCGATTAGTTGACTTTACTTGAAGAAAACATTGACAACTTGTTTCTGTTAAAGCAAATAACTGACTTGACTATATAAAAGTGTGTAAACCCAATGCTTTTAAATGTGATTAATTGATTTATTAGTTGATTAATTCATTCACTTCACTTAAAAAGCAACAGGTTTACTCACTTTTTTAAGCAATTAGTTGACTTGACTTAAAAAGTTAGTAATTCTGTTGCTTTTAAAGTGATTAATTGACTTAAAAGGTGATTAAACTCTTCTTCAGTCTGACTTGACTGTCTAAAACTGTTGCTTTTAAAGCGATTAGTTGACTTTACTTTAAAAAAGTGAGTAAACTTGTTGCATTTAAAGCGATTAGTTGACTGTATTTGAAACAATTGAATAAACCGAGTGTTTTAATGCAGTTAGTTGACTTTACTTTAAAAGCAATGGGTTTACTCACTTTTTTAAGCAATTAGTAGACTTTACTTTAAAAAAGTGAGTAAACTCGTTGCTTTTAAAGCGATTAGTTGACAACTTGTTTCTGTTAAATCAAATAACTGACTTGACTATATAAAAGTGTGTAAACCCAATGCTTTTAAATGTGAAGAATTGATTTATTAGTTGATTAATTAATTCACTTCACTTAAAAAGCAACAGGTTTACTCACTTTTTTAAACAATTAGTTGACTTTAAAAAAGTGAGTAAACTCGTTGCTTTTAAAGCAAGATTAGTTGACTGTATTTGAAACAATTGAATAAACCGAGTGTTTTAATGCAGTTAGTTGACTTCACTTTAAAAGCAATGGGTTTGCTCACTATTTTAAGTAATTAGTTGACTTGACTTAAAAACAAAAGTGAGTAAATGTAACATGCCAATGGCGTAGGTTTGCTTTTGATATTGATCATGTTATGGAGAACTACACGCAGTGGTAACAAAAGGTGAGTTCTGTCTAATTCTGGATGACTGAGTGGTTATTTGTGGTTCTGTGAGGAGCTGTTTGTGATAACGCTTCATTTTGTTGGACAGTTTTTGATTTTGGAATTACATGGCTTACAACTTATTTAGATAACCTAATCCTGATCTCTACTAATATGACAGTGTATAAAGCGATTAGTTGACTTTACCTTAAGAAAACATTGACAACTTGTTTCTGTTAAATCAAATAACTGACTTGACTATATAAAAGTGTGTAAACCCAATGCTTTTAAATGTGAAGAATTGATTTATTAGTTGATTAATTCATTCACTTCACTTAAAAAGCAACAGGTTTACTCACTTTTTTAAGCAATTAGTTGACTTGACTTAAAAAGTGAGTAATTCTGTTGCTTTTAAAGTGATTAATTGACTTAAAAGGTGATTAAACTCTTCTTCAGTCTGACTTGACTGTCTAAAACTGTTGCTTTTAAAACGATTAGTTGACTTTACTTTAAAAAAGTGAGTAAACTTGTTGCATTTAAAGCGATTAGTTGACTGTATTTGAAACAATTGAATAAACCGAGTGTTTTAATGCAGTTAGTTGACTTTACTTTAAAAGCAATGGGTTTACTCACTTTTTTAAGCAATTAGTAGACTTTACTTTAAAAAAGTGAGTAAACTCGTTGCTTTTAAAGCGATTAGTTGACAACTTGTTTCTGTTAAATCAAATAACTGACTTGACTATATAAAAGTGTGTAAACCCAATGCTTTTAAATGTGAAGAATTGATTTATTAGTTGATTAATTCATTCACTTCACTTAAAAAGCAACAGGTTTACTCACTTTTTTAAGCAATTAGTTGACTTGACTTAAAAAGTGAGTAATTCTGTTGCTTTTAAAGTGATTAATTGACTTAAAAGGTGATTAAACTCTTCTTCAGTCTGACTTGACTGTCTAAAACTGTTGCTTTTAAAGCGATTAGTTGACTTTTTTTTAAACAATTAAATACCCCCCCCCCTGTTTTTTAATGCAGTTAGTTGACTTCACTTTAAAAGCAATGGGTTTACTCACTGTTTTAAGTGATTAGTTGACTTGACTTAAAATAAAAGTGAGTAAATGTAACATGCCAATATTTTGATATTTTTTGATATTGATCATGTTATGGAGAACTACACTCAGTGGTTACAAAAGGTGAGTTCTGTCTAATTCTGGATGACTGAGTGGTTATTTGTGGTTCTGTGAGGAGCTGTTTGTGATAATGCTTCATTTTGTTGGACAGTTTTTGATTTTGGAATTACATGGCTTACAACTTATTTAGATAACCTAATCCTGATCTCTACTAATATGACAGTGTATAAAGCGATTAGTTGACTTTACTTAAAAAAAGTGAGTAAACTTGTTGCTTTTAAAGCAAGATTAGTTGACTTTTTTTTTTAAACAATTGAATAAATCCCCCTGTTTTTAATGCAGTTAGTTGACTTCACTTTAAAAACAATAGATTAGTTTACTTTTTTAAGCAATTAGTAGACTTTAAAAAGGTGAGTAAACTTGTTGCCTTTAAAGTGATTAGTTGACTATCTGAAACAATTGAATAAACTCAATGGGTTTACTCACTTTTTTAAGTGATTAGTTGACTTGACTTAAAGTGAGTAAACTTAACATACTTAACATGGTGTAGATTTGCTTTTGATATTGGTCACGTCATGGAGAACTACACGCAGTGGTTACAAAAGTTAAGGATGCTTTATGATTCTGAAGCCGACAGGGATCAGCGCTTCTCCTGACGTTGCTTTATTGTTGTCCATAACTGTTTAGACAACACTAAAAATTCTCAGATGTTTTTTTTTCCTGCACTGCGTTCTTGGCTGACGTTCAGATGTTGGATTACGAGGACGTGTTTTATGGTCACTGCGCTGTGAGTTTTGCAACAAGGCAGAGTACACACTGCAAAAAATATCTCAATATGAGAAATAAATACATGATAAATACATATTCTGTATGAGAAGATACAGACTAGAAACAAGTCAGATTATCTGCCTGTGCCGAAAGATAATTATAGTTGGTAAAATTTCTGAAAATATGACAACTTACCTAGTCTTTATCCTGGTAAAAATCCTTATCCTTTATCCTTAAAACAAGCAAAATAATCTGCCAATGGAGTAAGCAAAGCAATGTTATGTCAAAAGGAAAAACTAGATTATTTTGCTCACCCCATTGGCAGATTATTCTGCTTGTTTTAAGGAAAAACTCACTTAATTTTAGCATATTATTTCTGAAAACAACACAATATTTTAGCTTGTCTAGAAAATGCTTCTTGAGTTAAGGATTTTTAGATATTTGGACTAGAAATAAGACAAAAACTCAAGCAAACAGAAGCATTATTTGAGGTCAATAATGTTTTAAATTAAAAGTTTAACAATTTATTTAGTCTAATCATCTTAAAACTAGCTTGTTAATTGCTTTTTAAACTGTATGCTTTTCTTATTTTGTGTGAAAAGGTCTTAAAACTTGAATTATTAAACAGGAGAATTCCTCTTTATTTAAGAAACATCATTATATATTCTGTACTGAAATGAGCCAAAGCATTTAAACTTAACACATGATTAAATTACGATCACATAATGCATATTGGCCATGAAAATGAATGCACTTGACAATAGTTACCATGCAAAAATAAATTATTTGTTGCTTATCAAAATATACTGAAGCTTAATTCAACACAATATAACAGTGTATTTTGTCTAATGGGCAAACTTAAAACAAGTTATTACAGCTAAAATAAAGATTTAAAACCACAACGCTGGTCTTAGATTTAGTCTCTGCACTGCAAAAAATTATTTCTTGTCTTGTTTTCAGTCCAACTATCTACAAACTCTTAAATCAAGAAGCGTTTTCTAGACAAGCTAAACATATTGTCTTGTTTTCAGAAATAATGTGTTAGAATTAAGTGAGTTTTTCCTTAAAACAAGCAGAATAATCTTGTTTTTCCTTTTGACATATGATTATTTCACTTACCCCATTGGCAGATTATTTAGCTTGTTTTAAGGAAAAACTCACTTAGTTTTGGCATATTATTTCTGAAAACAACACAACATGTTTAGCTTGTCTAGAAAATGCTCGTAGATTTAAGGATATTTAGATATTTGGACTAGAGACAAAAAAATCTGAGAAAGAAAAGCATTTGCAATGTAGTAATGTTTTAAAATAAGTATTATAACACTTATTCCAAACACTGTATTTAGTCTAATCATCTTAAAACTAGCTTGTTAATTGCTTTTTAAACTGTATGCTTTTCTTATTTTGTCTGAAAAGGTCTTAAAACTTGAATTATTAAACAGGAGAATTCCTCTTCATTTAAGAAACATCATTATATATTCTGTCTTAAAATGAGCCAAAGCATTTAAACTTAACACATGATTAAATCACGATCACATAATGCTTATTGTCCATGAAAATGAATGCACTTTACAGTAGTTACAATGCAAAAATAAATTATTTGTTGCTTCTCAAAATATACTGAAGCTTAATTCAACAAAATATAACAGTGTATTTTGTGGCTAAAGAACAAGGATATATGTTTGATCGAGCATGTTTAAAATCTCAAACTCAAACAAGCTAAAATAAAGACTTAAAACTGCAATGCTGGTCTGAAAGCATGTCTCTGTTACATTTGCAGTTAAAATACCTAACTTTAAGCTTTCTCAACTGAGAAAAACAGATAAATAATCTTAAATCAGCCACAATAGTCTTACACAGTCTGATTCGGCATAGTATTTTATATTTAAAGCAGGATCCATATGATTATTTGGCTATAAATAAGATTGTAACTAAGATTGCAAATAATTTTTGTCACTAAAGGGCAAATATATAAGTGTGACTGAGCATTTTGTCTAATGGGCAAACTTAAAACAGCTAAAATAAAGATTTAAAACCACAACCCTGGTCTTAAATTTAGTCTCTGCAATGCAAAAAAATTATTTCTTGTCTTGTTTTCAGTCCAACTATCTACAAACTCTTAAATCAAGAAGCATTTTCTAGACAAGCAAAAAATATTGTCTTGTTTTAGAAATATTAAGTCAAAATTAAGTGAAAGAACAAGCAAAATAAAAAGAAAAAAACTCACTGTTTTAAGGAAAAAATCAGTTAATTTTGATACTACTTAAGTCAATTTTTTTGCTTGTCTATAAAAATCTTCTTAATGTAAGAATATTTAGACATTTGGACTAGAAACAAGACAAAAACTCAGCATTTTTGCAGTGTGATTGTAATTTTGCAACATTTGCAGTTAAAGAAAGATAAATAATCTTAAAACAACCACATTAATCTCACACAATCTGATCCTGCACCGTACTGTATACTTAAAATAAAACCAATAGGGCTAGAAATAAGATTGTAACTCTTCTTTGCAGAGTGAGAGCTTTATAATAACAGAGCCGTGGCATTAAAAGCATTACGTCGAGCACTTTAGCTGTCAGAAAGCTGATTTACGCCAACACGGACGGCTCTGTTCAGGAGTGTCTCGCTCCAGCAGCGTCTGGCGGGGTTTTGCAGATGTTCAGGTGGACTGCACACATAGGGATGATGGTCGTGGGCTTCTGCTGTCTTTTTAATGACAGGAAGTCCGACAGACCCTCGGGAGCTCTTTAAAGGAGGATCTGTGCTTCTACACACTAAAATATATTTATGATTCATGTTTTTATTTTTCCCCATTTATTTCTGCTTTTGAATCGCATTATGGGAGCTTGATCTATCTTCCAACAACTTTTAACTGTGAATAGTTCGAAACAGTGACTTTTAATAGTGTGCAGTGCTATATTGTCTGGGTTGGTGTTGTATATTACGCTACAGAAACCTTGTAATAAACTGCAGCACATTTTCTGTTATTTATACATTATTTCTTATACATATATTATTTCAAGATACTAAAATGTCAATAAAAGTCACTTTGTCAAACTGTAGAGTTGAATTTTCAACATTAAAGTCAACAGAGCAGAGATCAACATCCTATAATGCAGTTCACAACCCAAAACACACTAAATACAGAATATTTTTTACAGTGTATTATGGGATAAACTTTACTGTCCTGGCTGATAACAGCACTGTTCTTTAATGCTTTTCTAATGTTCACTGCGCATCACATGTATTGGATGATCCATCACTACACTGGTAAAAATGCTTTTCTTACTTAGGGCCTTATCATACACCCGGCGCAATAAGGAGCAAGACGTGTTTGCTGCGATGTGTTGCTATTTTCAGACCAGCGCATGGTTGTGCTGGTCTATAAAGGCGGTGTGTTAAGACCAAGTGGCAACCTCCCGCTCTCCCTCGGGAAGCCAATACGGAAGTAACTGAAACTGCAATTCATGTAAATTCCGCTAGTCCTGGCTCCATAATAGAGCAAATTTCTATTGAGCCCACTATTAGAATGGCCAACTTTACAGCAGAAAAAAAGGTGTTTACAGCCTGGTACAAAGAACAATTTTGGTTCATATAGCTAATATTAGCCTTCGTGACAACTGTGAGGGGGGTGAATTTTTTAATAACTCATCCGTTTCCTTTATATTAGGTCATATTAAGTTTGCATAATTAAGGGCGTGGCCACTTGAGTGACAGCTAGGTCTCGCTGGTTGCCGTCACTTCACCTCAGCTGATTACGGCTGATTAGCCGCTGATCTCGGCATATTCATTGTATTTTTGTGTTGTTATATGTGGCTTTACACAGTCAGTTGCCTTTTGGAATTATTTCCTGCAATTATCAGATGATATGGCATGCTGTGTGCACTTAATTGTGCTCACAAGCCATTCACGTGGCCTCCATTTCCCAGGTGAGTGAAATATATAATTATATACCATCTCTGTGAATGTATTTGTTTTATTTAAGATCATTTATCATTTATAATGTTCTTTAGAGCTGTAATGCACTCCAGAATCTGACAGATTATTAGCTGTAGGCTCTAGAACAGTCATCTGAAGCGTTGTCATACAGTGTTCTGCCTGGACTTCATAATTAGCCTTGCATTTACTAACACAGACTATATCTGAAGTGTTTAGAAGTAATTCACACTTTCCTCCTGTTGAAAAACGTCATAAGTGCAATGCTTAGTGGCTTTATGTGTAACGCATTGAGCCACTAAGCATTGTGCTTATGACGTTGCTTATGAAACAGTGTTTTTAAAAGTCTAAACACTTTATTGATAAAGTGTACAACCAAGCACATGTGGTCAGAACACAAACGAGTCGCAGGTGATGAAGTATTAAGCATTTCTCCCTTAGGAAAGCCCGTCTAAGCAGGGCGTCTGTAGATCCGCTCACGCTCCGCCTCTTTGCCCTTGTATGGTATGCCCGGGGTTGGTGCGATGACGCGCGAACAAAATGGCGACGGTCGGCCACGCCTTCTAGTAGCTTCTTTTGGGTTCTTCATAAACCTATGGGTGACGTCACGGATACTACATCCATATCTTTTACAGTCTATGGTTAAGACGCATTGTTGGTGCGTTGCTATTTTGTGGAACTGATATAGACTGCACAAGATTGCGTTAGTTGTGTGTCTTAAACGCATGTACAGCAATACACAAATATCTTTATAAATGAAAAAGAATTAAATAATTAAAATGTTACAATAATGATTCTTTCTACATAAGTATAAACACCACTGCCTTCATGCCTTCTTCACCTCGGGAGCTTTTTTCAGTTTATTCATGACAAATTGCTTTTGTATAATGTTATTTTTATTATTATTATCATTATTATTTATTATATGCGTATTTATATTTGTTTTATTAAACACAAGTTTAGATTTGTCCATCTGTTTTGGACCATATGGGGCATAGGCCGTTTGTTTGATATAACTCAGTTGTTTGACCACACTTCATTATTATTGTTCATTCATTCCTTTGCTGGAAATTAGAACTGAATTTAGAAATAGTTTTGAAACTAATCTTTGTGCTTAACAAACAAAATTAAATATGTAGGCTGATTGATGTCTTCAGTGGAGTACAAACAACACCGTTTCATCCATGAAAGAGAGAAAGAGAAAGTAAAGAGGCTGAATGGAGGAGACTCGTTCTTTATCCTCGCGCTGCAGATGCTCTGTTTAACTGTTTTCTCGCTAGTGAAGCGTTCAGTTATTACACTTACTAAGTCCGCCATGTGAATAGCAAATGCGCCACAGCGTGACACAACTGACTCTTAAAAGGAATGAGAGATGAGACTCTGATTGGTTTATTCTCAAAACACACCTAGAATTCATTAAGAGAATAAGCACAACCCTATTAGACCAAGCGCCCCTTAGCCCTTACCCCTACCCCTCGTTTTGCGTGTTCATGTGAAGGGGTAGTGGTGTCCCAATTCTCTTTAGCTTGAAGGCGTAGAGCTAAGGGCAAGGGGTATACACCCCTTCGAACGAAGATTTTTCAGGACCACACTCGAAACCATGGGGTAAGAAAATTTACCCTTATTTAGTTTCACTGCACCCGGAAGTAAGGAGAGTCACAAATTAGTATTTTTTGTCATTGTTATGAATTTTTACAACAAACAAGCACATGTTTAATATATTCATAACCACGTAAATGTTTAACCGTCATGCTTTAATAAAAAAACGCTAAAATAAAACCCCCTAAATTTGCCGATCTATAATCCCTAATCATAACTCCTGCACAGCAGTCCCACAACATTCTGACTCTCGATGACACTCGAACACCCTGTCAGAGCAGTCTAGTGGCTGAGAATGAGCGTTTTACAGTGTCTGCTATAATGTTAATCTTGTTTTCGTGTGTTTACATAGATGAATATGGCCACCGTGTAAATGCACAGTATAGTCATGATCTTATTGCCTCATTAGATCATTATGATAGCATAATATAAGCCTTCAGTGATTTCCTGAAGATAAACACCAAAAAATAACACAACTGGAATAACTCCAGCAGTCGCGATGGTCTGATCTCATATGAAGCAAGAGATCATGATGACGTGTGCAGGTGCTGTAGTGCTGTCCTAATTCTTAGGGGTTAATTTTGAAGCCCTTCCCCTTCACACTCGTTTTTAAGGCCCAAGGGAAAGGGGTAGGGGTACAAAAATAGAATCGGGATTGGGCCTTTGTCTTTAAAACAAGCAAAGTAATCTTCCATTGGCGTAAGCAAAATACTCTTATTTTTCCTTTTGACAAAAGATTACTTTGCTTAAAATACCTAGCTTAAAGCTTTACCAACTAAAGTAAATAAAGAAAAATAATAATCCTACACAATCTGATTCTGCACAGAGCTGTACTCTTCAAATAAAATCAATACGATTTTTTGGCCTAGATATAAGTTTGTAACTCTTTACTGAGTTTGCAGAGTCCTTGTTTCTAGTCCAAATATCTAAAAAGTATTCATTCAAGAAGCATTTTCTAGACAAGTAAAAACTATTGTTTTGTTTTCAGAAATTAGGAGTCAAAATTAAGTGTTTTCTTTAAAACAAGCAAAATAATCTGCCAATGGAATAACAAGTAACATAATCTTGTTTTCACTTTGAAATAAGATTATTCTGTTTACCCCATTGGCAGATTAGTTTGCTTGTTTTAAGGAAAAACTCACCTAATTTTGACAAATTATTCCTGAAAACAAGACTATAATTTTTTCTTGTCTAAAATTTTGTTTAGATATTTGCACTAAAAACAAGATGACTCTAAGTAAGAAAAGCAGTGTAAATGTTTGTGCAACTTGGTCTGGTTTCTTACTGTAACTTGTTTTATGCATGGTTGTTTCTTGTTGAGTTGACATAATGATGACTCGGTGTTATGCAATATTAAAACGGCTTGCAATTTCCTTAAAAAAAGCACATGATAATCAAGCATGATGTCTTTCAAGCTTAAGTCATGAACAGCACAGTTAATGATCAAACGCTTTTCTTCTTCCAAAGCGATTAAATCCCACGTGCTTTTCTCCGCCTTTTTCCATTCTCCTCTTCATTCTCCGTCCAGCTCAATTACACTGACGGATGTAAAGCAGCTACAGATTAGTATATGCAGACGCTCGTGTGATCTGCTTGGCTCTGTTTTAGACCCAGTCGGCTGAAATAATATTATGGTGCAATGGTTAAAAAACAAGCAAGGAAAATAAAAGCCTTTTTTTTTTTTAAACCAGGACATGCATGCTGTCAAAGGACGTACTACAGTTCAGGATGTCAGAGTTCATGAAACGCAGTCTGGCAGCGCATGCCGTCTGAATTCTGCACCGCTGAGTAACTGGCTTATCATCAAATACAGACTGAGGAGTGTGTGTGTGCACATCTGAAAACACTAGTAATGCCACTCTTCCTCCTTAGAAACACTTCAGCTTCGATTAGACACCGTTAATAAATCATGACTGGGAAAAGCTGGCTTAAAAACTTTAAATATGACAGAAAACATGTTTCAAGCTGTAACTGAATCATTAAACTTTAAACCCGTTTAAATGTAAAAATCATTGAAAAGTTGCGTTAAACAAATAAAGATGCTTTAGATTGTATTGAGACAATATGTTAAATCATTCTCTGATATCTACATAGTAGGTACTGTATGTGGCTTAGGTACACACTCAAATTCTCCAGAAACAGTTTTACTAGTCCATTTAGAGTCCCAGGAGTTAACCCTGTAGGATTTGGTTGGTTTTGACCATATTAAGAAAGGGACATTAATATTAATGAGTTCTGTTCTGATGCTCAAGCTGCACATGTTAGTGTCTGACACTCTCTCAACAACTACAACAACTGAAGAATTACCACAACAGATCAATCACTAGTTGTGTTACCATAGCAACTATAGATACGCCATAGAAGGTCAATTAATATAGTGTTAGTGTTACCATAGAAACAATATAATTGCCACAACAGATCAATCATTATAGTTGTTGTGTTGTCATAACAACTGTAGTATCGCTGTTACAGATCTATCACTGTAGTTGTTGTGTTACCATAGCAACTATAGAATCACCACAACAGATCAGTCACTTTAGTTGTTGTGTTACCATACCAACTATAGAATCGCCATTACATATTAATCACTGTAGTGGTTGTGTAACCATAGCAACTACAGAATTGCCAGTACAGATCAATCACTACAGTTGTGTTACCATAGAAACTATAGAATTGCCACAACAGATCAGTCACTTAAGTTGTTGTTACCATAGCAACTATAGAATCACCACAACAGATCAGTCACTTAAATTGTTGTTACCATAGCAACAATAGAATCACCATTACAGATCAATCACTATAGTTATTGTGTTACCTTAGCAACTATAGAATCACGACAACAGATCAATCACAACAGTCGTTGTGTTACCCTAGCAACTACAGAATCACCACTACAGAGGAATCACTATAGTTGTTGTGTTACCGTAGCAACTATAGAATCACGTCAACAGATCAATCACTACAGTTGTTACCATAACAACAATAGAATCACCACAACAGATTAATCACTATAGTCGTTGTGTTACCCTAGCAACTATAGAATCACCACAACAGATCAATCACTATAGTTGTTGTGTTACCCTAGCAACAATAGAATCACAACAACAGATCAATCACTATAGTTGTTGTGTTACCATAGCAACTATAGAATGACAACAACAGATCAATCACTATAGTTGTTGTGTTACCCTAGCAACTATAGAATCATGACAACAGATGAATTACTACAGTCGTTGTGTTACCCTTACAACTATAGAATCACCACAACAGATCAATCACTATAGTTGTTGTTACCCTAGCAACTATAGAATCACAACAACAGATCAATCACAATAGTTGTTGTGTTACCCTAGCAACTATAAAATCACTGTCATGATTCTGCCACTCTGTTCTTGTTAGTTCTTGTTTTGGTGGCGGAGTCCTGACACTACTCCTGTCATGTTTTGTCATTGTGCGTGTCGCTGTATGAGCGCCGATCGTGGGCGCACTTGGACCCTGCGCGTTCCCGCTTTACGCGAGCGCGCGGAGTTTGGGCGTGTTTACGGTTGTGCGCTCTCGTCCGGGTGTTTCTGTTTGTCTGTTTGCAGCGTGGTGTTTCAGTCCCAGCGTCTCTGTCTAGTTGGGTTCGGTTTCGGTCGGCACTGGGATGAAGCACGAACGCTGCGTCTGTGTGAGCACACGGTGAGTGTTTTCATTCATTGTGTGCTCCTGTCTCGCGTCAGTCTTCTGTTGGTGTTGTGTTTGGCACGTGGCGTATGTTTACATGCGCCACGTGCTTGTGTGTGTGTTATGTCATGTGCTCGTCAGTCTATTGTCTAGCCCCACCCTTCTTGTTAACTCCTTATTAGTTCATTTGGTTCACCTGTTTGTTTATTGATTTACTACCGCTTATAATCTCCTCCATGTCTGCTGTCCTGTGCCAGTTCGTCTTGATTATTCTCTGTGTCTGTTCCTGATGTTTGCACTCGATGCTATCCCGTCCTGATCCCTGCCAGCCTGCCCAGTTTGGTTTGTTTGTTTATTTGTTATTTTGTTTGATTAGTGTTTTCCCCCTCGGGGTTGTTTGTTTTCCCTTTTTGTTTTATTTTATTATAAATAAATATTCTCATTTTGCATTTGGGTCCTCGCCTCCTTTTCCCTTACACCCAACCGTGACAATCACGACAACAGATGAATCACTAGAGTCGTTGTGTTACCCTGGCAACTATAGAATCACCACAACAGATCAATCACTATAGTCACTGTGTTACGCTAGCAACTAAAGAATCACAACAATAGATGAATCACTACAGTCGTTGTGTTACCCCAGCAACTATAGAATTACCACAACGGGTCAATCACTGCAGTCGTTGTGTTACCCTAACAACTATAGAATCACCACAACGGATCAATCACTATAGTCACTGTGTTACTATAGCAACTATAGAATCACCACAACAGATGAATCACTACAGTTGTGTTACCCTAGCAACTATAGAATCACCACAACAGATCAATCACTATAGTTGTTACCCTAGCAACTATTGAATCACGACAACAGATCAATCACTATAGTTGTGTTACCCTAGCAACTATAGAATCATGACAACAGATCAATCACTATAGTTGTGTTACCCTAGCAACTATAGAATCACCACAACAGATCAATCACTATAGTTGTGTTACCCTAGCAACTATAGAATAACCACAACAAATCAATCACTATAGTTGTTACCCTAGCAACTATAGAATCACCACAACAGATCAATCACTATAGTTGTTCTTACCCTAGCAACTATAGAATCACCACAACAGATCAATCACTATAGTTGTTACCCTAGCAACTATAGAATCACCACAACAGATCAATCACTATAGTTGTTACCCTAGCAACTATAGAATCACCACAACAGATCAATCAATACAGTTGTTCTTACCCTAGCAACTATAGAATCACCACAACAGATCAATCACTATAGTTGTGTTACCCCAGCAACTACATAATCACCACAACAGATCAATCACTATAGTTGTGTTACCCTAGCAACTACAGAATCACCACAGCAGATCAATGACCATAGTTGTGTTACCCTAGCAACAATAGAATCACCACAACAGATCAATCACTATAGTTGTGTTACCCTAGCAACTATAGAATCACCACAACAGATCAATCACTATAGTTTTGTTACCCTAGCAACTATAGAATCACCACAACAGATCAATCACTATAGTTTTGTTACCTTAGCAACAATAGAATCACCACAACAGATGAATGACTATATTTGTTGTTACTACAGAAACAATAGAATCACCACAACAGATGAATTCAATTCTGTAATGCAGTGTGGTTTAACAGCACATCAATGTTTAGTATCAATGACTCTAGTATTTGTTGTCATGTGGTGAGCTTGTTTTAGCTGAATGAGCAGTAATTCAGGCTAATTGTGCAGGAACATGAGGATGCAGTTACCAGATTTGACAGGCCAGAAGATGAAGTGTGGTGTGCTGGTGTTCATCCGTCTTCATCAAGCGAGGCTCGGCCTGATGAAAGACTGCAGATTGAGCTGGAGGTGCGCAGGGGTCTGTGTGGGGTCCGCTTTCGCTCGCTTGCTCTGGAATTCTGGAAAGAGTGAATCCCGATAACATTCTTGTCCAGTCAAAGGTGGCTTCTGTTTGTCCAGGGATTATCCAGGAACAGGCACGGCTGGTGTGGATGTGCTGTGATCTTTTATCGTTTGTTTCAGGAAACGGAGAGCTAATCTCTGATGCTTAAACTATCAGCTGTTTCATGAAGAGATGCTTTTATGAGAGAAAGGTGGAATCCAGGGGGTTTAGATAACTAATCGCAGTTTTAAGTGATTGTTCATCATTTGCACAGTTAAATGTTGCTTCAATCCCATGTTACTTTTTTTTTATTGCTTTGGAACACAATGTCCTGGCATTTCTTCTTTTTTATATTAACTGTTCTTTTTAAACAGAAATCAATACTTTTATTTGGCAATGGTGCATTACATTGGTCAAAAGAGGCAGTAAGGAGATTTCTAATGTTACCAAATATGTTTATTTAATATATTTGAACTTTTCAAAGCATCCTATAAAGAAATAAACATGTTTCCACAGCATTGTTTCCAACATTTTTGGAGTAACAATGCTGAAAACTCAGTGATATTTTAAATGAAATACATTGTCAATTATATTTCAAAATATAATTGAGACTTGTGGAGCTGCACATTGATGGATTTGCTCCTCAGTGTTTGGACTTTCAGCAGTGAACATTAAACCACACTGAACTGAACTAAACTGAACTCTTAAAGGGCACCTATGGTGAAAAATCTGCTTTTCAAGCTGTTTGGACAGACTTATGTGTAGGTATAGTCTATAGACTGTCATATTGTGGTGATATAAACACACCCAGTCCTTTTTTTTCAATTTAACAACATAAAAAGGGTGGACCAATTGGAGCGGTTTTCAGACCGACTGCAACTTCACGTAGGAGTGCGATCCCCCCGCCCACCAATATTGATTGACAGGTGCGCATTACCATATCCTCAGTATGTTGTTTCACGTCCGCCATTTTTACCGTGTGAGTCAAAGCGACGTCACCAAAGAAACACCCTTGCTCTATTTTAGATGTAAGGCTCATTGGGCTCAACATTCACCATGTTATCGCTCTCCTCGCCACCAGTGTTTGTGAGTTTTGGTGGGTTTGCATACATGTGTACTTTTCATTGCGTCTTCCTTAAACTTCAGCGGTTTGCATTTCCCGCGGTCACAGAAGCTCCTTGTCATCTTAACTAGGTGCAGCTGGAAAGTGTGAGCACGTTGCCTCACGTGCGCGTCCCTCCATTGGAAATAACAAACTAACGACGCGCAGCGCCATGCATTTCGCGGTGTCGCGGATCAAAGTGAGGACCGGGAGGGTGTCGCGGATGAAAGTGAAGACCGGGGGGTTCGCTCACTATTCTGCCGCCTAGGTCGCCTCTATGGACGCGCTGGCCCTGCTCAGGACACTGTTTATATTTCTTCCGCTCCACAGAGCGTTATCTGAATAGTTTCATTTTAAATAACATGCGAATGTGCGCGTCTGGTATGCTGTGTCGTGGCTCTAAGCGGCGCATCCGGTGTATGACGCCCTTTAGTTATATCCTCAAGCAGGTCGTACACCAGAAGCGCCGCTCGAGGACATGCAGCGTCGCGCCACGCAGCGGCATGCATTTCTGAAATCTTAACATAAGTTTCTATCAGGTGACACACACCGGCGCCGCAAGTGTGCGATACTTTCAACTGTCATGTGCGCGCCGTGCTGTGGCGCATCCGGTGTGTGATGCCCTTCAGTCAAAGTTAATTCAGTGTGCTTGGTTATTAGTCTAGGTGTAGGCTACAAGCTCGGAGCTTTAAACTAGCACACAGTTGGCTGTAAAACTATACAAAGACACAAATGATTGTGTAGTCTCTGCTTGGTCTGTGTCCGAGTCGTACATGTACGGCTGAATGCTGGTCCTCTCACTCATGTTGCTTCTCTCTGTCTGTTGCCATAGGGAGCTCTTGGCTCCGCCCCCTTGTTAAGTTGGGCGGGAAGTCGAAACTAATTTTCATGTGAAGCAACAAGCCCCTAAAACAGCGAACTGTGTACACGCCCCCAAAATGACACTTTTTAACACATCAAAATAAAAAAATCTGAATTGTGTTTTGAACTGAACCTAAACTGGCACACTCAGAAGAACCATAATATTAATATTACAGCTTAAAAAAGGGGTAAAATAGGTGCCCTTTAAAACTGGACTGACACAGTTTCAGTTTACTATAATCTATGTTAAGCTGCTTTGACACAATCTACATTGTAAAAAGCTCTAGAGAAATAAAGATGAATTGAATTGAATATAATATTGCAATAAATACATAAAGTAGTAGGATACATATCAATATGTTTACATCTTTTTATGAGTCAGAAACTGGAGATCTCAGTTTCCTGTTGCCATCAGATATATTTTATAAATGGATTTTACTGTACATTACTTCAATTCACGTAAGTGTGAAATAATATACTTATTCTGATCCACATTCATTCAAATATATACAGTTGAAGTCAGAATTATTAGCCCCACTGTTTTAATAGCTCATCTCTAATAACTGATTTATTTTATCTTTGCCATGATGACAGTAAATAATATTTGACTAGATATTCTTCAAGACACTTCTATACCGCTTAAAGTGACATTTAAAGGCTTAACTAGGTTAATTAGGGTAACTAGGCAGGTTAGGGTAATTAGGCAAGTTATTGTATAATGATGGTTTGTTCTGGAGACAGTCGGAAAAAATATATAGCTTAAAGGGGCTAATAATATTGACCTTAAAATAGTTTTTAAAAAATTAAAAACTGCTTTTATTCTAGCCGAAATAAAACAAATAAGACTTTCTCCAGAAGAAAAAATATTATCAGACATACTGTGAAAATTTCCTTGCTCTGTTAAACATCATTTGGGAAATATTTAAAAAAGAAAAAAAAATCAAAGGGGGTGAATAATTCTGACTTCAACTGTACAAGAGCTACATATATAAATATAGTCGGAGACAAAATAAATGGTAACACTTTATTTTGATGGTCCATTTGAGTATTAGTAGACCGTCTGCTTAATATCTGTTGATACTGACATTTAACAGTCCTTCAACAGACGTTTAACTGACTATAAGAAACTTTGCAAGTACATGTCAACTTACACTAACCCTAACCCCAACCTAACAATCTACTTATAATCTAATGAGAATTAATTGACATGTAGATGCAATGTAACTTATATTCAACAAATGGACCATCGAAATAAAGTGTGACCAAATAATTAACCGTCCTGTTAAATTAAGTATTTCCCAAGTGCTCTTTAATTAAGAGAAGTTTTTTTTTCCAGTACATTTTTAAACACTTCTATTTTAATAATTAATTTCTAATATATTAACTTGTTTGTGTAAATATATTTGAAGAAATGTTTATTTATATTTAGATATAAACTGTAAAAAAAATGAAGTCAGTAAAACAATCCTTATTTCCTTTTGCTTTTTCTTGTTCACTCAACTGTTGAAAACATCAGCTGCACTGACCTAAAATTATTTATCAGTAATACAAAAAACATTTAGTTGGTTAACATAAGATTATTAGTTTTCTGGAGAGGTGAACCACTCTGTAACAGCTTTTTAAGTTGTGCCAACTGAACATTATTCGTTTGCAGAACTGGAATGCCTGAAGTTGAGTGAATAAAAAAACCAAACATAATCCTTATTTCCTTTCGTTTTTGTCTTGTTTGCTCAACTTTTGAAAACATCAGCTGCACTGACCTGAAATGTCTGAAGTTGAATGAACAAAAAACTAAGGTTGGTACTAAGAATGAATACATTATCAGAACAAACAAACATAGTTCAGTTGAAAATAAATAAATAAAACAGAGACAAATGTTAACAAAAGATTTATTAGACACAGAATTAGAAACAGGACAGGAGGTAAAACAACAATAATGGTAAACAAGACAAGGATCAAAACATGGCAGAACAAACAGGAGAAAATGCTTTGTAATGCTTCACAGGGAAAAGCAAGACTCAGCAAAGGGTCTGTGTGAATGAGGTGTTTTTATAATCCAAGGAATCAGTGCATCATGAGCTTCCAGCTGTGTGTGTGTAATCAGGAGCAACCAGAAGCTGATTCCTCCATTTGAATTATTGTTTGAGCATTTGATTTGTCGTTTAATTATTACAGGATTTTATCGAGTTCTTGAAAATTAAATATCAAATACATTTGATTTCTCATTTGAAAATAAATTTTAATTTATTATTTGATCATTTGAGTGTTTGGTTTATCGTTTGGGTAGTTGTTTTGAAAGTTCGATTTATTAGTTGATCTTTTTAGACATTTTAATTTTAATTTTGTGAGGAAAAAACTTATAATAACCATAATAACCATATGTATATATAACCATATATATATATATATATATATATATATATATATATATATATATATATATATATATATATATATATATATATATATATACA
>LR812537.1:57723403-57863403 GCA_903798195.1 Danio kyathit | reverse complement strand
ACAACTATAGTAATTGATCTGTTGTGGCAATTCTGCAGTTGGTATGGTAACACAACAACTATAGTGTTTGATCTGTTGTGGTGATTTTACAGTTGCTATGGTAACACAACTATAGTGATTAATCTGATGTGACGCTTCTGTAGTTGCTATGGTACTACAACAACTATAGTAATTGATCTGATGTGGCAATTCTGTAGTTGCTATGGTAACACAACAACTATAGTGTTTGATCTGTTGTGGTGATTATACAGTTGCTATAGTTACACAACTATAGTAATCGATCTGATGTGACGATTCTGCAGTTGCTATAGTAACACAACAACTATAGTAATTGATCTGTTGTGGCGATTCTGTAGTTGCTATGGTAACACAACAACTATAGTAATTGATCTGATGTGGCAATTCTGTAGTTGCTATGGTAACACAACAACTATAGTGTTTGATCTGTTGTGGTGATTATACAGTTGCTATAGTTACACAACTATAGTAATCGATCTGATGTGACAATTCTGCAGTTGCTATAGTAACACAACAACTATAGTGATTGATCTGTTGTGGCGATTCTGTAGTTGCTATGGTAACACAACAACTATAGTAATTGATCTGATGTGGCAATTCTGTAGTTGCTATGGTAACACAACAACTATAGTGTTTGATCTGTTGTGGTGATTATACAGTTGCTATAGTTACACAACTATAGTAATCGATCTGATGTGGCGATTCTACAGTTGCTATGGTAACACAACAACTATAGTGATTGATCTGTGGTGGTGATTCTACAGTTGCTATAGTAACACAACAACTATAGTGATTGATCTGTGGTGGTGATTCTACAGTTGCTATAGTAACACAACAACTATAGTGATTGATCTGTGGTGGTGATTCTACAGTTGCTATAGTAACACAACAACTATAATGATTGATCTGTTGTGGCGATTCTGTAGTTGCTATGGTAACACAACTATAGTGTTTGATCTGTTGTGGCAATTTTATAGTTGCTATGGTAACACAACAACTATAGGAATTGATCTGTTGTGGTGATTCTGTAGTTGCTATGGTAACACAACAACTATAGTGACTGATCTGATGTGGCGATTCTGTAGTTGCTATGGTAACACAACAACTATAGTGACTGATCTGATGTGGCGATTCTGTAGTTGCTATGGTAACAACAACAATAGTGACTGATCTGATGTGGCGATTCTGTAGTTGCTATGGTAACACAACAACTGTAGTAATTGATCTGTGCTGACAGACAAAATGCTTGTCTCTGGAATCTTGTCATGTCCCGTGTAGTCACTATATGGTGTTATTCTAAGTAAATCTCTGTATTTTCATGTTCTCTTCTGTGCATATTCACTACAACCAGACCCTTGTGGTGTTAATAAACCCAAGAGAAAAGATGGGATTTCCTGCGTGACCTTTCATGTGCTCTGAGAAAATGTTGCTTTAGGAATGACCGTCTCCATCATTAGCCGAAGGTCTCAGAAACTATATTTCAGCTCAGCTAGTGATTAAACATGTCAACTTTTCCATTAAATCAAAATCAAGAGTGTAATGGATGAACTGCGAGAGTGTTGGACAGAAAGATTTAGAGAAATGATGAGCAATAATGCAAGCCTCCTTTGAGAAACTAAAGAGAGTCCAGAAAAAGCAGGAAATCAAATCTGTGTGTGTGTTTACCTTGTTTTTCTAACATTGTGGGGATCGGATGTCCTCACATGTATAGCAGCATCAGTACATTTTGACCATTTTTTTGGTCTCCATGAGAAAAACAGCGCATAAATCACATATATACAGTTGAAGTCAAAATGATTCGCCATCCTGTGAATTTTTCTTCTAATTATTCCCTAAATGATATTGAACAGATTCTGGAATTTTTCACAGTATGTCTGATAATAGTTTTTCTTCTGGAGAAAGTCTTATTTGCTTTATTTCAGCTAGAATAAAAGCAGTTATTAATTGTTTTAAACCTAATTTAAGGTCAATAATATTAGCCCCTATTAAGCAATATTTGTTCTGGATAGTCTACAGAACAAACCAGTTATACAATGACTTGCCTAATTACCCTAACTTTACCCTAATTAACCTAGTTAAGCCTTTAAATGTTAAGCTGAATACTAGTGTCTTGAAGAATATCTAGTCTAATATTATTAAGATAAAAGAGATCAGTTGTCGATGTCAATTTTGTTTACAGTATATAGCACTATTAAACACAACCAGAGGTTGACCAATGTGCTGCACAATACACATCACAAAAAAGAAAAATATAAAATTATAGCTAAAACAGACAATTTTTATTGATAAAATGCCAAATTAAAGAGGTAAGTTTTCAACCTAGATTTGAAACAGAAAGAGATTAAACAGATCTAATACACAGAGGCAGAGCATTCCACAACCTAGTACCAGCTACCAGTGGTGTAAAGTACTTGAGTAAATGGACTTCGTTACTTTACTTAAGTATTTTTTTGGCTACTTTGTACTTGTACTGATTATCAAAAATATAAGCAACTTTTACTCTTTACTTGACTACATTTTTGATTGAATATATGTACTTTTTACTCCACTACATTTGAACGGATGCTTACCGTTACTCGTTACATTGTGATTGTGCGCGACAAGTCGGCATCTTTATCTACCACAGCTAATTTGTTGGGCGGATGAGGCGATATCGCCATCTGCAGGGTGCTGAATGTACTGTATGCTATTTATGAGCTAAATCATGTGAACGTGAATTAGCAGCTTGCCTAATACCAGGTGTTTAATTAGCAACATGGCTGCAGCCAGTGATGAAGCCGAAGCTTGAATTTATGTGTAGTTTACTAAGTTGAAAAATAACAGTGCTCCTCTTTGTTTAATTTTAATACAGAGAAAACATAATTAATCAATTGAAAAACTACTCAAAATAAAAATATTGCCCCCCTCTGATACTGAGAGATGAATCACATCAAAGTCAGCTCTGATTTTATTTTACTACGTTTTACTACTTTTTTTTTTTTTTTAATTGTTTGTGGCTTTTTTGAACATTTGAGTTTGACTGAGACTTTTTGTTCTATTTTTTAAATATATTTTGTTCTGCCATTTTATAACATTAAGGTGTTCAATTTAATTTATATATTAGGAAAATTAAACCTTTCTTGGTGTTCTTTGAGCCTACATTCAGTATGAGTAAAATACTCAAGTTCTTTTAAAATCGAATACTTTAATACTTTTACTCAAGTCTTATTGGAATTGGTGACTTGTAAGTTGTAATGGAGTAATTTTTACAGTAAGGTATCTGTACTTTTACTCAAGTATGGTTTTCAGGTACTCTTTACACCTCTGCCAGCTACTGCGAAGGCACAGTCACCTCTGCATTTCAGCCTCGACTTAGGCATACATAACAATCTCTGGCTAGATGACCGAAGAGACCGATCAGGTTGATGCTCAATCAAAATGTCTGACAGATAAGAAGGTGCCAGGTCATTTAGAGATTTAAAAACTAAGAGAAGAATTTTAAAAGTGACTCGATAGTGCACTTGCAACCAGTGCAAAGAGGCAGCATTTTGAACTAATTGTAAACGGGATAAGGTTGTATGACTAATCACAAAGTTAGTACAATAGTCCAGCCTAGTGGAAAAAAAGCATGGATTATTTATCTAGATAGAATAGATTTAAAGGTGCTGTATGTAAGTTTTTGACTCTTCTAAAGCATAAAAATACAATAATATGTGTGCAGATATTTAAGAAACATCCCAAGTGAACATACTTGTTTAACTGACAAACAAGGCTGAAGTCAGATATTCTGCTTTGAAAATGTTTTTTCCGTGCCGGAACGAAGTCTTTGTTTAGGTAATTTTCACATGCACATGCCAGTTTAGCCAATTATAATTCAGCACCCCGGGTTGCCTTGTTGGAAAACAGCATATTTCATTCATTCATTCATTCAGAAAGACTCTGAAAGCATGCGTCCATGAGCGAAATGCTACAGTGTAGTGGAAAGTATCAGATGTCAAAATGAGACAGATTCAGTTCCACATGACGTTAATTAGCAAATGACATAAATATTAGGAACGTGAGCAGGTTACATCGCGTGTCCTAACAACACGCTGTGACGAGATTGTTATGAGTGATGAGCCATTTGGCTGTTTGCACCACAAAACACGGCAGAAATTTAAATACAGCCTTTCAGAAGCACAGAATATGCACTCACTCACAAAACGGTAAGGTTTAGAATCTATTTAATACATGTTAACCCTCTTTAACATCATTAAAGGTGAAGTGAACTTTCTGCTTTCAGTATATGGTAATACACGTCATGTAAAATGCATTCAAACTCGCATTGTTAGCATTTAGCACTGAATAAAGCACACGAGGCTTACCTGAGGTGATCTGTCATAGGTTTCTGTTGTTCAGCTGTGAGAAATAGAAGCCGCTTCTAATAAATCAATTTGAGGTGTTGGTTAGAACCAAAACTCCTTTTAATATGGAGAATATTCCCTCAATCGCGTGTCGTTGCTTTTATTTAGAACACAGTTTAAAATCCCTCAAACTGGCAACCCGGCGTACCTTTATTATGATTCAGGACTGCAATACCTAGTTCAACCACTGGGTGTCAAACTTACATACTGCACCTTTAACTGTTTTTAAGAGTTGAAGCTGAAAGAAGCAGGATTTAACCACTGCATTTATCTGTTTGTCAAAGCTCAAGTCATCATCCAGAATAACACTCAGATTTTTTACCCGGGGCTTCATGAAAAACTTGATTTTTCATGATTAACTATAGGTGCTCTTAGTTATTGTCACGATTCATGGATCTGTGTGTTCCTTCTGTATGTTATGTGTTGCCTTAAGCCTGGTTTATACTTCTGCGTCAAGTGATCGCCATAACCCACGGCTCAAGCCTCACGCGTAGCCGTGCATTTATACTTCTGCGCGCTGTTTCTGTTTCTCTGCAATAACACTTCCGAAACGCTAGCTGGCAGTAGGTGTTTATGTTTCTCTGTGTCGAGTTTCTTCGCTGGTTTTTTTGTTTTTCCTGAACACTTCCTTAATGTACAAGTGGCTCAAACTCGCTCATTTTGAGGCGGGAACCGTCGGACGTGGAACAACTTTAATCATGAGGTAAACACAAAACAACAGTCTCCATCTGGAGCTCCTTCACGAGACTCCACACTTGTAAACACTCGCTGCATCGGGCGCGCGGCTCTCACCTCCGCCCACACTCGTCAGCGCTACCAAGCCGACCAATCACAGAGCTTGCGCTACGCGTACGCGTTACATTTTTTGAGAGGTGCGCGTCAACGACGCCAACGGCCACGGCTAGGGGCTATGCGTCCACGCGTAGGCTGCGCCGTAGCATACGCGTGCGCTTGACGCAGAAGTATAAATCGGCCTTTATGTGTTGTCGTGTGCGCGGGTGTGTGCTTGTTTACCTTCTGGGTTGACAGCGTGCTATTGAATCAGCTGACGTATCAGCTGAGTAAATCATCCTCCAGCTGATTCCTATTTCACTGGCTTTATATTTCAGCCTGTAGTTACTGCTGGTTATCAGTCCGTTGTTTGTTCTTGTCCCTGTCTGCTCGTCTCATAGGATGCCCTGCTGATTGTTCGTCGGATGACGATTTCGTTTGGTCTGTTGGAGTTCTTTGTTTTGAACTTTGCTTTTTCTCATGTGCTCTGGCTACAAGCCATTTGGTGTCCTTTGATTCTTATTAAATTTTACTTGCACTTGGATCCTCTCTGTCTGGTGTCGTGACAGTTATTAGAATTTAACTAAAACTATTGTGATTAGAAATGTGCTGAAAACAATCAGACCAGGGGGGTCTAATAATTCAGACTTCAACTGTATTTAAGTATATTTCGAATGTAAAAATGTAAAACCCAAAAAGTTAAGGTAACACAAACCGTTTGAGGAAACCAATTGCAACAAACCATTTAAGTCCAAAACCTAATCCTATCTGTACGTTCACACCGAAAGCGGCGAGAGCGTCAAAGTAGCCGGAAGTCATTCATTTTCAATGGGAGCCGGCGGCGATAGGTGGCGAGGAGCAGCGCGGCGCGTCTTCGCCGGTGTGAGCGTCGAGGAGAGTTGAAATCAAGTCAACTTTATGGTAATGATCTGTGACGCGGTTCGGCGGTAAGCAATCAGAATGTAGAAGTCCACCGCTTGAGAGGAGTCAGAGAACACAGTCACTGTGAACTTTGGTTCCGACCACAGTTGTTCCCAAGGGTTTTAATATTACGGTCGCTGGATTTATAATTATTTGCAATGTTTTCTTACTGGAACGTAGATTTAAAAAGTTACTGGCGACTTACTGATGTGCATCAATGTTATATATATATTTTTCTTTAAAAAAAGCGGGAATTTCATGCGACAATACAAAACAGTATTGCTGCTTCAGAATATTGCAGGCATTTAGACACATCCTGGAGCAAAGCCACATAACATGCAACTAGATCTTCCGTAGTTAAGTGAATTTGATAATAAGTGTGCAACACCTTCACACTAGAAAGCATGTTTTATGCGGGAGTGTTACTGATATGATATGCTGCAACGGCTCCTTTAAATACGAGATCAACGTGTAGCGAATTTTGACGCTCTCGCCCCCAGAGCTCAAGGCAGACAGCGTTGCGGCCAGGGCTGCTTTCGGTGTGAACGTACAGTAATGAGTACTGTGAACTTAATCCATTTAAGTTGAAGTAATTTAATTAACTCTTCACAACTGAGCTCAAAACTCTTTTCAAATCAGTAGAACTGATTTTAACTTTCAGTAAATTTTGAGTTAACGACACTCATTTCATTTGATAAAGTTGACTGTTGGGTTTAACAGTGTATACATGCATTTAAGGTTTGTGTGATATTAACAACAACAACAACAACAACAACAAAAGCCTCAATATCTTTTTGGGCATGTTTTTGTGTTGGTCTGGTTGGCCTGTTAAATAATTGTGACATTAAAAATGGCCGTCTTAAAGAGTTTCACTAAATCAGTCATTCAAATGATTAATTCAAAACTGCTGATTCATTTAGAAATGAACTAGTGACTGTCTGTATGAATGGATCATCGAATCAAAACAGAATCAGAAAGAGCTTTATTGGCAGGTATTTTCACTTTTGTTTTAGTGACAGAGCTTCTACAGTGCAACAGAATGACAGAGACAGGACAAAAAACATAATAAATATATTTAAGAAACCTATGGGTGACATCACGGATACTACGTCCTTATCTTTTAGTCTATGGTTTGAACGCGCCTAGTCCATACTATTTAGTAAGTACAAAACGCAAAATTAGTAGTGTGTCCAAATGTATAATATTCACAGAAAGTAACCTTTTAAAGCAACTGATGATTTGATACTGAAAATGGTCAGCAATATTATTGTCTTCCCTCTATTTGTCCATTGATGTGATTACTCTTTATATTGTACAACTTATAGCAAAGGATGTTTTGACATGCGTTGTGGTATTTGCCCCGCTCCTCTTCCCAGTGATTTGGATTGAGTTAAAAGGGACATTTATGAGCACTGTCTTTGCTGAACATTCTTCAACTCACAGCGACCAGACAAAATGCTGAGCGCTTAACACAAAATAGATGTTCAGCACCTTGTTTTGCTACTAAGTGTCTTAAAACATGCAACTCTGTGCAGAATTATTAAGCAAGTTGTATTTTTGAGGATTAATTTTATTATTGAACAACAACCATTTTCTCAATGAACCCAAAAAACTCATTAATATCAAAGCTGAATATTTGTGGAAGTAGTTTTTAGTTTGTTTTTAGTTTGAGCTATTTTAGGAGGATATCTGTGTGTGCAGGTGACTATTACTGTGCAGAATTATTAGGCAACTTAACAAAAAACAAATATATCCCCATTTCAATAATTTATTTTCACCAGTGAAACCAATATAACATCTCAACATTCACAAATATACATTTCTGACATTCAAAAACAAAACAAAAACAAATCAGTGACCAATATAGCCACCTTTCTTTGCAAGGACACTCAGAAGCCTGCCATCCATGGATTCTGTCAGTGTTTTGATCTGTTCACCATCAACATTGCGTGCAGCAGCAACCACAGCCTCCCAGACACTGTTCAGAGTGGTGTACTGTTTTCCCTCTTTGTAAATCTCACATTTGATGATGGACCACAGGTTCTCTATGGGGTTCA
The DNA here is from genome assembly GCA_903798195.1 of Danio kyathit. Taxonomy (NCBI): domain Eukaryota; kingdom Metazoa; phylum Chordata; class Actinopteri; order Cypriniformes; family Danionidae; genus Danio; species Danio kyathit. Next base: position 57,855,254 of record LR812537.1, on the reverse strand, counting down.
GCTCAGGTGAACAAGGAGGCCATGTCATTAGTTTTTCTTCTTTTAGACCCTTTCTTGCCAGCCACGCTGTGGAGTACTTGGACGCGTGTGATGGAGCATTGTCCTGCATGAACATCATGTTTTTCTTGAAGGATGCAGACTTCTTCCTGTACCACTGCTTGAAGGTGTCTTCCAGAAACTGGCAGTAGGACTGGGAGTTGAGCTTGACTCCATCCTCAACCCAAAAAGGCCCCACAAGCTCATCTTTGATGATACCAGCCCAAACCAGTACTTTACCTCCACCTTGCTGGCGTCTGAGTCGGACTGGAGCTCTCTGCCCTTTACTGATCCAGCCACGGGCCCATCAAGACTCACTCTCATTTCATCAGTCCATAAAACCTTAGAAAAATCAGTCTTGAGATATTTCTTGGCCCAGTCTTGACGTTTCAGCTTGTGTGTCTTGTTCAGTGGTGGTCGTTTTTCAGCCTTTCTTACCTTGGCCATGTCTCTGAGTATTGCACACCTTGTGCTTTTGGGCACTCCAGTGATGTTGCAGCTCTGAAATATGGCAAAACTGGTGGCAAGTGGCATCTTGGCAGCTGCACGCTTGACTTCTCTCAGTTCATGGGCTGTTATTTTGCGCCTTGGTTTTTGGTTTGGTTTTTCCAGACGCTTCTTGCGACCCTGTTGACTATTTTGAATGAAACGCTTGATTGTTGGATGATCACGCTTCAGAAGCTTGGCAATTTTAAGAGTGCTGCATCCCTCTGCAAGATATCTCACTATTTTTGACTTTTCAGAGCCTGTCAAGTCCTTCTTTTGACCCATTTTGCCAAAGGAAAGGAAGTTGCCTAATAATTATGCACACCTGATATAGGGTGTTGATGTCATTAGACCACACCCCTTCTCATTACAGAGATGCACATCACCTAATATGCTTAATTGGTAGTAGGCTTTCGAGCCTATACAGCTTGGAGTAAGACAACATGCAACAAGAGGATGATGTGCTCAAAATACTCATTTGCCTAATAATTCTGCACTCCCTGTATACAACATTATATGTGTAGCTGTTATGTGCAAATTGGCATGTAAAGAACACTGTAAAACCCAATAAGTTAATATAACTCAAACCATTTGAGGAAACCGATTGCAACAAACCATTTAAGTTCAAAAACTATTCCAAATGAGTACTGTGAACTTCATCCATTTGAGTAAATGAAGCAATTGGAGCACAGTAAAACCCAATTCAAGAGTTCACACTTAGATATTGCTTGACGCTATTAGCAGGTTTGGCATGCTGTCCCAGGAGAGAACCCTAAGCTCGGAGATAATTAAGCCCAGTGATCCCGCCTTGTCGATTGAGCATGTAAGGGGAGTACGAGATCAGTTAGTTCTCAAGAGCTCCCCGTGGTAAAGGAAGAAAGGGGAAGATGAAGTGGATTGGGGGGGGGGGGGGGGGGGGGGGGGTCTTCGGAAACGAAGATAAGGGAGTAATTTTTTCTAGGCTACTTATAGTGAGTTTGGATTAATCTGATTGGCTAACTAGTGATTGTAGATGAGGGACCAGCTGCGGTCAATCATATCACATGCTCTTCTCGAAATTAGTTTGTGAAGAGAACTTTAACCAATTGAGTACTGTAAAACATGATAAGGCAACTCAAACCGTTTGAGGAAACCGATTGCTACAAACCATTTGAGTTAAACTAATCTATATGAGTATTGTGAACTTACTCCATTTAAGCTGAAGTAATGAGGTATTTAATTAACTCATTTCCTTCAACACGGAGTTCAAAACTCTTTTCAAATGAGTTGAATTAACTTTCAGTAAATTTTGAGTTAACTACACTCATTTCATTTGATAAAGTTGACTGTTGGGTTTTACAGTGTAGATTATGCAGGAGTAAGGAGAGATAATACACAGTCTGTACAGTATAAAAACAGTACTTTTATACTGGGAAGTCCCCATTATGATAGCTGTACAAGTGTGTGTGTGTGTGTTAATAGAGAAACAGAGTGTGTTTGGATGATTAATATTTGCTCTTATCTTTCTCACATTAAGGTTTTTGTAACACTTGTGCTGTATCCGAGCCTCAGGTTCTGCCAGAGTTTGGGGAGTAGATTGTTTTATCAGTAAATGATGTTCTGCTCAATGAGGGGAAAGCGCACATTAAACTAACTGACGCCAATTTTACATTAAGATGATAGATTGGTCTATAGATTTTAGCTGGCCTTAAACTGCCTCAAACGTCAAACATACTGGGGTTTTTAAAGGGATGTTTCATCAAAATGGGAAATTCTGTTATTGTGTGCTTTATAGTCCTGAACAGGAGTGTGATGTTTATCATGCAGGATATTATGCTGACTGTAGATTTATCAATGTATGAGTAGGCCTGTCATGATATCTGTTTTTCGTTGTACGATATATCGCACCAAAATATATTACGATAAACGATATTATTGTTATTTTAAGACCATTACATGCCACTCAATATATAAAGCCAGACTGACAATATAATATCATCACAATGAAAGTAGACTCTGAATATTCTGAAGAATATTTCATTTAATTATAGTCGTTTTAACAGTTTAGTAATGAGGCAGTGGAGTCAGAATGTGAAAACACACACAGTGTTTCCTCTAGGATTTTTCCAGCTGTGGCGGCAGGCCTTTTGATCTACCAACTACCTTTGGCGTTATTTCAATGACAAATGTGACGCAGTATACAAGTCGAGATTGGATTTGTGTAATACGAGCATGCAGATCTTTTTGCTTGCGCTAGGATTTCCTCTGTTCGTGCACAACTTCTTGCACGCCCTCAAATACACGCTGCTCAAGTGCAATTTAGCGCGTTTACGTAGTGAATTTGTCTCCAACCTTTATTAGATTTGCAAGGAATATTTATGAACGTCTCCAATAGACCTACAGAGCGGCATTGATGCGTCCTGAGGTAAAGTGAAACGGCTATAAACTCCAGCAAGATAAAGTCTTTGTTTGTTGTATGCAGAGCCACAGACCTTTATCTATAAATAAAGTATAATTATGGAAACTGTGTTCATCCTAACTGAAAGCTATACGTCGTGTTTGCTGGCCTCATGCATCACGCACCTGTCAGTCAGTCAGTCAGTCAGTCAGTCAGTCAGTCAGTCAGTCAGTCAGTCAGTCAGTCAGTCAGTCAGTCAGTCAGTCAGAATTATTAGCCCCCTTTTGAATTTTTTTTTCTTTTTTAAATATTTCCCAAATCATGTTTAACAGGGCAAGGACATTTTCACAGTATGTCTGATAATATTTTTTCTTCTGGAGAAAGTCTTATTTGTTTTAATTCGGCTAGAATAAAAGCAGTTTTTAATTTTTTAAAAGCCATTTTAAGGTCAATATTATTAGCCCCTTTAAGCTATTTTTTTTCTCTCGATAGTCTACAGAACAAACCATCGTTATACAATATAATACAATAACTTGCCTAATTACCCTAACCTGGCTAGTTAACCTAATTAACCTACACGGTAAAAAAATCCGTAATTGTACGGTTTATTTCCGGCAGCTGGGGTGCCGGAAAAAAAACGTAAAATAACTGCCGCTAAATTACAGAAATTTACTGTAAAATAACAGAGGTTGAATTATAGAAATTTACCAGAAATATAAATTTAAGGAAATTTCTGTAATTTAATGTCCGTTATTTTACAGTAAATTTCTGTACCCCAACTGCCGGAAATAAACCGTACAATGATAGATTTTTTTTTTTTTTACAGTGTAGTTAAGCCTTTAAACTATATATAAATTCAAGAAGTCAATTTTCAATCAAGACAATATTGTTTTGTTTTCAGAAAAAATGCATCAAAGTTAAGTGAGGTTTTTCATAAAACAAGCTAAATAATCTGCCAATAGGGTACGCAAAGTGTGGTTTGTTTACAAACTAATTTCGAGAGGATCACGTGCTTATGATTGAACACAGCTGGTATCGCTTAACTCCGCATATTGCGCCAATCAGATGAACACTGACACACTATAAATTACCAGAGCGCTTTGCTCCAGTCATCTTCGTTTGAAGAATCCCCCCCCTTCCACCCCTACTCCCCCCCTTCTCCGATAGGGCGGCACGGCGGCCAGTGGGTAGCACTGTTGCCTCACAGCAAGAACGGCGCTGGTCCGTTTCCCTCCGGGCCGGTTGGCGTTTCTGTGCGGAGTTTGCATGTTCTCCCCGTGTTTGCGTGGATTTTCCCCGGGTTCTCCGGTTTCCTCCCACCGCTCAAAAACAGGCACCATAGGAAAATTGAATAATCAAAATAGCATCCTAAGGCAACTCTTAGCCAGATATATATCCAGTAGTTCACAGCAGGGGAGTTCTCGAGACCACCTGAGCTCAGACTCTCCTGTCACCCTACAAACGGGAGGAAGCCCCGGGACAGCATGCCAAACACGCTTTATTTTCAATCATCAGCTAAATGTGAACTTTTGAAATAGTCTAGTTTTTCTTTTTGACATAAGATTATTTTGCTTACCCCATTGGCAGAATATTTTACTTCAAACTCACTTCAATTTGACATTATTTCTTAAAACAAGACAATATGTTTTGCTAAAAAATACTCATTGATTTAATAATTTTGAGATATTTGGACTAGAAACAAGACAAAAACTCAAAGTAAGAAAAGCATTTAGCAGTGAATTTCGACCAGCAGAATTCTTCACATTTCTCTTTTTGTGTTGGACAGAAGAAGGAAAGTCAGGGCATGACGGTGATTAACTGATAACAGAACATTGAACTAATCCATTAAAGCATTCTTCAGCAGCGTGTTTACAGACGCTTTCCATTAGAGAAGGCTTTGTCGTCATGTCCTGATTTTCAATAAGTCTTTTCTATAGTTTTAACAGTGGTGTGCTTCATACCTGAGCGTGCGTGCTTGGATATTATTATGTCTGCGTTGCGGTTTTGTGGTTTTTGGTGCACAAATGATGTGACAGCAACATCCCGGCCCTCTGGCACACGTCTGAACTCTGTCCAGCATCATGTTTGCCATGCCAGTTATTTATGTTTATTTATTAGTATAATTATTTGCTTATTCTCTCTTTTCTCCCATTCTTTCTCTTTTCTCTCTGCTCTGTCTGTTTAACTATTATATACAGTTGAAGTTCTTAACACCGTTTTAATAACTAATAATTGTTTTTTTCCCTATTTATTTCTGTTAAGCAAGCAAGTAATGCAAGCAAGTAAAGCAAAGTAAACAAGTAAAGTAAGCAAGTAAAGCAAAGTAATCAAGTAAAGTGAGCAAGTAAACAAGAAAAGCAAGTAAGTAAACTAAGCAAAGTAAGCAAGTGAAGAAAGCAAGTAACGTAAGTAAAGTAAGTTAAGTAAAGTAACGTAAGCAAGTAAATAAACAAGTAAAGTAACATAAGCAAGTAAGATAAGTAGGTAAAGTAAACAAGTAAATTAAGCAAGAAACATAAGCAAAGTAAGGAAAGTAAACAAGTAATGAAAGCAGGTAAAAGTAAGTAAAGTAAACAAGTATTGTAAGCAAGAAACATATGCAAAGTAAAGTAAACAAGTAATGAAAGCAGGTAAAAGTAAGTAAAGTAAACAAGTATTGTAAGCAAGAAACATATGCAAAGTAAAGTAAACAAGTAATGAAAGCAGGTAAAAGTAACGTAAGCCAGTAAAGTAAGTTAGGTAAACAAGTAAAGTAACGTAAGCAAGTGACATAAGCAAAGTAAAGTAAGTTAATTAAGTAAACAAGTAACGTAAGCAAGTAAATTAAACAAGTAAAGTAAGTAAAGTAAGTTTAGTAACGTAAGCAAGTAATCAAGTAAAGTAAGTTAGGCAAGTAAAGTAAGCAAGCAAAGTAAGCAAAGTTAGCAAGTACAATAAGCAAGTAAGCAATTAAGTTAAGCAAGCAGGTGAAGTAAGCAAGTAACGTAAGTTAAGTGAAGTAAGTAAAGTAAATAAAGTAATTAAAGTAAGCAAGTAAAGTAAGCAAGTAAAGCAAAGTAATCAAGTAAAGTAAGTAAAGCAAAGTAATCAAGTAAAGTGAGCAAGTAAACAAGAAAAGCAAGTAAGTAAACTAAGCAAAGTAAGCAAGTAAAGAAAGCAAGTAACGTAAGTAAAGTAAGTTAAGTAAAGAAACGTAAGCAAGTAAATAAACAAGTAAAGTAACATAAGCAAGTAAAGTAGGATAAGTAGGTAAAGTAAACAAGTAACGTAAGCAAGAAACATAAGCAAAGTAAGTAAAGTAAACAAGTAATGAAAGCAGGTAAAAGTAACGTAAGCTAGTAAAGTAAGTTAAGTAAACAAATAAAGTAACGTAAGCAAGTAACATAAGCAAAGTAAAGTAAGTTAATTAAGTAATCAAGTAACGTAAGCAAGTAAATTAAACAAGTAAAGTAAGTAAAGTAAGTTTAGTAACGTAAGCAAAGTAAAGTAAGTTAATTAAGTAATCAAGTAACGTAAGCAAGTAAATTAAACAAGTAAAGTAAGTAAAGTAAGTTTAGTAACGTAAGCAAAGTAAAGTAAGTTAATTAAGTAATCAAGTAACGTAAGCAAGTAAATTAAACAAGTAAAGTAAGTAAAGTAAGCAAGTAACGTAAGCAAAGTAAAGTAAGTTAATTAAGTAATCAAGTAACGTAAGCAAGTAAATTAAACAAGTAAAGTAAGTAAAGTAAGTTTAGTAACGTAAGCAAAGTAAAGTAAGTTAATTAAGTAATCAAGTAACGTAAGCAAGTAAATTAAACAAGTAAAGTAAGTAAAGTAAGCAAGTAACGTAAGCAAAGTAAAGTAAGTTAATTAAGTAATCAAGTAACGTAAGCAATTAAACAAGTAAAGTTAGTAAAGTAAGCAAGTTTAGTAACGTAAGCAAGTAATCAAGTAAAGGCAAGTAAAGTAAGTAAGCAAAGTTAGCAAGAACAATAAGCAAGTAAGTTAAGCAAGCAGGTGACGTAAGCAAGTGACGTAAGTTATGTAAGTTAAATAAGTAATGTAAGCAAGTAAAGTGAGCAAAGTAAGCAAGTAACGTAAGCAAGTAACATAAGTTAAGTAAGTAAAGTAAGTAAAGTAAACAAGCAAGTAATGTAAGCAAGCAATTAAGTTAAGCAAGCAGGTGAAGTAAGCAAGTAACTTAAGCAAGTAACATAATCCAGTAAAGTAGGTTAAGTGAAGTAAGTAAATTAAATAAAGTAATTAAAGCAAATGAAGTATGCAAGTAAAACAAGTAAGTAAAGTAAAAAAAGTAAAGTAATGAAATCAAAAGCAAGTAAGCAAAGTAAGCATGTAATTAAGTTAAGTAACCAAGTAAGCAAGTAAAGTAAGCAATTAAATGAAAAGCAAGTTAAGCTTAAAGCAAAGTAAAGTAATTTAGTAAAGTAAGCAATTAAATAAAAAGTAAGTGAAGCAAAGTAAACAATAAAGCAAGCAAGTAATATTAGCAAGTAAAGTAAGTGAGTGAAGTAACTAAGTAGGAAAGTAAGTAAGTAAGTAAGTAAGTAAGTGAGTAAAGTAAGTAAGTAAGTAAGTTTGCTGTGTCTGGGTGTACGACTGCAATAGAGCCCCTCACCTCTGCCTCACTCTCATCAATCTGACGCAACCTGAACTGCTGCTTATTAGTAGCAGGTCAAAGATCGTTCCACATTATGCTATCAGAGGCGGAAAATGACTGCGGCTTCAAAACGGAGTAACTGTGTGTAATTTATGTTCAATTAGCCTTGTGATGGAGGCACTTTAGAGTATTAATAGCACAGGTCTTGACACAGTCACGGTTAAAGTTCACAGTCAATACTCGAGACAAAATTGATTTTTAATAGTGATTTATGCACCGAAAAGATAGATAGATAGATAGACAGACAGACAGACAGACAGACAGACAGACAGACAGACAGACAGACAGACAGACAGACAGACAGACAGACAGACAGACAGACAGACAGACAGACAGACAGACAGACAGACAGACAGACAGACAGACAGACAGACAGACAGATAGATAGATAGATAGATAGATAGATAGATAGATAGATAGATAGATAGATAGACAGATAGATAGATGCATACATAAATACATAAAAAAAACTAAGGGGATAAAGAAGTAACACAGTACAGTTGTATATATGTGGTTATATTCATTGCAAAAGCCTCTGTGGTTCAAATTTGTGCTGTTAAATGATTAATCATGACTAATCAAATACAAACAAAGTTTGCATTTACATAATAATATTTATTATGTACTGCATGCATATATACACACCCATGTATTTATGGATATTCATGTATACCCATGTTTATTTATAAATAAAATAGTATGCATTATATAATATAGAATGTGTTTTATGTACATAATGAATATAAACATTACACACACATATTTTGTAAATACACTTTTATTTTGTATGTGATTAGTTATGATTAATCATTAATTCGCACTAATCCAAATTAAAAAATACAAAACTCTGGCCATTCAGTCATTTGTGTCTTTAACTTTTAGTCTCATTGTAATATAGAGCTGAGTATCATCACGTTTGTTTATTTTGATTTATTTATTGTTATACAATAGTGGAAGCCGTGTAACAGATACCTGTGGTACTCTATACTTTAATGGTTTACTAAGTCTCAATTCTTCTTCTTTTTATGATAATAAATTAGCGTGTGTTGAGCAAGGATGTGTTAATCAATCATATTAGAAAAGATTATTTGGCACTGAAGACTGGAAAAAAATAACATTTTATTATATATAAATATGCAAAACAACTGATTTAAATTATTATATTTTGACTATTTTTGGGCCAAATAAATGCGGGCTTGGTGAGCAGGAGGGAGTTCTTTACATAAAAAACTAAATATTTTACATTCAATTTTTTTTATTATTTTTTTTTTTTGTGTGTACAATGGTGGAAAACTGTATGACATGGTAAATGAAAGACTTCACTGACAGCAGTTTTAAAAAAGCATGTATTTAAGCAACAATTCAAGATGATTTAGGCATTATTAACTAAGATTAAAGGGATAATATTACACACACTCCCTGGCTTACTGTGCAGTTTTGTGAATGGATAGATGCATGGATATTTTTGTTCAGCTGTTTATAGAATCTATAGGCTCAGTTAAATACCAAAAAAAACTCCTTCTATTCTTCATTGGGGAAATATATTTTTCAAAATCACTGATAAACCTTTAAAGACAGGGCTGCTGTGAGCTGCTAATTGATTTCATATGCTTTGTTGAACCCATCTCTTCACATTAACTCAGCCTCTGTTTAATAACAGGATTCGAGCGGGAAAAACTACAATACCCATGATGCTTACAGAAAAATACCCAACCAGAAAGTACTAGTGAGCAAAGCTCCGCCCACTTCCTATCACACTAATTGATGCAATCAAGTTTCCCTAAATGCTTATTTTTTGGCATAAACTAAACTATCCAGTGGTGTAAAAAAGTGTGTTTTTGTGCATTTTAATGTTTCAGATCATTAACCAAATGTAAATATTCACTTAAATAGGACCTGCCTGACAAAGTGAAGTAGACCAAAAGATCCCCAAAAGCTAGACATCATGCTGAAATTCAAAAACAAGTGGGAAAATTGAGATCTACCAGTCTGGAAAAGGTTATGAAAGACATTTCTAAAGCTTTGGGACTGCAGCGAACTACAGTGAGAGCCATTATCTACAAATGGTAAAAACACTGAACATTTTGGAAAGTGTGTCGCAGTATGTATGGCATAAAAGTAATGATTAAAAGCACAGAAAAAAGTCCACTTCCGAATGGCTGAAGAAATCTAAATGAAGACGTTTGAAGTGGCCTAGTCAAAGTCCTGACCTGAATCCAATTGAGATGCTATGGCATGACCGTAAAAAATGAGTAATAATTAAATTTGTTTGATGAAATTGTGTGTCGCAGTTTGTGTGGCGTAAAAAAAATAATGATCCAAAGCACACCAAAACGTCCACTTCTGAATGGCTGAAGACAACAAAATGAAGATGTTGGAGTGGCCTAGTCAAAGTCCTGAACTATATCCAATTGAGATGCTGTGGCATGACCTTTAAAAAGTGCGTAATATTCAAATTTTTTTGATGAAAGTGTGTGTCCCAGTATGTGTGGTGTAAAAGTAATGATCAAAAGCACAGCAAAAAGTCCACTTCCGAATGGCTGAATAAAACAAAATGAAGATGTTGGAGTGGCCTAGACAAAGTCCTGACCTGAATCCAATTGAGATGCTGTGGCAAACATTTAAATTTGTTTGATGATCTGAAACATTAAAGTGTGACATGCAAAAAAGAAAAATAAGAAATCAGTAAGGAGGTAAACACTTTTTCACACCACTGTATTGTTTACACCAACACCTTTATATTCTTTGTGTTGTGTCATTGGCAATGCTTCAGGGGATTGTAGTTCTTTCCCTCAGTAAAGTTGTTAAGTGTTTTATCTTTGCCTTTTAGTCTGATCTACTTCTGTGCTTCAAATCAAAGATTGTAATCTTGTGATTAATTCCTCAAATAGCTGCATGGTTTAGGTTCATGGCTTATTCTGTTGCTCTTATTATAACCAAGACTTTTTAAAATCCCAATGGGGAAAAAAAATGAACAGGGAAAAAATGCTCCCAGTGCTGCTACAAAACTGGGCAGCGCTGATGAAACTCACTTTATTTATATCTGTCTGGTAATTAGAGACATTTTTCAAGTTTATAGCGCTCATGAAAATCAGTTTGTGGCTGTTTTGTGAACGCTGATTAGCTCATACGCATAAATAAACTACATGGAGAGAGTTGCAAATCAATGTGCACGATGGTGGCCTGTTTGAAGGATAAAAAATGTGCTCAAACATGATGTTTCAGCAAGAAATAGGTGAAAAATGGGCTATCCAGTGAAGCAATGTCAAGAGGGATGTAATTCACAATAATATTAAAATAGTCCTTAAGTGCAGATGAAGGAATATGAAGCTGGAATCCACATCTTGTTCTGCATTTCTGAGGGTTTGAATGCATCTCTGGCTTGTGTCTGAGAGACTGATGCTCCTCGTATCAGTGTTTGGACATCGACATGTCATTTATAGGTCTGTTTCTGAGAGGTGAACATGCACACACAGGCAAACTTAAGAGGCCGTTCACACAAAATTCCAATCTATTGATTTCAGTGGTGTAAAGTAACAAATTACAAATACTCAACTGACTGTAATTGAGTAGCTTTTCTCAGAATTGTAATTTACTAAGTAGTTGAAAAATGTGTACTTTTACTTTCCCTTGAGTACATTTTTTGTGCTGTATCTGTACTTTTACTGCAGTGTTTTCCTTTAACCTCCCGTCACTACTTTATTTTTTCTGGTCTGTGGGGATTGGATGAGTAGAAAAATCAATCCTGTGATTCCTGTCCAATCAAATCGCATATAGAAGGTAAATCGCATCATACTAAACAACCTCAAGACGTGGGCAATTTATAAATGCAGCAAACTGTTTGGAAGCATTAAAAGTGTCCAAGAAGATGTTTAAAATCTTAAACAGGACCCACAGACTGTTAGGATGCATGTCACTGATGAGAAGATGATGGATGTTTACTGTATGATGACCGAAATGGCCTTAAATAATAACTAAATGCACTACAGAATCTTACGTTTTCACACACACATGGACAAATTGCATGTAAAGGCATCAGCCTTTTACAGCGTATTATATCAATATATATATTACAGCAAGAATCCAATCAGATTGATCTAAGCCTACAATAAATAGACCGATTTTGCCTTATCTTTGTTTTGGAAGAATCCCTCCTTCCACCCCATCTCCTCCTTTTACCAAGGAAAGCTCTCGAGATCTACCTGATCTCTGACCCCCTTACGTGCTTATTGACCAGGCGGGAGCCCTGGGCCCAATTATCTCCGAGCTCAGGGTTTTCTCCCGGAACATCATGCCGAACCTGCTAATAGTGTCAAGTAATATCTTAGGAAAAGGAAAAAGGAAAAGGAAAGCCCTGTCCACTTGTGACCATCTCTCCCTCATTAGTATTGGCCGTTAGTCTTGTTTTTGAATCTGCCACTATGCTGACACACAGGCATTTGTAGCTCCGCCCTCTTTTGAAAAAAGCACAATCTCATTTGAATTTAAAGCGACAGTCACCAAAATACACTACAAATACACTGTAAAAAAAAAATCCGAAATTTTACGGTTTATTTCCGGCAGCTGGGGTGCCAGAAAAAAACGTAAAATAATGGCCGTTAAATTACAGAAATTTACTGTCAAATAACGGACATTAAAATACAGAAATCTACTGTAAATTAACGGACTTTAAATTACAAAAATTTCCTTAAATTTAAATTTCTGGTAAATTTCTGTAATTCAACCTTTGTTATTTTACAGTAAATTTCTGTAATTTAACCTCCGTTATTTTACTTTTTTTTTTTCGGCACCCTAGCTGCCGTAAATAAACCGAAAAATTACGAATTTATTTTACAGTGTAGGATCAAAGCCTAAAAGGGTCAGTTTCAGAGAGTTATAAAGCATTATTAGTGTGCTATTTTGAGCTGAAACTTCACACACACACACTCTAGGGACATCAGAGATGTATTTTACAGCTTGTAAAAAGGGGCTTAATGGGTGACCTTCATGGTTTTGCACTCATGCAGGACATCAATGTTTGTCAATATCTGATTTTTCTGCTTTTATAATAAATACAAATGCATGTATCTGATTTATATCGAAGCCTGAACTTGATCTGACAATATATAAATATCTAATTTGGGTGACTTCGGCCATGCGCTGTGCTGTAAATGTGACCTGCACGGTCAGATCTGGTTTGTTCATCTTCTCTTATATGTCTTATTTATGGTTTTGACTACCAATGCAGGAGTCTTTCTTTCACTCCCTCACACTTTCCTGCCGTCACTCTATTTTTGAACTCTTTTTTTTCTCTCCTCTTTCTCTTTCTCTGCTCAGCCGCAAAAACAACTTGCACAGACACAAAAGGGGCCTCTAATTTATACTGTGTTGAATAGTTTGAGCTCACAATGCCACGAGTTCACAGACTGTCAGATCAGGTCTTCTTTCATCTCTCTGTCGGTCTGTCTGGAAAATGCACATGCATGCACAGTTTAATGCACTTTTGCAGAGGAAAATAATAAATCTTCAGACCATTACTCTATCAGACAGGTTGAGATTTGTGAGATGTCCCCATTGAAGATATATACAGTATACTGTATGTCCTGACTGGAAATGATGCATCGAGAAGCCATAAAATAGAAAGTCCTAGAGACAATGAATTATTTTCAAACTGCATGTTGTATCACCAAAACATGCTCTTTTTAGATACTTTCTGATTTAGTTCAGTAATTATTAAATATATTTGATTATTTAATGGTATTATAGTAATATATTTATGTAAAAATTAATAATAGATAAATAGAAGGTTTATTTATTTTAAATGATTTAATTTCACTTAATTGTTGTTGTTATTATGTAAAAATTTATTTAAAGAAAAAGACAAAATCAATATTTTATATGCAGCAAATTAAAATAAAAAACAAAATCATATAAAATAAGTACACTATAGCTAAAAAAATGCTCTCATATTTAATCTAATTTTATTTGTTTGTTTGTTTGTTTGTTTGTTTGATGGTTTGTTTGTTTGTTTGTTTGTTTGTTTGTTTATTTGTTTGTTTGTGTGAATGAATGTCTTTGCTATGTTATGTTTCTCCTAACCAGGGACTGCAAATTAAATTTAGCTTCGTGGATAATTCTGGGAATCGCTATTGTCCCTGATCAATAACACATAAATAAAATACAATTAAAATAATTTATATTTATATGAATTAATAAAACAAATACAAATTTATGTAAGTTGTTAATAATAATATTATTATTATTATTATTTAGCATTATTATTATTATTATTATTATTATTATTATTATTATTATTATTATTAATTTATGTATACTTATTTTATGAATTTATATAAATAATGCATTGTATAATCTATTAAATACATAATAATAATAATAATAATAATAATAATAATAATAATAATAATAATAATAATAATTGTTATTATTATTATTATTTATTGTTATTATTATTATTATTATTATTAGTAGTAGTAGTAGTAGTATTGTATATAATAATTATTATAATTGTTAGAAATACATTAATTATTAAAAATTTGCAAAATAAAAATATAAATATACTTAGAATTAGTATAATATTAATAATAATAATAACACTTAATAATAATAATATTATTATTATTATTACTATTATTATTGTTATATTATTATTATTATTATTATTTACTTACATTTGTATACTTTATGAACTTACATAAATTACAAAATACATTTAAGAATTTATTAAATAAATTTACATAATAATAATAATTATTATTGGTATTGTTATTATTAATGAATATATTTATTATTATAATTTTTAGAAATCTATTAATTATTAAAAATCTAAAAAATAAAAACATAACAATACTTATAATTAGTTATATAATAATAATATTAACAATAATATTCATTATTATTATTATCATCATTATTATTAATATTATTATTATTATTATTATTATTATTATTATTATTATTATTATTGTTATTAACTTACATTTGTATACTTATTTTATGAATTTACATAAATAATAAATGTTATAATTTATTAAATGAATTTACATAAGAATACTACTACTACTACTACTACTAATAATAATATATTATTTAATTATTATTTATTTATTTATTTATTTTTTATTATTATTATTATTATTATTATTATTATTATTATTATTACTACTATTATTTTTTATCATTATTATTATTGTATATAATTATTATTATTATAATTGTTAAAAATATATGAATTATACAGTATATATATAGTTGTTGTTGTTATTGACATTATTACAGCTTCATATTATTTTTTACCAAATTATTTTCAGGCTGTTTATTCATGCAGTTTTCCATTTGAACTAAAGCTGTATAATTTCAGTCGTGAGAGTGATCCTTTCTGTTTTCTCTCTGTGATTTCTCACGTTTGTCCTCTGGAAAGACAGCAGAGGATCGTCTGTGTGTTTGGTTTTGTTGTGATTAGCTGGTTATGCTCGGAATGACAAACAAACCAAGTTGAGCTCGTCTTCTTTCACTTCTGCTCAAATACCTTGGCATCCACATGAAGTCTCCCAGAACTGCCAGTACACTGAGTTAAATGCTGTGTTTTTCCAGTTTACAATGTGATAAATGGCAGCGAGAGCACACATACAGTATTTCCACAGCAAACACATCTGCTATGGGACAGATCCAGCATGCTGAGCTCACTGAGGCAGATGCACTGCAAACAAATGCTCTTCTTGCTTACAGTTTTGGTCTTGTTTCTAGTCCAAATATCTAACAATTTTTAAAGGGGTGGTCCAGAGTGATTTATAAAGCTTGAATGTGATTATACGATGCAAAGCAATGTGTACTCATGCTTCACTTGTAAAAAAATCACGTTATTCATTCATTCATTCATTCATTCATTCATTTTCTTTTCGGCTTAGTCCCTTTATTAATCAGTGGTCGCCACAGTGGAATGAACCGCCAACTTGTCCAGCATACGTTTTATGCAGCGGATCCCCTTCCAGCCACAACCCAACACTGGGAAACCCCCACACACTCTTGCACCCACACCTACACACTATGGCCAATATAGTTAATCAATTCCCCTATAGCGCATGTGTTTGGACTGTGGGGAAAACCAGGCACCCAGAGGAAACCCACGCCAACACGGGGAGAACATGCAAACTCCACACAGAAATGCCAACTGGCCCAGCTGGGACTCAAACCAGCAACCTTCTTGCTGTGAGGCGGTTGTGCCACCCACTGCACCACCGTGATGCCCCAAAATCTAGAATATAGTTTGATGTCAACCTCTTTGCTTACCCCATTGGCAGATTATTTTGCTTGTTTATTAGAACAACAGACTTCACTTGGCATATATTTTTTATAAAAAACAAGACAATATTGTTTGCTTGTCTAGAAAATGCTTCTTGCTATGAGAGTTTTTATATATTTGGACTAGAAACAAAAAACCACCTAAAAAAGCAAGAAAAGCAGTTTTGGAAATGACATGTTTTAAAGGTAACAAGGGGTTTAGGAACAACATTAACAGGACAGGTCACTTAGGATGTTGTTTCTGATTTGAAATATGCAATGTAATTGTAATGCTGCGTTCACACCAGACGCGGAAGAAGCGTCAAGCGCGAGTGATTTACCTGTTAAGCCAATCAAACGCGCGAATAGACATCATGGTGTCCCGAAATGAAATGTCCTGAAATCCTCCGACACCGACAACAGTTCATCAAACTGGGCTCGGCTCAGTCAGAAGCACCGCTGAAAGCCTCCGTCATCCAGGTTAAGTTTCTGGAGGAGTTTATGAGCTCACAGAGCTGGGTGCACCTCAGAAAGTATCAAGTAGACTCAGACACTGCTCCAAACGTATCGACGCTGTTTTTCAGCCTTCATAAAGCACATGAACACAGTTATTTTATCCATAAAATCCATGTTAGCCATTTACAAACGAAGCTACAGTCACCGGGCAGACAGAAGCCCTGCCCATGACGCGAATCCGCGTCTGTTCTGAAGTGAATTTGACGCGCGAATGAAGCGAGTAAACTCAAATGTTCACGCGTCTATTTACGCCCGAATATCGCGATTTAGCCGCACGTTCCATGTCTGGTGTGAACACAGCATAAGGTCGGCAAGCAGTTTTTGAGAATTCAGGATTCTCACATTCACTTACATGACAAAAACTGCTTTTCTTAGTTTTTGTCTTGTTTCTAGTCTAAATATCTAACAATTCTTAAATCAAGAAGAGTTTTCTAGACTAGCAAATAATATTGTCTTGATTCAAGACATAATGCGTAAAAATTAAGTGAGTTTTTCCTTAAAACAAGTAAAATAATCTGCCAATGCTCTAAGTAAAATAATCCTATTTCAAGATTATACCTTTGGCAGATTATTTAACTTGTTTTAAGAAAAAAATCACTTAATTTTAGCATCATTTCTGAAAACAAGACATTTTTTTTTACTTGTCTACAAAATGCTTCTTAATTTAGGATTTTTTTTAGATACGTAGACTAAAAACAGGACAAAATCTCTAGATAAGAAAAGCATTTTTGGAAATGACATGTTTTAAAGGTAATAAAGGCTTTAGGAACGTCAGTCATGGGGGACAGGTCACTTCAGATTTGTTGCTGATTTGAAATATGCAATTGTAAGGTCAGCAAGCAGTTTTTGAGAATTTAGGATTCTCACTTACACGGCAAAAACTGCTTTTCTTACTCGAGTTTTGTCTTGTTTCTTGTCTAAATATCTAACAATTCTTAAACTAAGAAGCATTTTCTAGACATGCCAAAACATATGGTCTGGTTTTAATAAATGAGTCAAAATTAAGTGAGTTTTTCCTTAAAACAAGCAAAATAATCTGCCAATGTGGTAAGAAAAATAATCCTATTTCAAGTTTACCCCATTGGCAGATTATTTAGCTTGTTTTAAGAAAAAAAAACTCACTTAATTTTAACATAATTTCTGAAAACAACACAATATGTTTTGCTTGTCTAGAAAATGCTTATTAATTTAGGACCCTTTAGATATTTGGACTAGAAACAAGTCAAACTCTCAGTAAGAAAAGCAGTTTTGGAAATAACATGTTTTAAGGGTAATAAGGGCTTTAGGAACAACATTTTCAAGACAGGTCACTTCAGATTGTGTTGCTGATTGGAAATATGTGATTTAATTGTAAGTTCAGCAAGTATTTTTGAGATTTCAGGATTCCAGCTTTACAGCTGTGGCTGGAAGTTAACGAGTATTATTTATATTATTTATTAAATTATTCCTATTAATGTTTACCCAATCCTTAACCCAACCATCACAGTAATGTAAAAACAGTGATTATACAGAGTAATATTGATATTATTTATTAAATTACCCATTGAATTGTATTTTATTAACATCTACCCCATAACGCAACCATCACAGTAATGTAAAAACAGTGATTATGCAGAGTATTATTGATATTATTTAATAAATTACCCATTAAATTGTATTTTAATAACATCTATCACTACCCCAACCATCACAGTAATGTAAAAACAGTATTTATGCAAGAGTATTATTGATATTATATTTTAAATTACCCATTACATTGTATTTTAATAACATCTATCACTATCCCAACCATCACAGTAATATAAAAGCAGTGATTATGCTGAGTATTATTGATATTATTAATTAAATTACCCATTGAATTATATATAATTAACGTCTACCCCTACCCTAACCCTAAACCCAACAATCACAGTAATGTAAAAGCAGTAATTATACCCAGTATTATTGATATCATTAATTAAATTACCCATTGAATTGTATTTTATTAACGTCTACCCCATAACGCAACCATCACAGTAATGTAAAAACAGTAATTATACAGAGTATTATTGATATTATTTAATAAATTACCCATTAAATTGTATTTTAATAACATCTATCACTATCCCAACCATCACAGTAATATAAAAGCAGTGATTATGCTGAGTATTATTGATATTATTAATTAAATTACCCATTGAATTATATTTAATTAACATCTACCCCTACCCTAACCCTAAACCCAACCATCACAGTAATGTAAAAACAGTAATTATACAGAGTATTATTGATATTATTTAATAAATTACCCATTAAATTGTATTTTAATAACATCTATCACATCCCAACCATCACAGTAATATAAAAGCAGTGATTATGCTGAGTTTTATTGATATTATTAATTAAATTACCCATTGAATTATATTTAATTAACGTCTACCCCTACCCTAACCCTAAACCCAACCATCACAGTAATGTAAAAGCAGTAATCATACCCAGTATTATTGATATCCTTAATTACCCATCAGATTGTATTTTATTAACGTCTACCCCTACCCAACCCTAAACCAAACCATCACAGTAATTTAAAAACAGTAATTATACCGAGTATTATTGATATTATTTATTAAATTATCCATTGAATTGTATTTTATTAACGTCTACAGTAATGTAAAAATATTAACTACAGTTGTACAGCGTCACAAAAATTATGCTGTATTGAGGTGAGTATCTGCAGCTGTATCCCTTCTAGACTTTACCTTGGATGAGCTGCATGGATGTGTTGCATATATGGCCGGCGAGTGAACAGACGTTCCTTGAAAGGGACTTTGTTTCTGCTCCAGCCGTCTGTGTGCTGTCCTGCTTTTCTGCTTTATTTCAAAGCTCCAGGACAGAAGAGGCACAGCAGCGGTGATGATGCCCTCCTCCTGCCCACTGTTTCAATGGGGCAAACCATGCGTCGTGGCCCAGATTTGATGTGAGAGACTGTTGTTCTGGCAAGAAACAAGTGCAGATTACGTGCCAATGTGCCACGCAGGAGACGGAGGCTAAACTGAAAATAATGATTCATTGGATTTACTATATTTTGTTGAGGTAAGTGGTTGCAAACTATTTATATGGGCTGAATTCAAACAAACAGATTAAATGTAGTAATGGTCAACTTAATTAGTTTGTTTAAACTCAACACATATAAATTGTTTGCAACCACTTACCTTAAACAAAATGTAGTGAATCCAATGAACTATTTTTTTCAGTCTGTATCTCCTTTATAATGACATCACTGAGTATGTTTACATGGACGTCAGTAATCAGATTATTTACCTTAATCTAAATAAGGCAGGAATATGATTAAAAGGGGTGACACTGTGGCTCAGTGGTTAGCTGTAACCAGGGATATACGCTGACAACAGGATGCGGATCCAAATGCAGGTTTTTATTAAGGGATAGTCAGGCAAGCAATGATCAATACAGGAGCAAACAGATGTATGAGGGCAATGCAGAATCGTAGTCAATATAGCAGGCAGATGGTCACAAGGATGGCAGCAGACAGGGAGAAACAGATAAACAAGGCGAGGGTCCAAACGCGGCAAGAACAAGCTTAGAATTGTGACTGATAACAGGTAACAAGACTCGGCAACTGGAGTGAGTGTGTGTGCTGTTTATGTACTGTGTGTAATCAGTTCTTGAGCGGCTTCAGCTGTGGGATGTAATCAGTGATGATATGGAACCGGTTGTGTGTGATGTGAGAGTAGTGCATGTTTGGAGATGTAGTCCATTGGGTGGCAGATTTGTAGTCCATTAGTGAGTGTGCATGTTAACCAGCGATCTATGGGGAGAAGATCGCTGGTGATCGTGACAGTTAGCACTGTGGCTTCACAGCAAGAAGGTCGCTGGTTCGAGTGCCTGCTGGGTCAGTTGGTGTTTCTGTGTGGAGTTTGCATGTTCTCCCCGTGTTGGTGTGGGTTTCCTCCGGGTGCTCCGGTTTCCACCCACAGTCCAAACACATGCGCTATAGGGGAATTAATTAACTAAATTGGCCGTAGTTTTTGATTGTGTGTGTGAATGAGTGTGTATGGGTGTTTCTTGGTACTGGGTTGCGATTGGAAGGGCATCCGCTGTGTAAAACGTATGCTGGAATAGTTGGCGGTTCATTCCGCTGTGGCGACCCCTGATAAATAAAGAACTAAGCCGAAGGAAAATGAATGAATGAATGTTTTGCCAAGATAAAACTATTTGAAAATCTGCAATATGAAATCTAAATACTGAGAAAATCGGCTTTAAAGGTGTCTCAATGAAGTGCTTAGCAATGCACATTACTAAACAAAAGTTAAGTCTTGATATATAGTAGGAAAATGACCAAATTTCACTTAATACTGGTGGTGTAATGAATCACAAATCTCACGGTTCGGACCATTTTTCGGATGAGCCAAAAAAAGGAGACATCTTTGTAATGACATGTAATTTGCTTTCCATTTATTATAAAAATAGTACTGCAAGAAACTTTTGGTTTCATAAAATAAAATGAAGAAATAATCAGCTGAATAAAATTAAATAGTAAAATATTCAGCACTGTAATAAATTCACTGTTACTACTGCTGTTGCTGATAATGCTAAATGTAGAACTCTAACATTATTTCTATTTCTATCATTTCTATTTATTTTTATACTCATCTTCAATAAATGATATTCACTCATAAAACTTCATGTTTCTCTGCTAGATGATCATTTTTAAAGAATTATTCAGTGGTGTATTATTCAGTGATGGCTGGTTTTCACCACCTTTTGGTTAAATAATATAATTGCTGCCTACAACTTTCATTTTTGAGCATCGTTAGGTGCATTTGACTGTGATTTTAATCTTTACCATACACATCAGTGGTTATATCTAAACTATAAACTGTTCTCCCAGTACTTCTGTGTTATTTGACTGTTTGTAACTTCATAACTCTAAAGACTAAAGACTGAATCTCTATCTTAATTTCTGTGTTCTTCAAACACAGATTTGAATGCAGCGATTCAAGGATTAACCCCCAGGGGTCGAAGACCGCGTATACGCGTTTTGACGTGTTTTCACATGAAAACGCCGAAAAACTTAAATGACACTTTCAGTTTTGATCGTACAGATATGAGCAATACATCAATGGAATCTGTTAGGTGTCTAGTTTTTTTTGTGTACCCTCACAATAACAACAAAAGTGTGTGCTTTTGCAAAATAAGGAAAATAAACAGTGAAGGCACTTTCTGTTTTCTCTCTCCGTGAACTGTTTTTACAAACACGTCAGTAAAATGCACTGAAACTCCGCAAAAACTGAACACACTGTCATGAGACGTATATCTATAGAGCTTGAAGTGTCTACTTTTAAATGCAGCAGTGCATGTTGAAAACAAATATTGCTTAATAAAGTAATCAGTATGAAACCAACTCTATGTCTAGCTTCTCTATCGGAGCTCATTATTTGTAATGCAACCACGCCCACGAGGCTTTGTTATTACAATCGTCCACATGAGACTCGCCTACAACCTACAAAATTTTAACTTAATGTAACAAGCATTTAGTTTGGGCTAGCTTTTGCAGATGGATTTTGCTCTACAATGCCCTTGATGGGTGAGTGGGGGAGTGTCTTTTGTCTCTCCAGGTGTGAATTATTCATGACCATTGTCACGCACGCATAGACCTGAGATGAGCCAAACAAACTTAACAAAATGTAAATCTTTGTAATGTTTCCTTTGAATGAGAGAATAAAATAATTTTTACATAATTGTGAAGTAAATATTCTAGCCTACCAGACTGGTTACTCAAAAGTCTTGCTCAGGCACATTTAGAGTGTTTTTTTGGACCTTATTTCAGTTACATTTTTTTCTCCAAATCCTACTAACCACGCTTAATATTTTTTCCAAAAAAACACAAGCATGTACATCAATATTTGTCACATATTATTGTAGCACAGTTTGTGCTGAATACAAATAAAATACATGTTGGCCAGTACTGTGTAATAAGTAGCTGAAATTAGCACAAATGTCAGGGCATGTCAAAACATCTCAGGTGCCCCAAAATCACCTCAAACCCCTGATGGTTAATAAACATATGCAAATCACCATCATTTATAATTTATGTTGCGTAGGTGTTGAGATCTCAATCTTTTAATCATTAATCGTGCAGCTTACACTGGATGCATTAATGCAGGCTAAACAAGCAGTGACAGAAAACACCTTTAATAACCTAAGAAACCCACCACATCCCCAATAACCCACCACAACTTCTTCCTTCATTATTATATTCTACAGGAAAGCCGAAATGCTGTCATACATGTGATCTGAATGTGGCGAGAGGCGATCTCTCTGTGATCGTTACAAATTTAGGATTAATCTACCAGTAAAAAAAGTATTAATCCGTGGGTCACGTGTGTTCCAAACTGCGGCTTGTGATCCGTACGAATCACGGATCAACCATGATCTGTTACACCCCTACTTAATACTCAAAGGTTTTTTGCATAAAAGAAAAAATCTATAGTTTTGACTCACACAATGTATTATTGCCTATTGCAACAAATATACCCCTGCAATGTAACACACAATTTGCTTGTAAAAATTCAATTTGCATGTAAAATCAGCACCAGCAAGCTGTTTCTCTGGAAAACAAATCAAAATTTGGAGGAGGTTTTCCCCAGAATAGACACCTCTGTTAAAGTCCGCTTGAACTGGAAGCTGCAACAGTCTTTTCATATTGTGATGCAGTTCCTAGAGAAATGGAATATTAAATAAGAAAACAGTGGGTGTGGCTTGTTTACTACTACTGCGAGCTGATTGGATGTAGTAAAGTAGGTGTTTCATTTTGAAAGATGGGGAAAAGGGTTTGGGGAGAGTTATCACAACCTAACAGACTCCTCCTGCTCACCATTTCTGTTTGTTGTCAAAACTGAGGGGGCGTGGTTAAGTATGTTAGCCCCGCCCAATACCTCAGACAAACCTAATCTGAGAATTTAACTGAAAACAAACAGGAAGTGCATTTTCAGATTTAAATTAAAGATTACAAGAGCAAACAATTGTTTTTTTTTCTTAATGACATGCACAGATCAATTCATTCATTTATTTTCTTTTCGGCTTGATCCCTTTATTAAACTGGGGTCACCACAGTGGAATAAACCACCAACTAATCCAGCCTATGCTTTTACACAGCGGATGCCCTTCCAGCTGCAACCCATCACTGGGAAACACCCATACACACTCATTCAAACTCATACACTATGGAAAATTTAGCCTTCCCAATTCACCTACACCACATGTCTTTGGACTTGTGGGGGAAACCGGAGCACCCGGAGGAAACCCACGCCAACATGGGAGAACATGCAAACTCCACACAGAAATGCCAACTGACCCGACCGGTACTCAAATCAGTGATCTTCTTGCGGTGAGGCGACAGTGCTAACCACTGAGCCACCGTGCCGCCCTTCAATATGGTTAGTTTTGATTTCATGTGTACTTTAATGTTTCTGAGTGAATGTTCCTGCAGATTTTCGTTCCTGCTGTGATCCTTCATGCCACACAATTCCCATGATCATTTGTGAAACCTGAGGTCCGCTGGCAGCACAGCACTGTTTGTTGTTTCCTCCTCTTTCTTCGAGGGTCGAGTAAATGCTGACATTTCCTCTCCCATACTGTACGTCCAGATACACATAATTAATCAGGGTAATTCAAGGAAATCACAGTCGCTCCAGAAAACCAAGCGATATGAGTGGGGTCTCGTAATTTGAGGATTTGAGCAAATATACAGTCATACACAATCTCATTTGGGAAATATTTCTCTTCTGTTGACGTGATTTCACATGAGAAATGCAGACGGAACATAAATACAGTTTATACAGTATGCTGTACAGTATGATGCTCTCTTTTACAGTGTGTGCGCAAAGATGAGCAGATTTCTGTGTATATATACACTGTAAAATCCAAAAAGTTAAGGTGACTCAAACCGTTTGAGGAAACCGATTGCAACAAACCATTTAAGTTCAAAAACGAATCCTAATGAGTACTGTGAGCTTAATCCATTTGAGTAAACGAAGCAATTTGAGCACAGTAAAACCCAATAAATGGAGAGAACTCAAATCAACTGAGTACTGTAAAACCCAATAAGTTAAGACAACTCAAATCGATTGCTACAAACCATTTGAGTTAAACTAATCTATATGAGTACTGTGAACTTACTCCATTTAAGTTGAAGTAATGAGGTATTTAATTAACTCATTACCTTCAACACTGAGTTCAAAACTCTTTTCAAATGAGTTGAATTAACTTTCAGTAAATTTTGAGTTAACAACACTCATTTTATTTGATAAAGTTGACTGTTGGATTTAACAGTGTATGTTTATCAGATAAATTAAA
Organism: Danio kyathit; assembly: GCA_903798195.1. Classification (NCBI taxonomy): domain Eukaryota; kingdom Metazoa; phylum Chordata; class Actinopteri; order Cypriniformes; family Danionidae; genus Danio; species Danio kyathit. The sequence continues at coordinate 57,830,547 of LR812537.1, read as the reverse complement.
GAAAAATGGTAATTAAATAATTACTTAAAGTAGATAAAATTACATTTTATTCATTCATTCATTTTCTTTTTCGGCTTAGTCCCTTTATTAATCTGGGGTCGCCACAGCGGAATGAACCGCCAACTTATCCAGCATATGTTTTTTACGTAGCGGATGCCCTTCCAGCTGCAACCCATCACTGGGAAACACCCATACACTCTCATTCACGCACGTTCACTACGGACAATTTTAGCTTACCCGCAATTCACCTGTACTTTGTGGGGGAAAACGGAGCACCCGGAGGAAACCCAACCGAACGCGGGGAGAACGTGCAAACTCCACACAGAAACGCCAACTGACCCAGCTGAGGCTCGAGCCAGCGACCTTCTTGCTGTGAGGCGACAGCACTACCTACTGCGCCATCGCGTCGCCTATTATTTATGTTATAAATAATAATAAAAAAAAATAATAATTATTAAATATTAAAAATAATTATAAAATAATAATTATTATTATTGTATATAATAATATTATGTTCCCAGAGATGTGTTGCAGCTGGAAGGGCATCCGCTGCGTAAAAACGTGCTGGATAAGTTGGCGGTTCATTCGGCTGTGGCGACCCCGGATTAATAAAGGGATTAAGCCGAAAAGAAAATGAATGAATGAATGAATGATATTATAATTGTTAGAAATATTTTAACTATTAAAAATGGCTCGAACCATCGACCTTCTTGCTGTGAGGCGACAGCACTACCTACTGCGCCACAGCATCACCCAAAATTACATTTCTGTTATATAAATACTGTAGGTACTGTAGGTGAATAATAATTAATTTATTTTATTTGACTAAGTGTGTATATAATGTTTGCAATGTTTACACTAGCAGTTTTATATCAAATTACTGATAATAAATGAATATAATAAATAAATATAAAATAATAAATATCGTAAATAATAAATCAACACATTGCTTAATATTATGTCAAAAATAGCTTCTATATAGATTATGTATTTTGTAGAGTTTGCATTTATACACTTACCGGCCACTTTATTAGGTACACCTTACTAGTACCGGCTTGGACCCCATTTTTGCCTTCAGAACTGTCTTAATCCTTCGTGGCATAGATTCAACAAGGTACTGGAATATTTCTCAGAGATTTTGCTCCATATTGTCATGATAGCATCACGCAGTTGCTGCAGATTTGTCAGCTGCACATCCATGATACCAATCTCCCGTTCCACCACATCCCAAAGGTGCTCTATTGGATTGAGAACTGGTGACTGTGGAGGCCATTTGAGTACAGTGAACTCATTGTCATGTTCAAGAAATTATACACACTTTATGACATGGTGTGTTATCCATGGAAGTAGCCATCAGAAGATGGGTACACTGTGGTCATAAAGGGATGAACAACCCTAGAGATGGTTGTGCGTGAAAATCCCAGTAGATAAGCAGTTTCTGAAATACTCAGAGCAGCCCGTCTGGCACCAACAACAATGCCACATTCAAATTCACTTAAATCCCCTTTCTTCCCCATTCTGATGCTCGCTTTGAACTGCAGCAGATCGTCTTGACCATGTCTACATGCCTAAAGGCATTGAGTTGCTGCCATGTGATTGGCTGATTACCAATTTGTATTTATGAGCAGTTGGACAGGTGTACCTAATAAAGTGGCCAGTATATATATTCATTTGTTTATTCATTTATTTTGTATTATTTATTTGTTTATTTGAGGTTCTCCCTAAAATATAAATTCTCTCCAAGCATTTTATAAATGATAATTTTAAATATCAGTGTGTTTTTCAGTAAGAAATCATGATAAAAATGTAATATTTTATTATATATAATTATAATTTTATTATATATTTATTATATATATATATATATATATATATATATATATATATATATATATATATATATATATATATATATATATATATATATATATATATAAGAAAAAATATGATTAAATAATTGTTTGCTTAGTTTTAGTTCTGTTTACATAGTTTTGGGTCTTTATGGTATATCCTAAACAAGGCCTCATAATCTTTATACTGTATATAGACGTGTGTGTGCATTATGAAAAATGATATATAAATATAAAGATTGTAAGAGAGTTGCCCTTGTTATTGGGTTTACGCAGCGTTTCCATCACATTTCTCAGTAGTGTGAGTCTAATCTCTTTCTAAAGAGCAGTAATCCTCCTCCAGCTCGTCTAGACGGACACTCACAATCCATTTAGTGATATTGATAATAATAACAAGCAGAAGTGGAGCTCACGCCACCGCAATCACCAAAGAGCAGAGCAAACATTTCTCTTGGCCTGTTTTCTCATCTCTCAGCGAGACAAAGCAAATAACTCTCGTCCCGCACGTACAGGATCCCTGTCAGGTTAGGATCGGGACACTGAACTCCTCTTTTCTGCTGTGTGTGTGTTTGGGTGCTCATCTGATGGACTCTCGCTGTGTGTTTCTGCTGTTTACGGTACTGGAGGATTCATTACAGCGGCCTGTGGTGTCTTTCAGTGTTCATTCTTTCCAAACGCTGATCAATGGTGGAGATATTATGCATTTATGAGTGCGTGTGTGTGTGTGTGTGTGCAGATGGTGCAGATAATGTGCCTTTATGAGTGAGTGTGTGTGATGATGATGAAGATTTAATGCATTTATAAGTGTGTGTGTTGATGATGGTGGAGATATTATGCATTTATGAGTGCGTGTGTGTGCAGATGGTGCAGATAATGTGCATTTATGAGTGAGTGTGTGTGATGATGATGAAGATTTAATGCATTTATAAGTGTGTGTGTTGATGATGGTGGAGATATTATGCATTTATGAGTGTGTGTGTGTGTGTTGATGATGATGATGAAGATATGCGTTTATGAGCGTGTGTGTGTTGATGATGATGAAGATACTATGCATTTATGAGCGTGTGTGGTGATAGTGAAGATATTATGCATTTATGTGTGTGTGCTGATGAGATCTGTCCTCTGTGAGCTTTATGATGGATTGATTTCATAGTTTGTCCTTGCTGTGTTTGGTAAGCAGAGTAGTCTTGAACATATCATGTCCAGTGAAGTTATTTTGCATGAGCACTGCTGACATTTGGGTGTACCTTGTATTCCTTACTTTGTGGGGACCAAATGTAAATAATATACTTTAAAAATGTAAATAAAAAATACTAATATTTTATTTAGAAATTTGGTGGAAATATCAGATGTTTATAATTTTTTTCCTAAAAAGTAACAGTGTTTTGATTTTGTATTCACTAACTGGCCACTTTATTAGATACACCTAACTAGTACCGGGTTGGACCCTCTTTTGCCTTCAGAACTGCCTTAATTCTTTGTGGCTTAGATTCAACAAGGTTTTGCTCCATATTGACATGATAGCATCACGCAGTTCCTGCAGATTTGTCGGCTGCACGTCCATGATGCCAATCTCCCGATCCACCACATCCCAAAGGTGCTCTATTAGACTGAGATCTGGTGACTGTGGAGGCCATTTGAGTACAGTGAACTCATTGTCATGTTCAAGAAACCAGTCTGAGATGATTGGTGCTTTATGACATGGTGCGTTATCCTGCTGGAAGTAGCCATCAGAAGATGGAGACACTGTGGTCATAAAGGGATGGACATGGTCAGCAACAATACTCAGGTAGGCTGTGGCGTTGACATGATGCTCAATTGGTACTAATGAGCCCAAAGTGTGCCAAGAAAATATCCCCCACACCATTACACCACCACCACCAGCCTGAACTGTTGATACAAGGCAGGATGGATCCATGCTTTCATGATGTTGATGCCAAATTCTGACCCGATCATCCGAATGTGGCAGCAGAAATGGAGACTCATCAGACCAGGCAACGTTTCTCCAATCGTCTCTTGTCCAGTTTTGGTGAGCCTGTGTGAATTGTAGCCTCAGTTTCCTGTTCTTAGCTGACAGGAGTGGCACCTGGTGTGGTCTTCTGCTGCTGTAGCCTATCCGCCTCAAGGTTGGACGTGTTGTGTGTTCAGAGATGCTCTTCTGCAGACCTCGGCTGTAACGAGTGCTTATTTGAGTTACTCTTGCCTTTCTATCAGCTCCAGTCTGGCCATTCTCCTCCAACCTCTGGCATCAACAAGGCATTTGCGCCCACAGAACTGCCGCTCACTGGATATTTCCTCTTTGTCAGACCATTCTCTGTAAGCCCTAGAGATGGTTGTGCATGAAAATCCCAATAGATCAGCAGTTTCTGAAATACTCAGACCAGCCCGTCTGGCACCAACAACCATGCCACGTTCAAAGTCTCTTAAATCCCCTTTCTTCCTCATTCTGATGCTCGCTGTGAACTGCAGCAGATCATCTTGACCATGTCTACATGCCTAAATGCATTGAGTTGCTGCCATGTGATTGGCTGATTTGAAATTTGCATTAACGAGCAATTGTAGTACCTAATAAAGTATATATATATATATATAGTTTTTTCTTGTGTAGGTTTACTTTTTTAACTACTCCCATGTTAGTTAATCAAAAAGGGGTAAATACACCAATAGCGTGGTAAAAAAATAACCATTAAATTAATGTGAAGTTGCTGATCAGATGCAAAATGGTTTTAGTTGAAAACATATTAAGTTAAGACCCAGATTGTGAAAATAGTATAGCTTTTGAAGGCATAGTGTGAAATGAAGAACTGGACTGTGAAGCGTGCAGGTATCATTATTGTGACGTACAGTGTTTTGTGCTATAGGCAAAAGTGCATTAACACACTCAGAGTTTCCTGAGCCTCATTTAGTTTCAGCAAAGTGTGATTTGTACTTATTTCTAATCATATGTTTAGATTGCTCGGTCTGCTGTGACCAATGCTGATTTTGTTTTGATATTGTGTTTCCGCGTAACCCAGCAGCACATACATTTACCTGCTTACATTTTACTTCAGCATTTCTTCAATACATTCTCATCAAATGTCATTGTTTTGAACAGGCGTGTTGTGTTATAGACGTCTATCTAAAGTTTCAAACCACATCTGACACACAGATTAGCCAACCTGCGTAACAATCTGAGGTTTCCACAGTACTGCTTTAAGACGAGAGCAGCTTTGATTGGGATTGAGCTATCAAGCCCTTCTGGACCCAAATAAAGCCTGAATGTCTGAGGGATCGGGAATAATAGATTCGTCCAGCTGGGTGAACGCCAGCTCTGTGTTTTACTGCATTGACACACTGAGATTACAGCATGGCGACTGTGCCACCGGCTCTGTGTTCAGTTGTTTGAGAGATGCTTGGGGTAGATTTACACTGCATATACTGTATATAAACTGAAGACTTCCAGCTGTGCAGAGTAATATCAGTCACTCTTTAAAATAATGGTCCATTAGTTAAGGTTAGGTGACGCTGTGGCGCAGTAGGTAGTGCTGTTGCCTCACAGCAAGAAGGTCGCTGGGTCGAGAATCGGCTGGGTCAGTTGGCGTTTCTGTTTGGAGTTTGCACGTTCTCCTCGCGTTCAGTTGGGTTTCCTCCGGGTGCTCCGGTTTCCCCAACAGTCCAAACACATGTGGTACAGGTGAATTGGGTAGGCTAAACTGTCCGTAGTGTATGAGTGTGAATGAGTGTGTATGGATGTTTCCCAGAGATGGGTTGCAGTTGGAAGGGCATCCGCTGCATAAAACATATGCTGGATAAGTTGGCGGTTCATACCGCTGTGGCGACCCCGGATTAATAAAGGGACTAAGCCGAAAGAGAAAATGAATGAATGAATAGTTAAGGTTAGTTAATGTATTTACTAACATGAACAAACAATTAATAATGCAGTATTTATTCAACTTAATTAAAAAGTTAAAAAGTTAATAGCATTTAAATTGAATAACGTTAGTTCATGTTAACTCCGAGTGCGTTAACTAATTTTAACAAGCTTAACTTTGGATGCTAATAATGCATTAGTTAATGTTGAACGATGATTAATAAATGCTTAACAAGATTATTCATGCTTAACAATAGGAACACATGAACTTATGGCCCGTTTCCACTGAGCGATACGGTTCAGTACACTTTTATGGCCGTTTCCACTGTCAAATGGTACCAAAAAGTGAACTGTACCTTATCACTTTTGGGGTACCCTTTGCAAAGGCTACCTAGCACAAAATAAAAGGATATTAAAGGGCGGAGCTAGACACGCAGCTGAACGCTATTGGTTCACAGAGAAACGTCACCAGCGCATACACAAGTAATAAAGTAATAAACTAATACAGTTAACACAGTTCTGCCCACAAAAAAAAATGTTTTACAAAAATAAAACTGTAGACTATGTGAAAAAGTATTGTCCCGATCACCAGCATTTGCAAATCTGCCACTTTAATGAACTACAGATCCCATCATGCATTTCACTCATACACTTGGCCCAGATTCTCCCTGATTGCAAACATACAGCTAAAGCTATTCAAGACTAATCGGATAGACTATAAACACAGCACACACACACATTGTTGGTGAGTTTTGGTTACTGTAAGTGAGCGTTTCCCAGCGTTTTCTTTCTCTTGCCTTCTGTGTTTTTTGGACCCTTGTTTGTTTTACTGTTGATGTTGTTTTGCCGCCTGTCCTGACCATTCATCTGTTTTTCTGGATTACTCTATTGGATTGCTCATGTTGTACCATTTTTTCTCCTGTTGACCCTGCCTGTCTGACTATCCCTTTGCCTAAGTAAAGCTGCATCTGGAACCTCATTTCCGTTGTCCAGTGTCCCTTAGTTACAATAATAATGAGATAATAAATTTCAGAGCACACAGTTATATCACATTCATAAAAACAATGTTTAAAAATGACTTTACACAATGCAAACTTAAACTTAAACACAAACATGCTCTTATGTGTGTGTGTGTGTGTGTGTGTGTGTGTGTGTGTGTGTGTGTGTGTGTGTGTGTGTGTGTGTGTGTGTGTGTGTGTGCGTGCGTGCGTGCGTGCGTGCGTGCGTGTGTGTCAGAGAGACAGAGTATTTATGTCTGTCTGCTAGCTCTGGAGACTGAGCTAGTTTTGGTTAACGATGCGCTCAGCTTCAGTGATGACATCAGCACATCTGTCCAGCACTCTATAAGTCGCTTCTACACCAGATCATATAGACACAAAACGAGACCAGAGGCTTGATGTAGAAACAATCTGTGTGTGTTTGTTGAGTGGATTACAGCTTTGTTCTTGAGTGGGCTTGATCTAATCTCAGCCAAATTACAGATACCGCGGTAATGATGCTGATTTACTGAGCAAGACACGAGTAAACCAGCTTGAGTCCAGGGGGTTTCCCAAAGTGAATCACGCTTTATGACAGAGTAGTGATGCGGCTTAAATACAGCTTCCATTATCAGTTAGTGAGCAGACCTGCATGAAAAAAATACCATAGTAATTTATAGTAATGCTGTGGTAATTCTAAAGTTGCTATGGTAACACACCTTAGCTAATGTAATTTTTTTATTTGTGATTCTGTAGTTGCTATGGTAACACATGAGGTATTGTAATTGATCTGTTTGGTGATTCTATAGTTGCTATGGTAACACATGAGGTATTGTAATTGATGTGTTTGGTGATTCTATAGTTGCTATGGTAACACATCAGGTATTGTAATTGATCTGTTTTGGTGATTCTATAGTTGCTATGGTAACACATCAGGTATTGTAATTGATCTGTTTTGGTGATTCTATAGTTGCTATGGTAACACATCAACTATTGTAATTGATCTGTTTAGGGAATTCTGTAGTTGCTATGGTAACACAGCAACTGTTGTAATTGATCTGTTTTGGGGATTCTATAGTTGCTATGGTAACACATCAACTATTGTAATTGATCTGTTTAGGCGGTTCTGTAGTTGCTATGGTAACACATCAGCTATTGTAATTGATCTGTTTTGGTGATTCTATAGTTGCTATGGTAACACCACAACTATTGTAATTGATCTGTTTTGTGATTCTATAGTTGCTATGGTAACATGTCAGGTATTGTAATTGATCTGTTTTGGTGATTCTATAGTTGCTATGGTAACACAACAACTATTGTAATTGATCTGTTTTGTGATTCTATAGTTGCTATGGTAACACATCAGGTATTGTAATTGATCTGTTTTGGTGATTCTATAGTTGCTATGGTAACACCACAACTATTGTAATTGATCTGTTTTGTGATTCTATAGTTGCTATGGTAACATGTCAGGTATTGTAATTGATCTGTTTTGGTGATTCTATAGTTGCTATGGTAACACAACAACTATTGTAATTGATCTGTTTTGTGATTCTATAGTTGCTATGGTAACATGTCAGGTATTGTAATTGATCTGTTTTGGTGATTCTATAGTTGCTATGGTAACACAACAACTATTGTAATTGATCTGTTTTGTGATTCTATAGTTGCTATGGTAACATGTCAGGTATTGTAATTGATCTGTTTTGGTGATTCTATAGTTGCTATGGTAACACCACAACTATTGTAATTGATCTGTTTTGTGATTCTATAGTTGCTATGGTAACATGTCAGGTATTGTAATTGATCTGTTTTGGTGATTCTATAGTTGCTATGGTAACACATCAGCTATTCTAATTGATCTGTTTTGGTAATTCTATAGTTGCTATGGTAACACAACAACTATTGTAATTGATCTGTTTTGGTGATTCTATAGTTGCTATGGTAACACAACAACTATTTTAATTGATCTGTTTGGGGATTCTGTAGTTGCTATGGTAACACATCAGGTATTGTAATTGATCTTTTTTGGTAATCATATAGTTGCTATGGTAAGACAACAACTATAGTAATATAAACAAATGACCCAATACTGTAGTTTTCTACAACTATAGGGTATATTAGTACAATACACCACAGTTTACTGTAGTAAAAACCGCAGTATGCTACAGTATTTATTACAGTCTATCAGTTCACTGTAATTACCTCTACAGTATGCTGGAACATTCATTAACAAAGTATCATTAACTACTATTTTAACAACAAATACATTTGGCATTGTTTTACTTCCATAATTGTCAAAATATGAGTTCATATTCCATCCATGAGTTCATGCAACGTTACAGATATGGGTAAACATTTTGTAAAGAGCATATTATTCTGACTTTAATTATTCAAATGTTTTAAATTATATGAATATTGATTTAGTTTGCTGACAAGTGGATCAAATCTAGTTGTATGAAATATTACATTTCATACATAATGTACGTCTGTGTGTTTATTTATTTATTTATTTATTTATTTATTTATTTAGTAGACACATTAATAAACCAAATGCTAAATCATAAATCCTCTGCATGTAATTGATTTATTTTCATTTGAAAGTTAAATTGATCTAAAAATGTCCTTCAATCGGCTTGTGTGTTTGTTTTCTGCATCAAGCAGAGAGCTCATTTGTCCGGTCTGCTTTGTAAAAGGTTGCTGCTGATTGTTTTCTCATGAACAGACTCGTAACACTGTTCTGAGGTCAGTGAAGCCTCATAAAGCACTCTGAAGGGAGAGCGGCTGATGGATGGCTGGAGGATTGCTCATTATCTCTGACCTCAGTGCTCTGACCTATAATTCAGCTTTACAATCCAGTGTCCAGCAGCAGACAGACAGACAGACAGACAGACAGACAGACAGACAGACAGACAGACAGACAGACAGACAAAAAGAAAGACAGAGACAAATGGACAGACAAATTCACAGACAGACAGACAGACAGACAGACAGACAGACAGACAGACAGACAGACAGACAGACAGACAGACAGACAGAGAGATAGGCAGAGAGATAGGCAAACAGATGAAGAGAAAGACAAACTAGCAGACAGACAGACAGGCAGAGAGAGAGAGACAGACAGACAGGCATGCAGACAGACAGAGAAAGAGACAGAAATAGAGGCAGAGAGACAAAGTCAGAGAGACAGACAGAGAGGCAGAGAGACAGACAGACAAAATCAGAGAGACAGACAGACACATAAACATGCAGACAAACCCACAAGCAGAGATACAGACAGACAGAAAGACAACCACAGAATGTCCACCGCATGTTGTTAGCATTGAGTATGAGTTAGCATATCGCTAGCATGTTTATAGTATGAATTAGCATGTTGCTAGTATGATTAGTATCTTTCTGGTATGGATCAGTATATTGTTATGAGTTGGTATGTTATCAGTGTGTCCAATGTAAAGTCAATGGCAGATTCCTTTTTTTTTTACAATGGAAGTCTATGGGACAGTTGCTATGGTGCCGTAAGTGGTTGCTAGGGTGTGGCTAGTAAGTTTAAGGTCATCAGTGTTTGGCAGATTGGTAGTCTGAGTTAAATGAGCCCAACCTTAAGTCTGTATGACAGTCTGGCGGAAAGTTAGGATTTTCTCAAGCCACCATAAATATGATATATTGAATAATAAATGATATATTATTGATATTTTATTTGATTATAATATATATATTTATAATATATTTACTTTTTTATTTTACTACTACTACTATGTATTGTGTGTACTGTTTTTTATTATATATATGTGTGTTACTTTTTTATGTAAACTTTATAAATGCTTTGGCAATACATTAGTAACATTTGTCATGACAATAAAGCAACTATTGAATTGGCAACCACTGAAACACAGACAATCCCACAGACATACAGAGAGACTCCTGCTTCAGCAAACACACGTCTCACTCTCTACATGAGTAATGGCTGCTTTTATGATTCTGGGAAGGAGGGTTTCCTTTTTTCAGCAGAACTTAAATTGTGAAACCCCTATATTTCCTTTCTCTGTGTTTTTTACAGTGTCTTTTTTTGTAGAGAAGCAGGGATGTTTGATTTGATGAAATAACAAATCATCGAAAGCAAACATAGTTTAACCCTCAGTGGTGCGCATGTTAACTGGAATATGTTCATTTAATTCAGCAACTGTGTATATGCAGCTGTGGGAAAAATGAAGAGAGGACTTGGCCATTCTCGCTGCTTCTGGATTTACTACTGGAAGGTGTGATAATATTTCCTCTGAATAAAACAAAGAAGTAATTTAGAGGAATTAATTTGAGGAAAAATAAGAGACTTTTGATATATAATCTGATATTATATTTACACTCACCTCCCACATATTAGGTACACCTGTCCAACAACTTGTTAACACAAATTTCTAATCAGCCAATCACATGGCAGCAGCTCAATGCATTTAGGCATGTAGACATGGTCTAGATGATCTGCTGCAGTTCAAAGCGAGCATCAGAATGAAGAAGAAAGGGGATTTAAGTGACTTTGAACGTGGCATGGTTGTTGGTGCCAGACGGGCTGGTCTGAGTATTTCAGAAACTGCTGATCTACTGGTATTTTCACGCACAACCATCTCTAGGGTTTACAGAGAATGGTCCGACAAAGAGGAAATATCCAGTGAGCGGCAGTTCTGTGGGCGCAAATGCCTTGTTGATGCTAGAGGTTGGAGGAGAATGGCCAGACTGGAGCTGATAGAAGGGCAACAGTAACTCAATAAGCACTTGTTACAGCCGAGGTCTGCAGAAGAGCATCTCTGAACACACAACACGTCCAACCTTGAGGCGGATGGGCTACAGCAGCAGAAGACCACACCGGGTGCCACTCCTGTCAGCTAAGAACAGGAAACTGAGGCTACAATTCACACAGGCTCACCAAAACTGGACAATAGAAGATTGGAGAAACGTTGCCTGCTCTGATGAGTCTCCATTTCTGCTGCCACATTCAGATGGTCGGCTCAGAAGTTGGCCTCAACAACATAAAAGCATGGATCCATCCTGCCTTGTATCAACGGTTCAGGCTGGTGGTGGTGGTGGTGTAATGGTGTGGGGATATTTTCTTGGCACACTTTGGGTTCATTAGTACCAGTGGTGTAGTCGGGGCTATACACACGTATACTCAGTATGCCTACTTTTTTCCACAAGCTGTTTGGGTATTACCACTGCTGATGACCAATAATTGCATATACCCTCAGTATACTCACTTGTTTAGCTGATTAGACTTCCCTAATGTACATGTATATGTTCACATCCCCTTTAACTGTATACCAAATGTTTGTTTTTTTTAACTCGCATCTTAATATGTTGCAATTGGAGCCTTTTTGTATAACTTGCGCCATTCCCACCCCTGACAACCGCAGCTGTGAGAAAATTTCATGAGTTTTTCGAAGACCACGACAAGTCAACTTAGTGATGTCTCACTGAAACATTCAGTTAAATTATAAAACAGCATGGGAGTTGCTTAAGCCCCTCTATATTTCTATTCAGCCCCCCTAAAAGTTTTGCTTTTTTTCTTCTGTTGAACAAAAAAGAAGATATTTTGAACAAAGCAGGAAACCTGTAACCATTGACTTCCAAAGTATATGTATGTATGTATAATGAATCAAAGAAACATTTGACTTTCGTTGTTTCTTTGCCTACATTCATTTAAAATTTGGGTTGGGTGGGTAATAGTACACCACCTTTTCTTTTAGGACTACACCACTGATTAGTACCAATTGAGCATCATGTCAACGCCACAGCCTACCTGAGTATTGTTGCTGACCATGTCCATCCCTTTATTACCACAGTGTCTCCATCTTCTGATGGCTACTTCCAGCAGGATAACACACCATGTCATAAAGCGCCAATCATCTCAGACTGGTTTCTTGAACATGACCTCCACAGTCGCCAGACCTCAATCCAATAGTGCACCTTTGGGATGTGGTGCAACGGGAGATTGGCATCATGGATCTGCAGCATCTGTGTGATGCTATCATGTCAATATGGAGCAAAGACTATGAGGAATATTTCCAGTAGCTTGTTGAATCTAAGCCACGAAGGATTAAGACAGTTCTGAAGGCAAAAGTGGTCCAACCCGGTAGTAGAAAGGTGTACCTAATAAAGTGGCCGGTGAGTATTTGAATGTAGGATGTCAGAGCAGAATATATCTAATGTGAGAAACCTCGGTGGCATTTTTATATGATCATTTGCTCCTTGTTGTCTCACCTAAAATCTAAATATGATAGGGCTTTCTCTGTTATTCAATTATATAGTTAGTTAGGACTTCATTTGTCTCCTAGAAGTAATTCAATTCAGGTGCATACAAGCAACCTATAGTGTAATTTACAAATACACACACAAATGCATACATACTGTATATACATATTTTGCAGAATATGTTTGTTGCAGGTCCAAGGCTCTGGAATGACTTTCCTCTGTCTGGAAAATCATCTCCAACACTTGCTGTATTTCAGAGTGAGCTAAATAATTGCTTGTTTTCTGTTGCTTTTAAAAAAATGTCTTGTAAATTTGTCCACTTTTAGGTTTTGTTTCTGTTCCTCGTTGTTTTCTTTCTTCTGTACAGCGCTTTGGTTGCACATGTGGTGTTGAAAGTGCTTTATAAATACATTGAGCTGAATAGAGGTGTATGAGGAGGTAAATGTGGGCGTCTGGAGCATCAGCCGTTCAGCTTCTCACATCAGTGAACTTCACAAATAAACACAATCAGTCCTCCAGCTCTGTGATATGGATACAGACGGAGCTGATCTCAGGTCAGATCTGCATGGCTGATATGGTGACCTTCACTCACTGGGCTCGACCCTGTGCTGGTGGGCAGATCAGAGACGAAAACCAATCCTTACACACACACACACACATGCACACACGCACATACATACGCTTTGGAGCCTGGATTATTTTGATAAGTTTATATACAGTTTATATATTCAGTTTATATATTTATGTACACCTATTAAGCATTGCAGCATCAAACATTAATTGCTTTTTTTATCTGAAAGGGAACATTTTTGTAAGTAAATTGTTCATGAATATGGATAGTTTTTGGGGAGATTAGGAGTAGGGCTGGGCGATATTGTAAAAAAAAAATATCATGATATCATGTTTCAAAGCATTTGATACCAATAATTGTTGAATATTTTTTTAACAATACATTTAGGAATATTAAGATTTTTTTAAATTTTATTTAACCACTTTATTTTAATTGACCAACATTACTAAGTCAAATAGTTTTAATAGTCAAAAACAAAAATATATCTGACATCTTTATAATAAAATGAACATAAGTGTTAAAGAGACTTTTAAACTAGATAAATAAAATGTTACAAAGATCAAAGCAAACTTAAAGGCATGAATAATAATGATACAGTAAACCTCAAACTCTGTCAATAACACACATTATAATAATCAAATCTGAGCTTTCATGTAAAGGAACTAACCATCGTTATTCAAACCAGTACTCCACCTCCACCTTGCTGGCGTCTGAGTCGGACTGGAGCTCTCTGCCCTTTACCGATCCAGCCACGGGCCCATCAAGACTCACTCTCATTTCATCAGTCCATAAAACCTTAGAAAAATCAGTCTTGAGATATTTCTTGGCCCAGTCTTGACGTTTCAGCTTGTGTGTCTTGTTCAGTGGTGGTGGTTTTTCAGCCTTTCTTACCTTGGCCATGTCTCTGAGTATTGCACACCTTGTGCTTTTGGGCACTCCAGTGATGTTGCAGCTCTGAAATATGGCAAAACTGGTGGCAAGTGGCATCTTGGCAGCTGCACGCTTGACTTTTCTCAGTTCATGGGCAGTTTATTTTGCGCCTTGGTTTTTCCAGATGCTTCTTGCGACCCTGTTGACTATTTTGAATGAAACGCTTGATTGTTGGATGATCACGCTTCAGAAGCTTTGCAATTTTAAGAGTGCTGCATCCCTCTGCAAGATATCTCACTATTTTTGACTTTTCGGAGCCTGTCAAGTCCTTCTTTTGACCCATTTTGCCAAAGGAAAGGAAGTTGCCTAATAATTATGCACACCTGATATAGGGTGTTGATGTCATTAGGCCACACCCCTTCTCATTACAGAGATGCACATCACCTAATATGCTTAATTGGTAGTAGGCTTTCGAGCCTATACAGCTTGGAGTAAGACAACATGCATAAAGAGGATGATGTGCTCAAAATACTCATTTGCCTAATTGTTCTGCACTCCCTGTATTACCCCTATGCTAAAAACTCTTTCAGATGGGGAGCTAGTGGTTGGGATGCACAAGAAAAGAAACCAAAAAGCCACTCTGGCGACATCCTTACATCTGTTTTTATTTATAATCTCTTCACTACTGCTAGCCACTGCAGTCATTTTCGCATCTGTTGTTATTCTGACCTGAAGTGACAAGCATCCCTTGGTGAATTGAATAAACTAAATTGTCTGAATGGGAGTGTGAAAGTGTATATGTGTTTCCCAGTACTGGATTACAGCTGGAAGGGCAAACATATGCTGGAATAGTTGGCGGTTCATTCCGCTGTGGCGACCCCTGATAAATCAGAGACTGAGCCGAAGGAAAAATGAATGAATGAATGTTCCTGTCAATTCTGATAATTTTCAAACTGTGTGTTGTTATCATAGACTGTAAAAGATATGGACGTAGTATCCGTGACGTCACCCATAGGTTTATGAAGAACCCAAAAGAAGCTACTAGAAGACGTGGCCGACCGTCGCCATTTTGTTCGCGCGTCATCGCACCAACCCCGGGCATACCATACAAGGGCAAAGAGGCGGAGCGTGAGCGGATCTACAGACGCCCTGCTTAGACAGGCTTTCCTAAGGGAGAAACGCTTAATACTTCATCACCTGCGACTCGTTTGTGTTCTGACCACATGTGCTTGGTTGTACACTATATCAATAAAGTGTTTAGACTTTCAAAAACACTGTTTCATAAGCAACGTCATAAGCACAATGCTTAGTGGCTCAATGCATTACACGTAGGGCCACTAATCATTGCACTTATGACGTTTTTCAACAGGAGGAAAGTGCGAATTACTTCCAAACACTTCAGATATAGTCTGTGTTAGTAAATGCAAGGCTAATTATGAAGTCCAGGCAGAACACTGTATGACAACCCTTCAGATGACTGATCTAGAGCCTACAGCTAATAATCTGTCAGATTCTGGAGTGCATTACAGCTCTAAAGAACATTATAAATGATAAATGATCTTAAATAAAACAAATACATTCATAGAGATGGTAGGCTATATAATGATATATTTCACTCACCTGGCAAATGGAGGCCATGTGAATGGCTTGTGAGCACAATTAAGTGCACACAGCATGCCATATCATCTGATAATTGTAGGAAATAATTCCAAAAGGCAGCTGACTGTGTAAAGCCACATAAAACAACACAAAAATACAATGAATATGCCGAGATCAGCGGCTAATCAGCTGTAATCAGCTGAGGTGAAGTGACGGCGACCAGCGAGACCTAGCTGTCACTCAAGTGGCCACGCCCTTAATTATGCAAACTTAATATAACCTAATATAAAGGAAACAGATGAGTTATAAAAAAATTCACCCCCTCACAGTTGTCATGAAGGGTAATATTAGCTATATGAACCAAAATGGTTCTTTGTACCAGGCTGTAAACACCTTATTTTCTGCTGTAAAGTTGGCCATTCTAACAGTGGGCTCAATAGAAATGTGCTCTATTATGGAGCCAGGACTAGCGGAATTTCGATGAATTGCAGTTTCAGTTACTTCCGTATTGGCTTCCCGAGGGAGAGCGGGAGGTTTCCGTTTGGTTGTTATACAATTTGTACAATAAGATGCAGTTTCTCATATTCACATATTTTAAAATATATAGTTTTTCATCATAGTTTTTATTTCTTTGTTGTGTGATTCTTATGCAGTTTGAAATTTCACCATTTCAGTAATACCGTGATAATAAAAGCATGGTAACTTTCATTTTTTCCTGATTTCTGAATTTTAGTTGAAGCATGTCTTATACAATAACAGTTCTTCATCTCCAATAACAGTCTGCAGACCTTGAATGCATTATGATAGTGAATTGACTCAAGCCCGTTTCAAACGTGACAATTTCTTTCCCAACACCTCATCTGTTGTCTTTGGGTCGACAGGTTTATTTGTGAATGGAAGTGAAGGGAAATAACCCCACACCCACTAAAGGCCTTTACTGCTTCCTCTGATACTTTTACGTGACGTTTCTGTTTGTGTAATCTTGATTCTCCTTCATTCAGGACACCACTAAAAGCCAAAAGAGAATCTGTGGATTTGTATTTCTCCAGATCCACATCCAAGGTGACCGGACTCGCTATCAAAACTTTAAACTAGAGCTGCACAATACATAATTTCAGCATCGATATTGCAATGTGTGCATCTGCAATAGTCACAGGATATGCAATGTTGAGTTGGGATTACAGTTGATCATATAGTTGATTATAATCAATGCAGAATTTAATCATAATGAAGTTTATCATCCGCATGCATTTTAAAGAGATAGTTCACCCAAATTCAGCAGTTTCTGAAATACTCAGAGCAGCCCGTCTGGCACCAACAACCATGCCACGTGCAAAGTCACTTAAATCCCCTTTCTTCCCCATTCTGATGCTCAGTTTGAACTGCAGCAGATCGTCTTGACCATGTCTACATGCCTAAATGCATTGAGTATAGTTGCTGCCATGTGATTGGCTGATTAGAAATTTGCGTTAATGAGCAGTTGGACAGGTGTACCTAATAAAGTGACAGATGAGTGTATATCGCAGAAATACAAAATATTGCAATTTCAGATTTTTCCAATATCGTGCAGCCCTACTCTAAACCAGTGTTTCTCAACCACGTTCCTGGAGGACCACCAACACTGCATGCTTTGGATGTCTCCTTTACACCCATTACAGGTCTTTCAGTCTCTGCTAAATAGCTGATGATCCAGCCTGATCTCACGAGGAAACGTAAGTATTTTACGTTTTGTCAGTTTAGTGGCTAATTCGTACGAATTCGTATGAGTTCAGTCGTACGAAAATGTACGATTTTAAAAAGGAGGCGTGGCACCCAACCCCACTCCTAACCCCAACCGTCATTGGGTGATGAGTAGGCCCACACGGAATCTGCGCGCGCAGATTTCCGCAGATTTTTAGCCCATCATTAATTCTGTTTATTTACTTAAAGTTAACTATTTACAGTTAATCTAATTGGATTTGCATTTTAAACATTAAATACAAGTTAAAAAGATATAATTTTTTATTTAACATATTAAGGTTTTAGTTATGATACTCCCTAAATAATTCCGCAGAAATTTGCAGATTTTTACCAAAATTCTCCGCAGAAATAGCAAAAAACGTCCGCAGATTCCGTCTGGCCCTGGTGATGAGCAAATTGTACTAATTTGTACGAATTAGATCGTACGAATTCATACGAATTAGCCACTAAATCAAAAAGTTACGAATTGCCGTGAGATTGCGTTGGATGATCTGAATACAATGTGTTTGGTTAAGCAGACCCGGAAAATGTGCAGAGCTGGTGGTCCTTTAGGAACGTAGTTGAGAAACACTGCTCTAAACTATTAATCGCTATCACTATTAAAACTCTTAAAAAGACAGTACACCCAAAAATGACAAATCTGTCAACATTTACTCATTTATTCCAAACCTGTTTGAGTTTTTCTTCTTCAACACAATGGAAGATATAATAAAGAATGCTGGGGGAAAAATGTCATTGCCTATTATAGTCTTATGTTTTGTACTATGGATATACATTTGAAGTCAGAATTATTAGCTCTGCTGAATTATTAGCCCCCAAAATCTGACGCTACCTACCAAGTGCATCTAAGTTACCGAGAAATGCGGAGGATTTTTTTCTCCTATTCGCTGTGCGGTATCAAACACTCCATTAAAACTCCACTCATCAGCAGTTCCTCGCTTTCAATATGTCATTTGTCACGGGGGGCATGCAGGAAGTGTTCCTAAATAAAAGTGAAAGTGCCAAACTGCAGTTAAAGTCGACCAATTAATAGTTTGGCAAATAATTTTATAACTGATGTCCATGTCAACACAGTCACTGTCTTTCTCCCCTGCATCTGTGTGTTTGTTTTGCCTCTGTGAAAATCAGCACGTGCCCAAAGGGAAACTCCCATTTTTGCAAACCCTTCCCTCTTTCCCTCCCCCGACACTCACACCTAAACAGAGCTGGACACGCCCACTTTCCTGACTTTTTCCAAACTAGAGGTGTGAAAACACCCTGGGGGTTCGTTGCCCTTTAAAATGAACTGAAGCAACGATATTATTGGGATTTTTTTGGGGACAACTTAATTGTTTTATGTTCAATCCACTTTCTGTACTTTTGTTGCATTAACTTAATCCATTTGTGTTGATCCCTGCATTTTTTAGTGTCCGATGATTTGCGACACACAAAATTCAGTTTGCGAGTACCATTTAGGGGAATTTGAATGCAGCAATGGACTGTTTTGACCACGTTGTTGGTTCATTTCTGAGCTTCGAATGTTAAGAGTCAGACTCACATTTGATCAAAAATATCTTAATTTGTTTTTTTGAAGATGAACAAAGGTCTTATAGGCTTGGAATGACATTTTTGTTCATTTTTAGGTGAATTATCCTTTTAAACTGGATCACAGTCAAGCATTTTCTCCATAGAGAGCGTTTAATGAAACACACAAACTCAGACTTTAGAGCTTAATGTCGTTTCAGAGACAAAAACTTCCCGATCGGATTGCAGCTAAACGTGTTTAATGCCTGCGGCGTTTCTGATCCTTCCAATCACGCTTGCTCTGTTTAGTGTAAAGAGACACGTGTATCAGTATAACCTGCCTATTACATACTGAAGCAATCAAAATAAGTGCATTGCTTTCTAATCACTGCCAAACATGAACATTATCTTGTGCTTTTAATTCTGCATGACAGGTCGCTTCCAACAGGTTCAATTATGTGTTTTTGATCCTGTTGTTGGCAAGTGCAAAGCCTTTCATTTGGTTTCCCCTTTCTTGTTTTTCATATTTTAATATCTGTATCACAATGACTTCATATCTCAGTGTGTTTTCGCCGTTGTCTCCGGATAAAGTCATAAACTGGAGAGCTGCAAACACTGATATTACAGACCATTTCTCTGATTTAGATTCAACTTTGTGCTGTTCTTCGCCAGGAGATTCGTTCAGCTTGTAGTTTGTGGAGATTTTGGCTCTTTGTTACTGAAAAACACCCTTTTTTACATTTATATAACTCTCGATTGCATGACTTATAAATATGATAAAGTTCTTATTATTTTGCTCATTGAAATGTCAACATGGTGTCAATCAAAGTCCTTTTACAGTACATTTATTATTATTTTATTCATTCATTCATTCATTTTCGTTTCGGCTTAGTCCCTTTAATAATCAGCGGTCACCACAGCGGAATGAACCACCAACTTATCCAGCATATGTTTTACTCAGAGGATGCCCTTCTAGCCACAACCCAATACTGGGAAACCCCCATACACTCTGGCATTCACACACATACACTACGGCCAATTTAGCTTATTCAATTCCCCTATACCTCGTGTTTGGACTGTGGGGGAAACCGGAGCACCCAGAGAACATGCAAACTACACACAGAAATGTCAACTGACCCAGCCAGGGCTCGAAACAGCAACCTTCTTGCTGTGAGGCGATCGTGCTACCCACTGCGCCACCGTGATGCCTATCATTTTATTATTTTTATATATTTTTTTAAAGATTTTACCCATTGTATGGGGTTGTATGAATTACCTAACGAGACAACATTTGCTTTCAAAATGAGTTGGAAAGTTCACCCTCCAAGCTTTATGCAGGTATGTCTGTCATGTGTATGTCTTATGTATTCGTGGAGATTTCGCTGTTTTTTCTGACCTCAGTTTACATGTCGCGCGAGTCTCACATGGACGATTGTAATAACAAAGCCTCGTGGGCGTGGTCGCATTAAAAATAATGAGCTCCGACAGAGAAACTAGACATAGCGTTGGTTTCATACTGATTACTTTATCAAGCAATATTTGTTTTCAACATGCACCGCTGTATTTAAAAGTAGACACTTCAAGCTTTCTATAGATATGTCTCATGTCTGTGTGTTTAGTTTTCGCGGAGTTTCAGTGCATTTTACTGACGCGTTTGTAAAAACAGTTCACGGAGAGAGAAAAGAGAAAGTGGCTTCACTGTTTATTTTCCTTATTTTGCAAAAGCACACTCTTTTGTTGTTATTGTGAGTGTACACAAAACAAACTAGACACCTAACAGATTCCATTGATGTATTGCTCATATCTGTACCATCAAATCTGAAAGTTTCATTTAAGTTTTTTTCGGCGTTTTCATGTGAAAACACGTCAAAACGTGTATACGCGGTCTTCGACCCCTGGGGGTTAAATGTGTTGCAAATCTCATATTTGGGTCAGTTTTGGACCAATATACAAGTTCTTAAATGAGTTCAGCTTGTAGTTTGTGCAGATTTGGGCTAATTTATTACTGAAAAACACTTTTATTTAAATTAAATCACTCTTTATTGAATGACTTATACATATGATAAAGTTCATATTAATTTGCTCATTGAAATGGCAACATGGTGTCAATCAAAGTTCTTTTACAGTACATTTATTATTATTATTTTATTATTATTGTAAAGATATTACCCATTAAATGTGTTCCCATTAAGCTTGTAGTTTGTGCAGTTTTTGGCTTTATAGTTACTGAAAAACACGCTTTATTTAAAAGAAATGACTTTTTATTGAATGACCAATACATAACTTAAAGTTCATATTACACTCTCAGAAATAAAGGTACGAGATCTGTCACTGGGGTGGTACCTTTTCAAAAGGTACACATTTGTACTTGAAGGATCCATATTGGTACCTCAGAAGTATATATGAGTACCTACAAATTTTAAGAGGAACACTTTTGCACTTTTTAGGTACCAATATGTACCCTTGAGGTATTACAATGGACCTTTTAGGTACAAATTTGTACCTTTTTAAAAGGTACCACCCCAGTGACAACTCGCGTACCTTTATTTCTGAGAATGTATAATGTATGGTATCAAACAGGTCCTTGAATGCCAGTTGAACAGGTTTTAACATTTATTATTATTGTTATTATTATTATTAAAGATATCACCAGGGCTTGACATTAATTTTTTTGATCACCAGTCACAGTGCCTAGTAGTTTTCCAACATTACTAGCCACTCTGCATTTTCATAGCCACAATTTTGTTTTTGGGAAAATATTTTTTATATGCATAAATATGACTTTGACATGCTAAAATTACTTGATTTAGATTTTGTGTGTTGTCCACATGCCTCCTAATTCATTTCACGTTTTGTGTGTCGTGTATGAGCAAATGGGTCATAGTTTCATAGTGTTATACTGCAAACAGTTTTTATTTCACATGACTTTTCAGAACTCAAAATTAAGGATTTACCAAATTTATCTCTGACCACTCCAAGCAATAATTGTTTTTTGGTCACAAATTTTAAATGTGTCAAAACAAGCTGAATATAGCTGTATACTATACTTTTTATTTAACAAAATATTTCTTTAAAAAAGCAAAACAAAGAAAAACAATTGACTTTTAAAAATAATTATTGTCATGTATCAAAAATATGCACAGTAATCTGTCCTCGCTAAAGGTCTCTCAGATCACCAGTTAACTACACATACATGGAGAGTTAATCCCATATTAAAGCAAGGTTGTTGTAAAAATATGATAACTAAACCATATTAACAAAAATAACCATAAGCAAAAGAAAGCAGGTGAAAAGCATACCGTGTGATATTGAAAGGATGATCACACGGTTAAGGCCAATTAATAATCTGTTCAAAGCGAAAGCAACCGGTGCTTCTTACAAAAAGACATATTTGGAGCTATCTGGTCTATATGAAAGAGAACCGATCACAGTTGCGTTTCAGGCACGGTTGCTTCGAGCAAGAAAACAGGAGCGCGCACAAGTTTTAGTCGCGCGCATCATATTAGCTGTTAGCGCGACTGATCATCCTCTCATTAGTTATTCACCTGCTTTCTATTGCTCCCGCGAACGCAATTATTTTTGTCAGTCATGCTGTTTCTCGATTCTAAGATCACATTTGCTCGCATATTGGGTCATCCTTATAGTCGAACCCTGCTCTTAAGAATACCACAATTTAAAATTATTTTCAACCAGCCAAAGTGGCTAGTGAGAGTGTCTGTCTTACCCGCCAAAGCTGAAATCTACCCGCATTTGGCGGGTTGGCGGGTGTTAATGTTAAGCCCTGGATATCACCCATTAAATTTGTTGCAAATCTCATATTTTTGGACCATTATATGGGCAACTTTAGATGTCTTAAATGCTTATGAAAAATATATTTGTCTTTTGAGCATATCTCACGCACATTTAGGCTTGCGTTTTGTTGATAAACATTTATATCTAGTTTGTGATCTGAATGTGAACCATTTATGCAAGTTAATGTAATTAGTTAATATTAATATTACAGTAGTTTACAAATATACTAGTTTCATACATTTGTTCAGCTGATCTTGGCTCTTTGTTACTGAAAAACATGATTTTATTTAAACTAAATAACCCTTTTATTGAATGACTAATAAATATAATACATGTGCTCATTAAAAAGCAACATGGTATCAATCAGGTCCTTGAATGCCAGCTGAGCAGGAGATTTTGTAGAGTTATTATTATTTTTTGAGGATATTACATATTAAATATGTTACATATTTCATGTTCTTGTCATTTTCGCACCATAATACACTGATTTCACGCGGCCGCCATTATTAACAGCGAAATCGAGGCTGCGGTGGGAAGAAACCCGGAAGTATAGACTGAGTCACACAGGAATGTTGTGTACCTGGCTGTATATCTTATCAGCGAAGAGAAAGTGACACAAATTTATGATTTCAGCGCCTTCCGAGTGACCCTAAGGTCCGTTCTGAATGAATAGTGAAAATAAAAAGGGATATTTGACCTCATTTTTAGCTAAGTTAAGGGAAATGGCACTACTTAGCTAACGTTTTCTTTCCCAAACACACATTTTAGATGCCATTCATCAAACTCAAGTTAATGAACTAATTCTTTCACTATATTAGACTAGTCACGATACAAAATTTCCGTAATGAAATATAAAAAAACGCCAATTTCTCGTTAATATTTAAGACACTGTTCACGGAGTTCTTAAACAGCGCTGATTGGCCATTGTGTTCACGTGCTCAACAGAAATCACTCTGATTGGCTGTAAAGTTCATCAGTTCACCAAACTCACCGGCACTGCTGTTTACTGAGTGCAAACACAGACAAGCGATCCGTTGATGAGTCCGCTGATCTTCACGGCTTTTAAACGCTCCAATGTCCGTCTATGTGTGTTTTCAATCTGAAGAGCGGTGAACTGAGGACCTTCACAGTCATTCTGTTGAGCACTGGTGAATACTACGGCAAATCAGCTGTTTATGAGCGCGCTCAGCGGCGCGTAAATGTTAGCGGGAAATTGACGTTTTTAAAACTTCAGTACCGGGACAACACTGTTACAGACAACACGAAGATGTGCTACAGAGGACTGCACTGTTTTATCACTCACCGGGTTACATAGGCTGAAGCAGGGAAGCGTCCCCACGGTGTTTACCTGCTGCCATGAACTGAAGTCTAGGAGGACACTTAAGTGTATCACTCTTAAAGAGATTATGATGCTGTTTGATGCCTAATATGTTTTTAATTGTTTATATTAAACTGAACTGAATGATATTAAAGTGATGTTTACACCATTTCTGCATTTTGAGGTCGCAGCAACAGCTGGAGGTTTATAGCACACAGCATATTGTTGCAATGTTTACAGTGCTGATCCTATACTTCCGGCTTTCTTCCCACCGCAGCCTCGCTTTCGTGTTCTAAAATGGCGGTCGCGTGAAATAAGCGTATAGGGTTGATGTTATGTGTTAAAATACACCCTATTAAGTTATATTACTTTTAAATGCTTTTGTAAATATATATATGTAATTTTTGGCAATATCTCACACATATTTGGGCCTAAATTTTGTTGATAAACATTTATATATGCACATATTTACAAACATGCATCAAACTTTGTTGTATTAAAAGTATGACACCCGTTTTATTAGAAACAAACATGAATTCAGCTTGTAGTTTGTGCTGATTTTGGCTGTTACTTAAAAAAGCACACTTTAATTTAAATGAAATGACTCTGGATTGAATGACTAATAAGTCGTTCATTTAAAATTCAACACGGTGTCAATCAGGTCCTTGGATGGCAGCTGAACAGGATGTGGAGTTTGATGAAACCTGCCTCCTGCCAGTCTGTTTTTCTGAGTGCACTCACTAGGGATCATTAATGAAGTAATGAGCGTAGACCCTCGCAGCGCTGGACACATGCAGTGGGCGACTCTGCTGTCTCCGTTCATTTGCTGGAGTGTCTTCAGGATGATGTGTTCAGTCTGTGGAGATTTCTCATGCTGACATGTTTTGATGAACACACGAACTTCAAGTTAAATGAGTCAAACAGGAACACTGGAATTTGTTCTGTTTCAATTTATTAGTGCTCATGCAGTTTTGAACAGGAATTATGATATTAGATTTATTCTATTGTTTTTTTTTTCTTATATTTATTCACTTTAAAAATGAATAAACAGCCGTATTAAAAACCCCCACAAATAATTATAATAATAATTAAAA
The DNA here is from genome assembly GCA_903798195.1 of Danio kyathit. Classification (NCBI taxonomy): domain Eukaryota; kingdom Metazoa; phylum Chordata; class Actinopteri; order Cypriniformes; family Danionidae; genus Danio; species Danio kyathit. The sequence goes on along the minus strand of LR812537.1, from coordinate 57,805,143 downwards.
CACTTCTATGGACCTGCTCAGGGTGTCCATGGAGTCTTAAAACGTTTTAAAATGCTTTAAAAGCTAAATTATTTAAATCAGGTCCTTTGTCCATGTGAACTTACCCAATTGGGACAACATCCATCCAATCACCAACAACCCATCTCAATAAAACTTTTAACAGTAGTTTTAATTATTGACTGTAATTATCTTGCTTACAATAACATTCGTTTAAGGGTGCTTTCACACTAGCACTTTTGGTCCGCACCAGGGTTCGTTTGACGTCATAGTACGGTACGTTTAGCTAGTGTGAACGTGTCTTCTGAACATGGGTGCACACCCGTGAACCGTACCCGAGTCCGCCTGAAAGAGGTGGTCTGGGGTACGGTTCATGCGAACTCTGGTACGGTTCACTTCTGGTATGAATGCAATCGTACCAAATAGCGGAAGTGAACCGGCAACTGTACAACAAACTATCGTTTTCATAACGTTCATTCGTGTGTGTGTGTGTGTGTGTGTGTGTGTGTGTGTGTGTGTGTGTGTGTGTATGTGTGTGTATGTGCGCCACGTATTGTACCTTTAGCGGGACTGAGCCAAGCACAGTGATACACAGTGATGTCTGTTTGTCTCCTCCAGAAACAGCTTCTGCAGACACTGTGTGATGTTCTGAATGTTTATAATATTTTTGCAGCAGACAGACGCGAGTCGCTTTCTGTATGTCCAAAACTTATGATTCAGTAAAAGCAAATCGACCGCGATGTGCGGAAGTCTCCATTTTGGCGCTTTGCTTTCGTGACTGTCACCTAGCAACAGCCGTAAACAAAACAGCAGCTCTATGATGCAAGCGTACCGGGGTTCAGAAGGAAAAAAGACAGTGTAAACACAAACCAACCGAGAAGGTGGCAAGGGGGGACAATCAAACTTGGCTACGGTCCAGGCAATTGAACCAAGTGTGAAAGCACCCTAAAAGTTCTCCTTATATTTATAGCTACATGAGGATACTGACCTGGACCGATTGTTACAATTGTTTTTTTTAAATAGTTTTTAAAGCTAAAAAAAAAGTAAAATTGGATTAGGCAAGTAAAATCTTTTCCACTGACCCATTAGAAGAAACCATCAGTGCTTAGCCCTTTTATAATGGTCTTAAAAAGTCTTAAATTTGACTTTACCTGCTTGTTGTATTTATGTCTAAAAACATGCTCCTCTTTAGCTATTTTTTGCTCCCCCCACTCGGCAAATAAGGCTCATTGTGAAAGTCTACATTTAACATTTAGTCCTTTAGCACAGGAGGTCCCAAACTTTTTAGCCTGTGACCCCCAAAATAACAATGCCTGTGACTCGCGACCCCAATATGCTCTGAGGTGGTTATAAATATACAAACCTTGCATGCAACGACGCACACACACACACACAAGTATACGTGAGTGCCGTAAAAGTTTAACTTGGTGCCATAAAATCAATCTGCTCACATCTGATATTGCTGTGTTGTGGATAACGTAATCACCACAGGGGTCACAATCCAATAGAAAAAAAATTTGCATAATTTTTTTCAACTTAACTATTATCTACTATTTTATCTTCTGTAGATGATGGATGAAATATGCTCATTCTAATACTTTAATAAAATGAATTAGATTAACCCCCGGGCGACGCAGTGGGTAGCGCTGTCGCCTCACAGCAAGAAGGTCGCTGGTTCGAGCCTTGGCTGGTTAGTTGGCGTTTCTGTGTGGAGTTTGCATGTTCTCCCTGCGTTTGCGTGGGTTTCCTCCGGGTGCTCCAGTTTCCCCCACAGTCCAAAGACATGCGCTATAGGGGAATTGGGTAGAGTAAATTGTCTGTAGTGTATGAGTGTGAATGAGTGTGTATGGATGTTTCCCAAAGATGGGTTGCGGCTGGAAGGGCATCCGCTGCTTAAAAACGTGCTGGATAAGTTGGCGGTTCATTCCGCTGTGGCGTCCCCAGATTAATAAAGGGACTAAGCCGAAAAGAAAATGAATTAATGAATGATTAACCCCCAAGGGGTCCCGACCCCCAACCACTTTTGCTCAAATTGACTTACAGTTAAGGAGGCATTCAGCAATTCAACAAGAAGACAAGGAATACAAAGGAACTGTTATTGCTCAGAAAATTAAGTGTCTGATGTGTATGAGAGTGTTCAGGTGGTTTGTCAAGCCCACTCACCTGTGTGAGTCTCACTTCGGTAATGCACAGTTTCATTCTTTGTTTAAACTCAACTAGTCCTCATGTGTTTGTAAATGCTCGTCTCTGATGCTCTGATCAACAGAAGTGCTCTTTGTAAGAAGCTCTCCAGCGTCTCTCAGATTAGAAAGAAAGCCTTCACGATAAACCTCTATATCTCCATCTCTTCCTCTCTGAACAAAACGAGCTCCATCTGCTTCCACTAGCGCTTTTCTCCCAGTGTTTCTGCTCCGTTTGCAGGGCAGATAAGAGATTCCTTTCAAATCAAGCCAACGTGGATATATATCCCTCTTTCAGGACTCTCTGGAGCTTCTCTGTGCATTGAAAAAATCCATTTGTTGGATTTACTACATTTTTTAAAGGTTGCAAATAATTTATATGAGCTGAATTTAAACAAATAAACTAAACTTAGTTATGTTCAACTTAGTTTGTTTGTTTAACCCTTGTGTACTGTTCAAACTGACTCCCCTTTGGTTATGTTGGTGCTGTTTTTGCCCTATTGACTTCCATTATAATCACATTTATTGATTGCAAAGCCATGACAGCATATAATCATGCATTCTTGATTCTTGCTGGTTTTCCCTGTTGGGAAGAGGTAAAACCTTTCGTTTTTACTGTTGATCATCAATTAGCAGCATCAACCCTTTAGATAGGCCTGTGCAAAGAAAGCGATTCTGGCTTTTATAAAGAGTTCAGTGGAGTAAAACAGCAGATTATAGTATATAAACGGTGTCAGTTCAGTTTTCAGAGTTTAAGTTCAGTTTAGTTCAGGTCAGTGTGGGTTAATTTTCACTGCTGAAAGTCCAAACACTGAAGAGCAAATCCATCGATGTGCAGCTCCACAAGTCCCGAACCATGCAAGCCAGTGGCTACAGAGGTGAGGAACAAACTTCACCAATTGACGAAAGTAAGAAAAAAAACTGGAGAGAAACCAGGCTCAGTTGGGCACGACCATTTCTCCTATTGCCAAATGTCAAACTAGTGACTGAACTATCATAGTTCGGTGCATCATTTGGGAAATAAATGATATAGAGACCCGTGTTTCCACAAAACCGTAGTTTCTCTATCGCGGATCCATCGTTTGAACCACGTTAGTTATAACATAAAACCTAATGACGCTCTAAATGGGGTGGAGTAACTACTTTCTTTAGAGAAAATGACCATCATATTCATTCATTCATTTTCTTGTCGGCTTTGTCCCTTGCGGGGTCGCCACAGCGGAATGAACCGCCAACTTATCCAGCACGATTTTACGCAGCGGATGCCCTTCCAGCCGCAACCCATCTCTGGGAACTTCCACACACTCATTCACACACATACACTACGGACAATTTAGCTTACCCAATTCACCTGTACTGCATGTCTTTGGACTGTGGGGGAAACCGGAGCACCCGGAGGAAACCCACGCAAACCCAGGGAGAACATGCAAACTCCACACAGAAACGCCAACTGACCCAGCCCAGCCGAGGTTTGAACCTGCGACCCAGCGACGTTCTTGCTGTGAGGCAACAGCACTACCTACTGCGCCACTGCGTTGCCATGACCATCATATTTTGTATGAAATTATGTTTTACACAGACACACGCATTTAAAAGTTTTTCCTTTTGTTTCAGTAAAAACATGCACTCCTTTTCTATATTAACTGAAATACTGTATATGTAAACAGCACATATAGGGCCAATGCTTTCTTTACAAATATTATTGAGAATATTCCATACTAAAACATCCAACTACTTGGCTAACACTCTAATCTCATATATAAATTGTTTATGGTTGTAATTTACAGTAGGCTATTTATAAAAAAAATTATATTAATAATAATAATTATTATTATCATCATCATCATCATTATTATTTTACAGTTTTTCTCAGTGGCTTTGGTGCATTTCTCACAACACTATTTACATTTGCACAACAGTTCATGCATTTCTCAAAACAATTAGTCATTTGTGAACATCATAGTAGCAGTTTCTCATTCCTTTCAACAAATTGCAAATGCTTTTGGACATGCATCAATTGCTTTTATACAACTCTCTGCTGTTTGTAACATTATCATTTGCTGATGTCATGTCAGTCAAAATTAACTAAACTTGTGGATGCTGAATAGTCATTCCATATAAAACTAATAGTCCTCATTTCATTACTGGAGTCATTACATACTAAAATGCTGAACTAGTGGTCAAAATCTGTCAAGCAAATTTTATTTAAAAAATTTTAATTTAAACTTTTTTTTTCTGAAAATGTCTCCTAAATTGAACAATTTGATGAATGATTTACAGAGCTGTGTATGTTGTAGGTTCAGTTTCAATATGTACTGCAATGTTGTTTACAGTTGTGCACGGCTCTACCCAGAGGGAGTTTATGTTTGTTGTAAATAAGGGTGTGTATATTCTTACGCACAATGCTGTGAATAAATTAGAATTGTAAAGAGCAAATGCAGTAAACATGTGAAACATACATATTCAGTGTCTTGTACTCAGATACCTCACTAAATGCAGTGATGTCTAACTTTACTGTAGTCTTCAAATAGCTGTGCTAATAGTATATAGTGCTGTTTTGAGCATTTTCAGGACGTGACTTTATAGCATTGGAGAAAATCAACAGAGTAAAGTGTCCTAATGAAAACATGACAAAGCCATTTGACTGTCTTGTTCATAAACAATGGTGTCAGGACTTTTCATCTTGATGACACTGACACTTTCATTGACATCAATACTTGCTTTTGAGGAATGAGCTATTCATTTTGAGCAAGTGATGCGCTTTTGCAGGTTATCCACTAGGTTTTGCAGTTTGCACTAATTGTTTTGAGAAATGCATGAACTGTTGTGCAAATGTAAATAGTGTTGTGAGAAATATACCAAAGCCACTGAGAAAAACTGTATTATCATTAAGTAGGATATTGTTTATTTATTTATTTTAAATTTTCTTTTTTGAAAAGTCTACTTTTACAACTGTGACCCATTCAAACCACTGCAGCAATGTTCTTACCTCTTGTCTTATGTCATACTGTATACAGTAAGCTACAGACACATTTCTTAATAAATAACCCACTATAAATTAAAACCATTAACCTATGCTATATATTTTTTTTGTTTTTCACAAGCTTTGGAGACGTAACATAAATTCCTCTTTTAAATAATAGGTCACCTATAGCTTTCTTCATGAGCCACGGCTGCATTCAAAACGGCATCAATGTTTTCAAAGTGCACTACGAAGGGAACACAATTGTCAATATGAAGATCGCCAAAACTGAACTGGAAAAATACTTTGAAAGCAAATTACACGTAAGAGAGATGAACTTAATACTTTTCATTCTGAGTGTTAGGGCCCTATTTTAACGATCTAGGCGCAAAGTCTAAAGCGCAGGGCACAAAAGTATTAAGGGCGTGTTAGAATCCACTTTTGCTACTTTAAGGACGGAAAATTCCGCTTTGCACTGTGGCGCATGGCCTAACAGGGTTGAGCTTATTCTCTTAATGAGTTATAGGTGTGTTTTGAGAATAAACCAATCAGAGTCTCATCTCCCATTCCCTTTAATAGTCAGTTGGGTCGCACCTTGGCGCATTTACTATTTACATGGCGGACTTTGTAAGTGGAATAACTGAACGCTTCACTAGTGAGAAAACAGTGAAACAGAGCATCTGCAGTGCGAGAATGAGCCTCCTTATTCTTTACTTTCACTTTCACTCTCATTCGTGGATAAGGAAACGTGTTGCACGCACAGACATCCATTAGCCTACATAATTAAAGGTGCAGTATGTAAGTTTGACACCCAGTGGTTAAACTAGGTGTTGCACTCCTGGATCAAAACAAACGTGAGCGTGGGTTGCCAGTTTGAATACAAGGAGCGAGTGATTTAAACTGTTCTCTAAATAAAAGCAACGACACGCGATAGAGGGAATATTTTCCATATTAAAGGGAGTTTTTGTCCTAACCAACACCTCGAATTGAATGATTAGAAACGGCTTCTATTTCTCACAGCTGAACTTGTGAAACCTATGACAGTGATCACCTCAGGTAAATCTCGTGTGCTTTATTCAGTGCTAAATGCTAACAATGTGAGTTTGAATGCCATTTTACATTTAATGATGTTAAAGAGGGTTAACATGTATTAAACAGATTCTAAACCTTACCGTTTCGTGAGTGAGTGCATATTCTGTGCTTCTGAAAGGCTGTATTCAAATTTCTGTCGTGTTTCGTCTGGTGCAAACAGCCAAATAGCTGATCACTGCCTCTCTCGTCACAGCATGTTGTTAGGACACACGGTTACAATGTAACCTGCTCACTTAATGTTTACGTTCGTAATATTTATGTAATTTGCTAATTAATAACCTCATGTGGAACTGAATCTTGTCTCCCATACTGTCCTTTTCGGTCACGGATGCATGCTTTCAGAGCCTTTCTGAATGAATGAATGAAATGCGCTGTTTTCCAACAAGGCAACCCGGAGTGCTGAATTATAATTCGCTGAACTGGCATCGTGCATGTGAAAATTACCTAAACAAAGACAGCGTTCCGGCACGGAAAAAACATTTTCAAAGCAGAATATCTGACTTCAGCATTGTTTTTCAGTTAAACAAGTATGTTCACTTGGGATGTTTCTTAAATATCTGCACACATATTATGGTATTTTTATGCTTTAGAAGAGTAAAAAAACTTACATACAGCACCTTTAATTTAGTTTGTTATGCGCAAAGATTTGTTTCAAAACTATTTCTAAATTCAGTTCTAATTTCCAGCAAAGGAATAAAGGAACAGTAATAACGAAGTGTGGTCAAACAACAAGTTATTTCCAAATACACATGCTATGGCCCATATGGTCTAAAACAACAATATAAAACAAATATAAATATGCATATAATAAATAATACTGCTACTAATAATAACATTATACAAAAGCAAATTGTCATGAATAAACTGAAAAAGCCCCCCGAGATGAAAGCATGAAAGCAGTGGTTTATATATTTATGTGGAAAATAATATATTTGTAATATTTTAATCCTTTAATTGTTTTTCATTTGTGAAGATATTTGCGTATTGCTCTACATCCTGTGTGTATTAAGCAATGTTTAAGTGAGGCGCACATCTAACGCGCTCTGCGCTGGACTTTAGACCTTCTCTTAGCTGGTCTATTGAACAGTCTATTTTAGTTCCTCATAATAGCAACACACCAGCAATGTATCTTAACACATCTCCTTTTTTAGATTAGAACGCCTTTGAGCGCACATATGAGCGCAAAACCATTTGCTATTTAAACAGCGTGGTGAAAAACGTCAAATTGACACTTGCGTCGAGCTGAAACTAGCAAACAACATTTGCGTCGTGCCTTGCGCCGCATTGCGCCAGGTGTATGATAGGGCCATAAATATTGGAACATTCTAAATGAATAGGGCATAGGGGGGATAACTGGGAATAAGACACAGCCAGGAACTTTGTTTCTAACTACAGCTCCAGAGGTGTAGTTACAAGCATACAAGTTTGCGAATGTTTGATGGAACGACGAATTTGGGAAACACTAAAGCAACTAACTATGTTAGTATTGACGGAACTTGCGACCTTAGTTGGCTAACGATGGTTTTCAGAAACGCATCCCTATATAATTATATGCTGTCATGGCTTTGCAATCAAAAAATGTGATTATAATGGAAGTCAATGGGGCAAAAACAGCACCCAACATAACCAAAGGGGAGTCAGTTTGCCTAGAGTGTATTGAGTTTTTGAAAATGTTCAATGCATTTTCCCAAATGTGTCAAAATAAGATTTGGCACCAAAAATCATGCCATTTGCTGAAACACAGAGGAAGTTGTAGCCAAATTAAGACTCAAAATCACCTCAGAGTGGATGAAAACATCCCCCAACAGCACACAAGAGTTAAATTCAGCCCACTTTTTGCAAACACTTACCTTAAAAAAATGTAGTAAATCTAATGCATCATTTTTTTCAGTGAGGAAGTCGTAAGCGTTTGCTGACCTCCTTGTGTCCTTGTGCCGAACGGTGTCTCCTTTCCTTTTATTATCCTCTTAAAGAGTTTGTGAAGCCTCTGTGTGCTCGGGGTGTTAAAGTGTCTTCAGGACTGCTGGAGTTGTCAAGTTAAGAGTGTTTTAGCTCTCTGTGAGTTTTACAGCCGCTGCGCACGCCATTATATCAAGATTCAGGGGTCAGTATGACATCTAAGCTGCAGCAGTTTTTAACCTTTATTTTAGTTAACAGTTGGCCAGCACTGTCGTCTCACTGCAAGAAGGTAGCTGGTTCGAGCCTCAGCTGGGTCAGTCGGCATGTCTGTGTGGAGTTTGCATGTTCTCCCCGTGGCGTGGGTTTCCTCCGGGTGCTCCGGTTTCCCCCCACAGTTCAAGCACATGCGCTATAGGGGAATTGATGAACTAAATTGGCCATGGTGTATGACTGTGTGTGTGAATGTGAGAGTGTATGGGTGTTTTCCAATACTGGGTTGCAGCTGGAAGGGCATCCGCTGCGTAAAACATATGCTGGAATAGTTGGCGGTTCATTCCACTGTGGCGACCTCTGAAATAGAGACTGAGCCGAAGGAGAATGAACGAATGTTAGACTTGCAGTGTTTAAGCATAACCATCTTCTTTCACATTCATCTCTTTCCCCATATGTCCTACTTTGTCTTGATTAAAAAAAGCAAATTATTAAAAACTAAATTTCCTCATAGTCTTTTTTACTTTTCTCACAGATTGAGAACTACATCAAAGACAACATGAAGACGGAGATGGTGCAGCTACAACAGAGCGCCGTCCACAACCACACGGCGGCCATGCTGGAAATGGGCACCAGTCTTCTGTCCCAAACGGCAGAACAGACACGAAAACTGACCGACGTGGAGACACAGGTACTAGGACTGCACTATACTGGAAAAATATGCAATGTTGTTGAGTATTGCGACAACTACAGTGCTGAACATAATGGAGTACACCTGTAACCAGGGATGTGACACTGACAACAGGGGTGCAGTGTGCAGGGTTTTATTAGCAGGATGGTCAGGCAAGCAATGATCAACAGGAGCAAACATATGTATAAGGGCAATCCAGAGTCATAATCAAAATAACAGGCAGATAGTTGGTCAGAAGGCAGGCAGCAGACAAGGAGAAACAGACTAACAAGGCGAGGGTCAAAACACGGCAAAAACAAGGCAAAGGAAACGCATTGTAATGTCACTTTAACAGATAACTTTAACAGATAACACTGGACTTTTCCCACCATAGACTTCCATTCATATGCACGCAAATGTGTCAGACCAGAAACGCAGGGTCATGCGTCAGATTTCGCAGGTTGCTGCGGTGCAAAGTTCAAACTCTGACCTGCGAAATCGCATCACTTGACTGCGTGAGATCAATCCAGGATCAAAACATGACCTCTCTGAACAGAAATTTAAAACATGGAGCAATCGCTCGCTTTTTTAATGTCTAAAGCAGGTCGCACACCAGAAGCGCCGCTCGGTGACGCGCCGCGCAGCGCCACGCATTTCAGAATTCAAAAAATAGGTTTCAATCAGAGTACACACACCGGCGCCGCAAGTTGGTGGCTGTCCGCGGCTGTCCGCGGCGCCCAGCCACGACTCAGGACACTGTTCATAATTCTGCCGCGCCACAGAGCGCCATCTGATTAGTTTCGTTTTAAATAGTCTGCAAATGTGCGCGTCTGGTGTGCGATACTTTCAACTGTCATGTGCGCGCCGTTTCGCGGCGCTGAGCTGCGCATCCGGTGTGTGACGGGCTTAATTATCTTGTTTAATCCCGCCCCTTTTCGTAGCGCCGTACGACAGAATTTCGCTCAAACTCTAGTGTGACTGCGGCTTTAGTGCTCCTTATGTAGTGCATAAATCAATTCATGAGTGGCTTCAGCTGTGAGTTTGCAATCACTGGTGACTTGCATCAGGTGTGTGTGTGGCATGACTGAATATGTAGTCCATTTACCAGCGGATTTGTAGTCCTATGTGTTTATGAATGTATTCCAGCGATCTCTGGTGTTTTAGATCGCTGGTGAGCATTACAACACCCCATTTTAAAAATGTATATTTTTATCAATTCTTCACTGAATATAGGTCATATATTGGTGCATTTGAACAAAACAGATTTATTAAACAGATATATTGATTAAAATAATAATTTAGTCAGTAAAATTCATTAGAAATAGAAAGATCATGCATTTAAATTCATGCTTAATATTGGAAAATAAAATCACGAACTACAAAATTTCAACAAAATTATATATATTTTTTTGTTTCTCTTGAATTTTGCTCTTTTTTTTTATTTCATATTTTTCCCTCGCATATAAATTTGGGTGTACTAATTTTGGACCGTTATCGTAAGTTATTTTGTTAGATTAGCTCCAGATTTGGCTAATTTATATGAACAAATATAACATTGTAAAGCTTCCTATAGAAAATATGAATCTAAATGAGAGATTTGTGAAGGGTGAACATATATATTGAGCACTGTATATTTCTTATAATATAGTATTTCCCTAGAAAAATGCTATTTTTGATTAGCTGTCTTTTTAAATCATTTATTTATTGAATGATATTAAAATAAACAGCTAAATATATTTTAGATTTAATTCATTCTGAATCAGACTAAAAACCTGTGTCAAAGTGCAAACATATTGGGCCCTATTTTAACAATCTAGGTGCAAAGTCCAAAGCGCAGGGCGCAAAAGCATTGTCAGAATCCACTATTGCTGTTTTAAGGATGAAAAGTTTTGCTTTGCGCCGCGGCGCATGGTCTAACAGGGTTGAGCTTATTCTCTTAATGAGTTATAGGTGTGTTTTGAGAATAAACCAATCAGAGTCTCGTCTCCCACTCCCTTTAAGAGTCAGTTGCGTCACGCCATAGCGCATTTGCTATTTACATGGCGAACTTTGTGAAGTGGAATAACTGAGCGCTTCACTCACGAGAAAACAGTGAAACAGAGCATCTGCAGCGTGAGAATGAGCCTCCTCATTCTTTACTTTCACTTTCACTCTCCTCTGTGGATAAGAAAAGGTGTTGCACGCACAGACATCCATTAGCCTACATAATTAATTTAGTTTAAGCGCAAAGATTTGTTTCAAAACTATTTCTAAATTCAGTTCTAATTTCCAGCAAACTAATAAATGAACAGTAATAATGGCCCATATGGTCTAAAACCTGACAGGTGGGCAGATCTAAGCGTGTTTTTAATAAAACAGATATAAATATGCATATAATAAATAATACTACTAATAATAATAGCATTAGACAAAAGCTAATTTTCATGAATAAACTGAAAAAGCCCCCCGAGATGAAGAAGGCACTAGGGCAGTGATTTTTATATTTATGTAGAAAATAATATTTTTTTAACATTTTAATCCTTTAATTTTTTTTTTCATTTGTAAAGATATTTACGTATTGCTCTACATCCTGTGTGTATAAAGCAATGTTTAAGCGAAGTTCACATCTAACACGCTCTGCGCTGGACTTTAGACCTCCTCTCAGCTGGTCTATTGAACAGTCTATATTAGTTCTTCAAAATAGCAACGCACCAGCAATGCGCCTCAACACACCTCCTTCTTTAGACCAGAACGCCACATATGAGCACAAATGCATTTGCTATTTAAACAGCGTGGTGCAAAACGTCAAACCGACACTTGCGTCGAGCTGAAACTAGCAAACAACATTTGCGTCGCGCCTTGCGTCACATTGCGCCGGGTGTATGATATGGCCCTTAGTCTTCAACACACTAAGAATGAATGAAACCCTCTGTTTCAGCTGTTGTTATTTTCAATTCAATTCATCTTTATTTCTCCAGCGCTTTACAATGTAGATTGTGTCAAAGCAGCAGAACAAAGAGGTTCTAGTAAACTGAAACCAGTTTTCAGAGTTGAACTTCGGTGTAGTTCAGTTCAGTGTGGTTTAATCTCTAATCAGAGTTCAAACACTCAAGAGCTAATCCATCGATGCGCAGCTCCACAAGTCCCAAACCAAGCAAACCATTGGCGACAGCGGAGGAACAAACTTCACCAATTGACGAAAGTGCAGAAAAAAACAGGCTCAGTCTGGCACGAACATTTCTCCTCTGACCAAACCTCTTGTGCAGAGCTGCAGTCTAGGTGCCGGAGGCTGGAGAACGCTGGACGTCCAATGCTGAACGTCTATTTTCCCATCATTAATGTTTATTTTCAGCTCTGGGTTTAGCTTTGGGATGCTCCAGCCAATAGCAGAACAGCAACTTCTGGGGAGGCGGGTTAAATATAGTATTTGATTGGTCAAATTTAGATAAACAACCAGTGCATAAAGTATATGTAATTTATTACAGATTTCTGCAATATGTACAGTTGAAGTCAGAGTTATTAACCCTCAATTAGTTAAATTTGAATTATTTTATATTTTCTCCCCAATTTCTGTTTAACAGAGAATTTTTTTTCAACACATTACTCATTTCTAACTACTGATTTCTTTTATCTTTGCCATGATGACAGCACAGACTATTTGACTAGATATTTTTCAGGATACTTGTTACAGTCACCAGCGATCTAGCTGCTGCGGATCACTGGAGAACTACACACACACCACAGTTAAGAACTACAAATCCCGTCAAGCACCACACACACACACCTGTTCTGGTTTTCCCTGATAAAAGCGCACAAACTCACAGCTGAAGCTCTTGATTGTTTCATTACCTGGACTATAAAGACATCACTCACACACACACATCTGGGCTGAGTCTTGTTATCTGTCAATACTGTGACATTACGACGCATTTTCCTTTGCTTTGTTCTAGCCATATTTTGACTCTTGCTTTGTTTTGTTGTTTATTGACCTCAACGTTGGATTGTTTTGATCGTTGCCCGCCTGACCAATCTGCCGAATAAACTGCAAGTAGATCCTCAATTTTGTTGTCCGGGTCCATCAGTTACAATACTAGTATTCAGCTTAAAGTGACATTTAAAGGCTTAAAGGTGCTGTATGTAAGTTTTTGACTCTTCTAAAGCATAAAAATACCATAATATGTGTGCAGATATTTAAGAAACATCCCAAGTGAACATACTTGTTTAACTGAAAAACAATGCTGAAGTCAGATATTCTGCTTTGAAAATGGGTTTTCCGTGCCGGAACGCTGTCTTTGTTTACATAAATTTCATATGCACGATGCCAGTTTAGCCAATTATATGTCAGCACCCTGGGTTGCCTTGTTGGAAAACAGGGCATTTCATTCATTCATTCAGAAAGACTCTGAAAGCGTGCGTCCGTGACCAAAAAGAACAGTATGGGAGACAGATGCAGTTCCACATGAGGTTATTAATTAGCAAATTACATAAATATTACGAACGTAAACATTAGGTGAGCAGGTTACATTGTAACCGCGTGTCCTAACAACACGCTGTGACGAGAGAGGCAGTGATCAGCTATTTGGCTGTTTGCACCAGACGAGACACGGCAGAAATGTAAATACAGCCTTTCAGAAGCACAGAATATGCACTCGCTCACCAAACGGTAAGGTTTAGAATCTATTTAATACATGTTAACCCACTTTAACATCAATGTAGATGCTGAATCACTCATATGTGTTTAGTTCTAAAGTTCAATTTCAGACGGTTTATTGTATTTTCAAGATCTGAGGTGAACTTTCTGCTTTTAGTATATGGCAACAAATGCCATGTAAAATGCATTCAAACTCGCATTGTTAGCATTTAGCACAGAATAAAGCACACAAGGCTTACCTGAGGTGATCTAGCTGTCATAGGTTTCTGTTGTTCAGCTGTGAGAAATAGAAGCCATTTCTAATATATCAATTCGAGGTGTTGGTTAGGACAAAAACTCCTTTTAATATGGAAAATATTCCCTCTATCGCGTGTCGTTGCTTTTATTTAGAACACAGTTTAAATCGCTCGCTCCTGTACACAATCTGGCATCCTAGCGTACTTTTATTATGATCCAGGAGTGCAATACCTAGTTCAACCACTGGGTGTCAAACTTACATACTGCACCTTTAACTAGGTTAATTAGGGTAAAGTTAGGTTAATTAGGCAAGTCATTGTATAACAGTGGTTTGTTTTGGAGACACTCCAAAGCAAATGTTGCTTAAGGGGGTTAATAATATTGACCTTAAAATGCTTTTAAAAAATTAAAAACTGCTTTTATTCTAGCCGAAATAAAACAAATAAGACTTTCTCCAGAAGAAAAAACATTCTAGGAAATACTGTGAAAAATTCCTTGCTCTATTAAACATAATTTGAGAGATATTTAAAAAAAGAAAGCAAAAATTGACTTCAACTGTATATTGCATATACTATTATCGCGATACCGATATACTGTGCAGCCCTACCAGGTACGCATTTCACACCCCATTAAAGCAGCAGTCTATTTTCCATGTATCCTCTTAACACGGCTTCCACCAAGCCAAGAACAACACTAGTACCACAGTCTCTTTTTTCAAGCATCGTTCTCATGTTGTTCATTCTGAATGTCTTTATGACTGCAGAGGGAGATTGTAAGGTTGTGTTCTGCTGATTTGTCAAATAAGAGCTTGAATAACTGTTCATAAGTGCTGTCGTATGGTGCTGCGGTACAGCGCTGTGTGTTTATGACTTCTCCTGAGGCACGGCTCACTTAATACTGACTTACTAATGCTTTTTAGGTCTGTGTTTTTGCGGAAGGATTACTGTATTTTTATTGGAGTGTCTTCGTTTTGCAGGTTTTGAATCAGACGTCGCGGTTGGAAATTCAGCTGCTGGAGAACTCGCTGTCCACCAATAAGCTGGAGAAGCAGCTTATGATACAGATCAATGAAATCAACAAGATTCATGACAAGAACGGGTAAAGATCCCCACACACCAAATAAATAATCAACATTGGCTGTTAATTTACTCACCCTCAGGCCAATGTTCCTTTTTCAATAGTACATTAGAGTACTATTTACTCTATTCACACTGTTTACTCTATTCACACCGTTTATTTTGCTAGCGTACATTGTTAGAGTTAAGTTGAACAGTTAATGCATTTAACTGTTAGTTCATAGGCAATAGCAGGTAATGCACAGTGATAGGTGAGACTTATGATATCATAATAAAAAACACAGTTCATAATATACACAAATCCAATTCATTTGGAGCAAATATTGACGATTTTTACTTGTGAATTCACAAATTGTGTGTGTATGTATGAATTTTATTTTGTAAATGTATTATATTTGGCTCCATACTAGATTTCCCTGAGGTTGTAAAACCCTTAAGACGCCAAAAAAGAAATCCACATTTTCTGTTAATTTACTCACCCACAGGCCAATATTCTTTATTCAGTAGTACATTAGAGTCCACGTGAAATCATATTTCACACTTTATTTTGCTAGAGTACATTGATTCGCACGAGGCATCAGCGGCAACGCTTCCCATTCACTTTGAATGAGTGACGTCAAGCGTTGCCGAACTGAATTGTGGATCCATCGGCGCCGCATCTGCGGCATTGCTTGCTGCAGAAGTTGGGAATTTCTCAACTTTTCAAGCGTCAACGGAAGCATCAGCCAATCAGAACGCTTTATGCAAATACCCCAGCTCAGACAGTAGCCGATTGCGGACTAATTTTGTTCAATTCCAACTTCAATTCAACTTCAATTTTATTCAATTCCTCCTTCAAGTGTTGATGCTGAAGCCCCATGTGAATTGGGTGTTATGGTAAACAATTAATGCAATTATCTATTAATTTATAGGTGATAACAAGAGATGCACAGAGATAGGTGACACTTATGGTATTATAATCATACATGTGCGCTATGCATAAATAAAAGATACCTTAATTTCTAATTCATATAGTGGAAAAACAGTAATTAAATGCAATTTTTACTTTAAACCTTCTTGTTTATTTTTACAGCTTTTAATGGATACAAATTAATTATGTCAGAAAACTTGGAAAAACTGGAATTCTGAGATCTGAAATTTTTATTTTACTAGTATTGATTTTTGTCAAGAATAGTGTAATTTTTTCATTTGTGACTGTGAGTTTCTAGTCTTTTTAAACATTTCCTGACAGTTCTGGAGATTGTATCTCTAAATTCTAACTTTTTCAAAGTTGCATTTTTGAGAAAAATCTGAATTTCAAAATGTTTACTTGCAATTGAACATGAATTAGAATTGAGAGGAACAAAAAAGTTGAGATGTTGCAATGACTTTTAAAAAAAAATCCCATACTGGAACTACACTTAAAACTATGACGCTTGCTGTTTGTTCAAACCACTTATTTAAAATGAGCTAAAACAACACAGTTCTTGATGGGTTTTTGGGACAACTTAACTGTTTTATGTTCAATCCACTTAAATTTGTAAAAACTAGTAAGTTAATTAAAATGCCTTTACGTTGTCCTAACACAAATCGATTGTGTGGAACCCAACATTTTTTTAGTATAAGTTTCCATCTGTTTTTCTACTGTTATGCTACTGACAAACTTATTATTCACTTATTGTCCTTCATAATAAGTAGACTGGATATAAACTTATGTTATCAACTTATATGATAACATGTCAGTGGTCATAAAATGTGGTTATATAGTGAATGTAAACATATCATATTGAGGTGACATGGGGCCTATGAAAAACAATATAATAAATGCTATAGTGTTTTTGAACTACACTATACGCTTATTTCATGCGACTGCCATTTTAGAACACGAAAGCGAGGCTTCGGTGTGAAGAAACCCGGAAGTATAGGATCAGCACTGTAAACATTGCAACAACATTCTGTGTACTACAAACCTCCAGCTGTTGCTGCGACTTCAAAATGTAGGTATTGTGTAAACATCACTTTAATATCATTCAGTTCAGTTTAATTTAAACAATTAAAAGCAGATTAGGCGTCAAACAACATCACAATCTCTTTAAGAGTGATACACTTAAGTGTCCTCCTAGACTTCAGTTCATGGCAGCAGGTAAACACCGTGGGGACGCTTCCCTGTTTCAGCCTATGTCACCCGGTGACTGATAAAACACTGCAGTCCTCTGTAGCACATCTTCGTGTTGTCTGTAATAGTGTTGTCCCGGTACTGAAGTTTTAAAAACGTCCATTTCCCGCTAACATTTAAGCACAGCTGAGCGTGCTCATAAACAGCTGATTTGCCTTAGTATTCACCTGTGCTCAACTGAATGACTGTGAAGGTCATCAGTTCACCGCTCTTCACAGATTGAAAACACACATAGACGGACATTGGAGCATTTTAAAGCCGTGAAGATCAGTAGATTCATCAGCGGATCGCTCGTCTGTGTTTGCACTCCGTAAACAGCGGTGAGTTTGGTGAACTGATGACCTTCACAGCCAATCATAGTGATTTCTGTTGAGCACATGAACACAATGGCCAATCAGCGCCGCTGTTTAAGAACGCCATCAACAGAGCCTTAAATGTTAACGAGAAATGGACGTTTTTTTTTATTTCATTACGGAAATTTTGTATTGTGACTAGTCTAATATAGTGAAAAGAATCAGTTCATTAACTTGAGTTTGATGAATGGCATCTAAAACGTGTGTTTGGGAAAGAAAACGTTAGCTAAGTAGTGCCATTTCTCTTAACTTAGCTAAAAAAAAAAATATCCCTTTTTATTTTCACTATTCATTCAGAATGGACCTTCGGGTCAGAAGGAAGGCGATGAAATGATAAATTTGTGTCACTTTCTCTTCGCTGATAAGATATACAGCCAGGTACACAACATTCCTGTGTGACTCAGGCGATACATCCGGGTTTCTTCCCACCGCAGCCTCGATTTCGCTGTTAATAATGGCGGCCGCGAGAAATCAGTCCATAGTAAAGTACATTTGAATGAATCTGTTGCGGTAATTCTATAGTTGCTATGGTAACACAACTACATTATTGTAATGAATATAATACTGTACAATCTAAAGCTACAGTATTTATTACAGTTTACCAGTTCACTATAGTTTGTTTGTTTGTTTATTTTTCACAACAAGGGACAGTGTACATTAATCAACGTTCCCCAAGAATGTAAATGTATCCAAATTAGCCCAAAGACTAGTTTTCATTGGTGGTCCCTTAGCCAGATGTTAATGGCCTATACCAGGGGTGCTCAACCCTGTTCCTGGCGATCGACCTTCCAGCTGATTTCAGCTCCAACCCTGATCAAACACACCTGAACCAATTATTTAGAATGTGAGGATTACAGTTACCAATTACTTGATAATTACAGGCAGGTGTGTTTGATAAGGGCTGCCACTGAAAACTGCAGGTAGGTCGATCGCCAGGAATAGGGTTGAGCACCCCTGGCCTATACCAATAAAAAGACTAATTCAAACTAAAAACAATACTCAAATAAACAACAGAAAACAACCACAACAGCAATATCAAAAAGCCTAGTGTTCACAATGTTGATTATTAAGAAGCCATTTAATTTAAAGTTTATAAAAATTTTAAGTTAATACTACATTATGCTGAAGCATTCATTAACAAAGTGTTGTAAATGATATAATATATATACAGTATTACACACTATTATAGTATGCTTCAGAAACACTACAGTGGTAGTTACTATAAATTACATAAGTATTTTTTTTTCACATTGGTTGACCCCTCACTAACAGGTTAATAATGTTGTAATAAGGTTAATAATGTAATAATGCTGCTCTATTTGTTCCTGCTTGAATTGAAACACAAAAAGCAAACGTCTTGTTTTTATGCAGTTTGACCTGCCAGTGCAGATGTTTAAGTCTCTCTCGCTCGTGATTTTGAGGAAACACTCTTTCCTGCGTGTGCCAGAACCACAGGACAGATCATTACACAAAATGATTTTCAATTCTTGACAGCACAAGACTCTCAGACTTCAGCTCCGTCCCGTACTATGCAGAGAAATGCGCCAAAACCCTGAACCGTGTCCTCTGACCCAGCGCTAAACTCTGTCCCGTGTGAAGATGGATTTTGCAATGCAAAACGTTTGGAAGAGTTTCCAATTCTCTGTGTATTGATTGGTCTGATGGGACATGTGTGTTACTGTCAGAACCAAGCTGTAATTCCCAGTGATCTCTGCTTTGAGCCCAGCTGCTGCTGAGAGCATGCAAACATCCATATCTTTCTAGTTACAAAAAGATTGTCTGGCATTGTTGTTAGTAGTTTTGATGCACTCAAAACATTATTTGTTCAAATCACTTATTTAAAATGAGCTCAAACAACACAATTCTAGAGATTTTTTTGAGGGGACAACTTAATCTTGTTATGTTCGTTCATTCATTTTCTTTCTGCTTAGTCCAGGGGTGTCCAAACTTGGTCCTGGAGGGCCGGTGTCCTGGAGAGTTTAGCTCCCACCCTAATCAAACACACCTGAACCAGCTAATCAAGCTCTTGCTAGATATGAGAAACTTCCTGGCAGGTGTGTTGAAGCAAGTTGGAACTAAACTCAGCAGGACACCGGCCCTCCAGGACTGAGTTTGCACACCACTGGCTTAGTCTCTTATTTATCAGGGGTCAGCGGCGCCTGCAGCCATACGGCTGTGTGCATTCTGCGTACCTACAATGAGAGGGCGCGATGTATACTGCTTTTTAATTAATTAATACATTTTTTACACAATTTAAATGGATTATTAAGTGAAGTTTATTTATAAACTAATTTCGAGAGGATCACGTGCTTATGATTGCTATAGCGGCTGGACCCACATTATCCAAATCACCATGCACCAATCAGATGATCCCTAAGCTACTATAAATACCCCGGGTTTCATATCACCGCTGTCTTCGCTTTGAAGAATCCCCCCTTCCACCCCTACTCCTCCTCTTTTCTAGATGGGTGACACGGTGGTCCAGCGCTTAGCGCTGTTGCCTCACAGCAAGAATGTCAATGGTTCTAGGCTTTACCAAACCAGCGGGCATTTTCTGTGCAGAGTTTGCATGTTCTCCCCGTGTTTACGTGGGTTTTCCCCGGGTCCTTCGGTTTCCTCCCACTGATTAAAAACATGCAACCTAAGTTATTGATTAATCAACACTATAGACTTGCTCCCTATCTAGTACCTATCTCGTTAAAGAGAACTACTATCTGCTCTTCAATCACTACGATGGGGGAGTTCTCGAGATCTACCTGAGCTCGATCTTCCCTCTCGCCTCGCAAAGGGAGGGAGCCCCAGGCTCGAGGATCTCATGAGCTCAGGGCTCTCTCCCGGGACAGCATGCCAAACAAGCTTTATAATTAATCATCAGCTAAGTGTGAACTCTTGAAACAGTATACACTACGATATATTGACAAAGCAAGAAAGAATGAGAATAATTAAAGGTGTGTGTTTATGTGTTTTAAAGTGTGTATGGACTTGGTGTGAGATGGATAAAGAAATCTATTGGCTTTAGTTTTGCTGGCACACTAAAAAATACAATTCAGATAGCTATTGTTTAAAACAAAGTTCAAAATGAGTAAACTCTCTTTAAAACAGCTCAACATAATTGAGATTTTAGCCAAAAGGCCTAAAACTAATGAGACAAATACTGATCCCCCACACTGAGTGGAGACCACAGTCTCATCAGCACCTGAGCCGTGGGGAACTCCAGGCCCTGCTCATGTCTCATTCATCGTACAAGTATGATCCTGCTGCGCAGCTTCCTGGCATGGATCTGCTATACCATTCAAGGTGTTTTAAACAATTTTATCTGACAGACTGGCACAAATAAGCAGACATCTCCATTCTCACGAGTTTCTGAGTTCTCTCACCCTTCCAGCCGAATTTGTTCTTCTGAGGTAATCTGGAAGCCCTTTCAGTGCTGCTGCGAATACTTTGTAAACGCCTGCCCTGCTTATTCAAATTACCTGCTTGATTAAACATATTCAATTGTAATTGACCGGCGCAATGGATGCTTTTGTAAATAACAGTGAAAACAGTTTAATACAGGCTTCTCTGAAACTGTGAATATTTCACTTTAATTTTATTTAGGCTATTTTATTATTTTGGTCACACTTTATTTTGATGGTCCGTTTGTTGAATTTAAGTTACATTGCAACTAATTATCAATAGATTATAAGTAGACTGTTAGGTTGGGGTTAGGGTTGGGGTTAGGGTTAGTGTAAGTTGACATGTAATTGCAAAGTTTCTTATAGTCAGTTAAATGTCTGTTGAAGGACTGTTAAATGTCAGTATCAACAGATATTATGCAGACAGTCTACTAATACTCAAATGGACCATCAAAATAAAGTGTTACCTATTATTTTTATTTAACAAACCAGTTCGCGTTTTGAAGCACTTCACCTCAGATATTCGTTATTCTTGTGTATCTAGTACAGTGTTTCTCAACCACGATCCTGGAGGACCCCCAACACTTCATGTTTTGGATGTCTCCTTTGTCTGTCACACCAATTACACGCCTTTCAGTCTCTGCTAATAAGCTAATTGATCTGAATCAGGTGTGTTTGGTAAAGGAGACATGGAAAATGTGGTTGAGAAACACTGATCTAGTAGATATCTGACCAATAAAAAATATGTTAAGCAAATCATACATTTATATTTAAATATATATATACTGTATACAGGGCTTTACATTAACACCCGCCAACCCACCAAATGCGGGTAGATTTCAGCTCTGGTGGGTTAGACAGACACCTCCAATAGCCACTTTGGCTGGTTGAAAATCATTTTTAAATTGGAGTTTTCTTAAAAGCAGGGTTTGACCATAAGGATGGCCCAATATTCGTGCAAATGCGATCTTAGAATCAAGAAGCAGCATGACTGACAAATATAATCGTGTTCGTGCGGGCAAAAGAAATCCGGTTGATTACCGAATGAGAGGATAATCACTCGCGCCAACAGCTGATGTGATGCGCGCGACTGTTTAAAACACGTGCACGCTCCCATTTCCTTGCTTGAAACAACCGTGCCTGGAAACGCAACTGGTGTGATCGGTTCTCTTTCAAATAGACTAGATAAAAAGTGATGAACATGCACCCACAGTCCTGCTGCACTGTAAAAAATAAATCCGTAAAATTTACGGTAAAACTGTGGTTGCCAGTATTTAACCGTAAAAAATACGATACAAACCGTAAAAGTAATTTCTCATTTTTACAGTAAATTACCGTATTTCATTAATTTATAGAGGTAATATGTCTGTATTTTAAATTAACAACATCTACACATCTTTTGTTACACAGATAAACACATTAACACAGCCATATGCAGGTGGTGATGAGAAAGTTCACACATAATGAACCAATACTCATCACAAACAACTTTTCCCACAATCAGAAAAGTGTATCAGTGAGTGTCATTCACACAGCTACTAAACACCAGTATGGTAACACGGATAAAATTAAAGTCATGAAATAAACATTGTTTATCAACATTAGATGTAACATAACTTACTAATATACATTACTGATGGGGAAACAACTAAAAAGATCCATAGTAATGTCAACAAAAAGCATAAAAAGTGATGTGTCATACAGGGAATTCTGGGAAAGTCAATTTACGGTTATTCGCCGTATATATTAAGGAAACATACTGTTAACCAGTTTACGGATTTGTACTGTAGCATTTTTACAGTTTTTTACCGTTGAAATCACGGCCATTTTTTACAGTGTGCTTTCAAGAGCTCCAGATTGGTCTTTTTGTAAGCAGCACCGGTTGCTTTCGCTTTAACCATTATTTAAAAAGGAAATAGGATATTAACTTTCCATTTATGTGTAGTTAACTGGTGATAACTGTTTTATTTTAATGTTTTGTTAAATAAAATGTATAGTATACAGCTATATTTTGCTTGTTTTGACACATTATTTCAAGTTTGTGGCTAAGAAATAATTATTTATTTATTTTTAGTGTGGTTACAGATAAATTTGGTAAATCCTTTGAGCTCTGAAAAGTCATGTGAAATAAAAACTAATTGTAATACAACATTATGAAACCATGAACCATGTGCTCATGCTGACTGAGCAAGCTCATACACATCATACACAAAAAAATAAAATGAATTAGGAGGCATGTGGACATTCCACAAAATCTGAATCAAGTAATTTTAGCATGTCAAAATCATATTTATGCATATAAAATATATTTTCCCAACAACAAAATTGTGGCTAGTGAAAATGGCAAGTGGCTAGTAATGTTGGAAAACTACTAGCCACACTGGCTGGTGATCAAAAAAGTTAATGTCAAACCCTGTATATATATATATATATATATATATATATATATATATATATATATATATATATATATATATATATATATATATATATATATATATATATATATATATATATATACTTAAATAATAGGCCTATAGCCTTTGACAGCAAGCATCAGTGTTTTTTGAGATTGAAATAGGAATAAGGGATGATGGGGCGGGGTGGTGGTGGATATGTGCGTACCTTTGAATAAAATCCTGCAGGCGCCCCTGTCAGGGGTCTCCACATGAACCACAAAGTATTCAAGCATATGTTTTAATAAGCGGATGCCCTTCCAGCTGCATCCTAGTACTGGGAAACACCTGTACACACTCATTCAGACACACACTCATACACTACGGCAAATTTAGTTCATCAATTCCCCTATAGCGCATGTGTTTGGACTGTGGGGGAAACCGGAGCACCCGGAGGAAACTCACGCCAACACGGGGAGAACATGCAAACTCCACACAGGAACACCAACTGACCCAGCCGGGACTCGAACTAGCTACCTTCTTGCTGTGAGGCCACAGTGCTAACCACTGAGCAAACCTTTGCTATGTTCAATCCACTTACATTTGTTAACGTAATCAATATGTGCTGCGATAACGTAGAGTAATTGTGTGCAACCCTGCGTTTTTTACAGTACTCATCCCATAATATAGACTGACGTGATGACTTAATTCTGTTTCAAGCTCAAATTAATGTAGCATTCTTTAAATATTGAGTTTTGTTTAAATAATCTCATCATATTTCCGAGATGCACATTGCAGATTTAAGACCAGCACATATATGTTTTGTCCCCAGAGCTAAAAGATGAACAGTGTGTGTTTGTATGCTGTGATATCAGGGTTTATTACAGCTGTGATGAAACCGTGTCCATTTCTTCTGTCTTTGAAAACTGACCCTTAAAGATCAAAATATAATCAAAGCTTGATGAAGTCTGGCAGTCTTGTGCATTCTTGGCTCTACACTTGTATATGACGTTATTTTTATGATACATATATGCATCTCAGTTTATTTATTTTCTTTTTTTTGGACAAGGCTTGCAGTGAGGACTGATTCCTGTAGAAAACTTTGTTGTTGTTTCATAGAACTGTTCAGATTGTCAGATTTCAGAGATAATGAAGAATAGTTCTGTCACATCCTTGGTCTGATCTTACTATCTGTCTTCTCATTTCTGTTTACATGTGGCGAACGCACGTGAATGTTTATTTTGATCGCTCTCTGTATCGCTCCTCCCTCTCATTATTCCATTTTCCATCTAATATGATTTAATTTCACTCACCTGCATTCCATTAGTAATTCCTCTCCTGCCCTATTTATTCCCCTCTCGCGTGTAGTCCGGTGCTAGATTGTTGTTTGCGAGTGCGCCTACATCAAGCCACTCTCGTCTCGTCTCAGACTCCTGTTGTTTATCTCTCGTCTCGTCTTGTCTTGTCTTGTTGTGCTGCTCCACGTCAAAACGATCGTCTATGCATTCTGTTTTCTCTTAACCTCCTCTGTTCCCAGGCCGGACTGGTACTATTTCACGGAGCCGACGGGTTTCATCCGATTGCCGGCTTCCTCTCGCTCTCTAATGCTCCACTTCCGCATTCCCCACACGGCCACGTTTCAGCACGCCCCCTGCCGGGTAACACCGATATAGACTCTGTTTTTGCACTCATTTTTTGGCTCACCCCGGCTGTGTTCTTGATTTCTTTTTGAAGACTTTGAAAGGTGCGCCCCCTGTTGGATGTGACTAAGAGTCAGGATACTGCTTTGGTTTTGGAGAACTCTTTGGTGCCCTCTTCTGGGAGTTTTTATGCAGCTTTTTGTTTTCGTTTTTACCTCATTTTTTCTCTGCAAGCTCCCTGCTGGATTTTGATTCTTTTCCCTCTTAAAGGGTTTCCTTTTGAACATTTAATAAACTTTTGCTTAACCTGCAATTGTGTCCGCCTGTGTTCCCTGACAGAACAATCTAGCCCGAATGGACGCAGCGGGTTCGGATCCAGTTATAACCGCAGTCACCCAGCAGGGTGTGCTGCTCGGTCAACATGAGGCTAGGTTGACCAACACCACCAGGGAAATGGAGTTCCTGGCCAACCAGGTAGCTGACTTAACCGCACGGCTCCACGAATTACAGCACGACCCAGCCCAGGGGGGGCAAGTGGACCCTGGCACTCAATATCCACGTGAGCCTCGGTGCAACAACCCACCACCTTACGATGGGGACCCCAATTCATGTCGAGCCTTCCTTTCTCAATGTTCAGTGGTGTTTGCTTTACAGCCACACACCTATGCAGCCGAAAGAACTAAGGTGGCCTACGTTCTGACGCTGCTCGCAGGCAAGGCCTGTGATTGGGGAACTTCAGTCTGGGAGACTCAAGCCGCCTGTTGTGCCTCATTTGAAGACTTCAGGCAAGAGATGGTGAGACTATTTGACAGATCTGCTCAGGGGCAGGAGGCAGCAGACCAGTTGGCCCGTTTACGCCAGGCAGGCCGGTCAGTCACAGAATATGCCATCCAATTTAAGACCTTGGCGGCGTCCTGTGACTGGAATCAAGGGGCCTGCAGGTCCATGTTTCAGGCGGGACTTGAAGAGGAGATCCAGGACGAACTGGCCACCATCGACCTTCCTCAAGATTTTGACGATCTAATTGGCATGGCCCTACGGGTAGAAGGACGCCTCCGCCGCCGTCGTCAACGTCCGGCTTTCCGCCCATCCTGGAGGATGGAGGACTCATCTTCCGCTTCTCTTGAGGCTGCTCACGCCATTTCCTTGGGTTCAGAGCCCATGCAGGTGGGACGTCTTCGGCTGACCCCCCAACAGAAACAACAACGCCTCATCCAGGGTCTGTGTTTCTACTGCGGCAAGCCAGGACACCTTGCAGTGGCTTGTCCGTTAAAAGCCGTGGCTCGCCAGTGAAGAGGGGGATCCTGGTGAGCGCTACCCCTCTATTGCATTCCCCCTACTCTCGCACTGTTATGCCTGTATCTGTCCAGTTTGGTGACTCTTTTAATTCTGGTTCGGCCCTGGTTGATTCTGGAGCCGAAGGTAATTTTATGGATAGTTCTTTAGCTACCTTGTGGGGAATCCCTGCTCTTCCTCTTTCCAATCCTATTCCTGCCCGCTCTCTTAATGGCACCCTTATCACCACTGTATCCCATACCACCCCTCCCCTCCACCTCACTATCTCGGGCAATCACCATGAGGTTACCACGCTGCTCCTCCTCGATTCGCCTAGTGCCCCCATAGTTTTGGGGCATCCATGGCTGGTGCAGCATGGCCCTCATATTGATTGGTCGAGTAATTCAGTTTTGTCTTGGAGTCAGCATTGTCTTGCTTCGTGTTTGGGTCCTGCTGCTTTTCCCGTGTCTGTGTGTCCTGTCTTACAGGTGGAGGCTTCTGATCTGACTGGGGTGCCGGCGGAGTACCTCGACCTGCGCCGCGTGTTCAGCAGGTCTCGAGCCACTACTCTGCCTCCGCATCGTCCTTACGACTGTACCATAGAATTGCTCCCAGGCACTTCTCCGCCCAAGGGTCGTTTGTTTTCCCTTTCTGGTCCTGAGAGAGAGGCCATGGATAGCTATATCAATGAATCACTCAAAGCCGGTCTCATCCGACCCTCCTCTTCCCCTGCGGGCGCCGGATTCTTCTTTGTCAAGAAGAAGGATGGCTCCCTGCGTCCCTGTATTGATTACCGAGGGCTTAACGACATCACTATTAAGAACAGGTACCCCCTACCTCTTATGTCTTCTGCCTTTGAACTCTTGCAGGGAGCCAAGGTCTTCACCAAGCTTGACCTCCGGAATGCTTACCATCTTATCCGCATGCGTGAGGGGGATGAGTGGAAGACTGCCTTTAACACGCCTACGGGACACTTCGAGTACCGGGTCTTACCATTCGGTCTGACCAATGCCCCGGCGGTCTTCCAGGCCCTGGTCAATGACGTGTTGAGAGACATGGTCAACCGTTTTGTCTTTGTGTACCTCGATGATATCTTAATATTCTCCCCATCTCTACAGGCACACACTCAACATGTCCGCCAGGTGCTACAACGGTTGCTGGAGAATCAGCTTTATGTTAAGGCGGAGAAGTGCGTTTTCCATGCCCAGTCGGTTTCATTCTTGGGATTCATTATTTCGGCTGGAGAAATCCAGGCAGACCCCTGTAAGGTAAGGGCTGTTGCCGAGTGGCCAACTCCAGACTCTCGTAAGGCTCTGCAGCGATTCCTGGGGTTTGCCAACTTTTATCGGAGATTTATCAGGAATTTTGGTCAGATCGCTGCACCCTTAACGGCACTTACCTCTCCCAAGGTACCGTTCAAATGGAAAGTTGAAGCTCAGGAGGCCTTTGACAAATTAAAGTCCCGTTTTGTCTCTGCTCCTGTCTTGTCTATTCCAGATCCTGAACGGCAGTTTATTGTTGAGGTGGATGCCTCGGACGTCGGAGTAGGTGCAGTCCTGTCTCAGCGGTCACGCCTGGATGGAAAAGTGCACCCCTGTGCCTTCTTTTCCCATCGCCTGAATCCTTCTGAACGAAATTACGACATAGGTAATAGGGAATTGTTGGCAGTCAGGTTGGCCCTGGGGGAGTGGCGTCACTGGTTAGAAGGTGCAACTCAGCCTTTCCTGGTCTGGACGGATCATAAGAACCTAGAATATATCCGTTCAGCCAGGAGGCTGAGTTCCCGACAGGCTCGCTGGGCCCTCTTCTTCGGGCGATTCAATTTTACCTTGTCTTACAGACCTGGCCCCAAAAATATCAAGCCAGATGCTCTCTCCCGTCTGTTTGAGGTCCCAGGGGAGAGGGAACCACCCGACACCATCTTACCAAAGGAAATGGTGGTGGCATCTCTCGCTTGGGACATCGAAAGACGGGTTGAGGAAGCCAGGTGGACAAGCCCAGGACCGGAGAGGGTTCCAGCGGGTTGTCTTTTTGTTCCTACCAAGATGCGTTCTGATGTAATCCAGTGGGGCCATTCCTCTAAGTTGACCTGTCACCCAGGAGTCAGGAGATCGCTGGCTGCCATCCGTCAACGATTTTGGTGGCCATCCATGGCCAAGGACGTCAGGCAGTTTGTGGCTGCCTGCTCTGTTTGCGCTCGGAACAAGAATTCCAATGCGCCTCCCATTGGTCTGCTCCGTCCCCTTCCCATCCCTTCCCGCCCCTGGTCACATTTGGCCCTTGATTTTGTCACCGGCCTACCAGAATCTAAAGGTAACACCGTCATTCTCACGGTGGTGGACCGCTTCTCCAAAGCGGCCCATTTTATTCCCCTTCCCAAACTCCCCTCAGCCAAGGAGACTGCTCAAGTGGTGGTTGATCACATTTTCCGGATTCATGGTCTTCCGGTCAATGTGGTTTCTGATAGGGGTCCTCAGTTTGTCTCCCGGTTTTGGAGGGAATTCTGTCGACAGATCGGGGCCTCTACGAATCTGTCTTCAGGATTTCATCCCCAGACCAATGGGCAGTCCGAGCGGGCAAACCAGGATTTGGAACGTACTCTCCGCTGCCTGACATCCCACAATCCTGGCTCTTGGTGTCAACAATTACCCTGGGTCGAGTATGCCCATAATTCCCTTCCATCATCTGCCACAGGTATGTCCCCATTTCAATGCTCCATGGGGTTCCAACCTCCTGTGTTTCCCACGCAGGAACCCGAAGCTGCAGTTCCGTCTGCCCTTGCTTTCGTCCAGCGGTGTCGACGCACCTGGAGGAGAGCCAGGGAAGCCTTGGTCCAGGCTAATAGACGGACCAAAGCAGCGGCTGATCGTCACCGGACTCCTGCTCCTCGTTACAGATGTGGTCAAAGAGTATGGCTTTCTACCAAGGATCTGCCTCTCAGGGTAGCCTCACGCAAGTTGGCACCCAGGTTCATTGGCCCATACCGGATCACCAAGGTCCTGAGTCCGGTGGCGATACGGCTCAAGCTTCCTCCTACGCTTGGTCGGGTACACCCTACCTTTCATGTGTCTAGGGTTAAACCTGTATTGTATTCACGTCTTGTTCCCTCAGACCCTGTCCCCCCTCCCCCCCGTCTAGTGGATGGCTCCCCAGTTTACACTGTGCGAAAATTACTAGACATTAGACGCAGAGGTCGGGGCTTTCAATATTTGGTGGACTGGGAGGGCTATGGTCCGGAGGAGAGGAGCTGGGTCCCAGCTCGAGATGTTCTGGATCCGGCGCTGGTTGAGGACTTCCGTCGGCGACAAGGTAGGCCCCTCCATGCGGCGCCTGGTGGCGCTCGTAGGGGGGGGGGGTACTGTCACATCCTTGGTCTGATCTTACTATCTGTCTTCTCATTTCTGTTTACATGTGGCGAACGCACGTGAATGTTTATTTTGATCGCTCTCTGTATCGCTCCTCCCTCTCATTATTCCATTTTCCATCTAATATGATTTAATTTCACTCACCTGCATTCCATTAGTAATTCCTCTCCTGCCCTATTTATTCCCCTCTCGCGTGTAGTCCGGTGCTAGATTGTTGTTTGCGAGTGCGCCTACATCAAGCCACTCTCGTCTCGTCTCAGACTCCTGTTGTTTATCTCTCGTCTCGTCTTGTCTTGTCTTGTTGTGCTGCTCCACGTCAAAACGATCGTCTATGCATTCTGTTTTCTCTTAACCTCCTCTGTTCCCAGGCCGGACTGGTACTATTTCACGGAGCCGACGGGTTTCATCCGATTGCCGGCTTCCTCTCGCTCTCTAATGCTCCACTTCCGCATTCCCCACACGGCCACGTTTCAGCACGCCCCCTGCCGGGTAACACCGATATAGACTCTGTTTTTGCACTCATTTTTTGGCTCACCCCGGCTGTGTTCTTGATTTCTTTTTGAAGACTTTGAAAGGTGCGCCCCCTGTTGGATGTGACTAAGAGTCAGGATACTGCTTTGGTTTTGGAGAACTCTTTGGTGCCCTCTTCTGGGAGTTTTTATGCAGCTTTTTGTTTTCGTTTTTACCTCATTTTTTCTCTGCAAGCTCCCTGCTGGATTTTGATTCTTTTCCCTCTTAAAGGGTTTCCTTTTGAACATTTAATAAACTTTTGCTTAACCTGCAATTGTGTCCGCCTGTGTTCCCTGACAAGTTCATGTTGAGGCAGGTAAAATGTGATTAATTGTATCATGTTTGTGTCATTAATATGTCCAGGGTTGCTAAAAATATTTTATTAAACATCATTCATTTATTAATTCATTCATTCAATCATCCATCCATTTATCTGTTCATCCATCCATCCATCCATCCATCCATCCATCCATCCATTCATTCAGTATTTGGTTTATTCATTTGTTTGTTTGTTTTTTCATTTATTCATCCATTTATTCATTCATTCATCCATCCACTTTTTCATTTGTTTATTCAATCGTTCATTTATTAATTTGTTTATTCCTTCATTTATCCATTTATTAATTCATCAATTCATTCATTCATCCATCTATCCATTCATCCTTTTGTTTATTCATTTGTTTGTTCATTCATTAATTTGTCAATTTATTCATTCATTCATCCATTTTTTGCATTCATTCATTCATTTGTTTGTTTATTCTTTCATTCATCCATTTATTCATTTATTCATTTATTCATTTATTCATTTATTCATTCATCTGTTTATCCATCCATCCATTCATTTATTCATTCATTCATCCATTTAAACGTACATTCGTTAATCCATTTATTCATTCATTCATTCATTCGTCCATTTATACATAAATTCATTAATCCATTTATTCATTCCTTTATTTGTTCATTCATTCATTGTTCCATTTATTAATTCATCAATTTATTCGTTCGTTCATTCATTCATTCATTCATTCATTCTTTCTTTCATTCTTTCTTTCATTCATATTTTTCACCTAACTTTTCATTCAGCAAATGCAGTGTAAAATCTTTATTTCTTATATAAATTTATAAATTAAGTCTCTAAATTTCATTAATATTTGTTTCAAAATAATTTCTAATAAACAAATTAACAGATAGATTAATTAATTTGGCCCCAGGGTTCATATAAATTCAGCATGCAAAAATAAATGCATGAATAAATGTATGTATGGTTGGATTCATGAAGGAATAAATGAATGAATAATTAATTAATTAATTAAATAAATAAATAATATATGAATGAATGAATGAATGCTTAAAAATATATTACAATAATAGTAATGATATTGATAATATTGTTGTTGGTAGTAGTTTTTTTTGGTAGTTATTTGTTTGTTTGCTCGATTCATTCATTCATTTGTTCATTCATTTCTTAATATTTATAACTAAATTTATAGTTATAAAAGTTGCTGTTATATTGAAATTTCTATTTCTTTTGATACGACACTTTGAGGCCTGTTCCTATTTGTTCCCTACCTTGTGTAACATTCACCATAGTAATAACAACATTCTGCCAAAAAGCCGGCCTTTAAAAGTCCATAAAAATGACCTAAACCCTGACAACCTAATATTAAGCAATTTATATAAAAGGCACTTTATAAATTGACTATGAAATTTTGGCTTTTTCAATGGAACCATGTCCTACATTTTATTACAGCACATTGTTGTGACTCAGAAATGTGGCTTGATTTGCTGTAGATTCCACATTATGTTCATTTAACGCATGATTTAAAAAACTCTTTATAACAAAAACAACCAGTTACAAAACACACAAGAGCATAAATGTTTTCATAAGTTCGTATGCAGTAATTAATAGATTACAAAGAAACAAAATGCAAAGAAAATAAAAACAATATGTACATATACACAAGTATCCATCTATACATATGAAACTATAAAAATAAATAAATAAATAAGGCCCTCTTATAAACATGTCCACCTACATATCTTCTATTATCTCATCATGTATATCCCCATTACTTTATTTAAAAAAAAACATGAAAGGGTTCCAGTCATCTTTAAAAAACGATTAATATGTATTCGCATTCATGAGGTCTTAAAATTGTCATTTATTCATTCATTCATTTCATATCAATTATTTCATATTTAGTTTATATGAATTCACATTAGTTAATAAAATTATAATTCATTCATTCAATAATTCATTCATTAATTCATTGATATTTTCATACATTCATTCGTTCATTCATTCATTTATTTCATATCATCATTTATTTCATATTTAGTTCATATAAATTCACATGAGTTCATAAAAATTACAATTCATATATTAATTAATTAATTTAATATGATCATTTGTTTTATATTTAGTTCATATGAATTCATGTGAATTCATAAAATTATAATTAATTTATTTATTCATTTATTCATTCATTTCATATGATTATTTATTTTATGTTTAGTTCATATGAATTCATGTGAGTTTATAAAATTATAATTCATTCATTCATTTATTCATTCATTCATTTCATATGATTATTTATTTCATATTTAGTTTATATGAATTCACATTAGTTAATAAAATTATAATTCATTCAATCATTCATTCATTCATTTATTCATTCATTAATATTTTCATTCATGCATTCATTCATTTATTTATTTATTTCATATCATAATTTATTTAATATTTAGTTCATATAAATTCACGAGTTCATAAATTACAATTCATTTATTAATTTATTTATTTCATATGATCATTTATTTTATATTTAGTTCATATGAATTCATGTGAGTTCATAAAATTATAATTCATTCATTCATTTATTCATTTCATATGATTATTTATTTCATATTTAGTTTATATGAATTCACATTAGTTAATAAAATTATAATCCATTCATTCAATAATTCATTCATTAATTCATTGATATTTTCATACATTCATTCGTTCATTCATTCATTTATTTCATATCATAATTTATTTAATATTTAGTTCATATAAATTCACGAGTTCATAAATTAAAATTCATTTATTAATTTTATTTATTTCATATGATCATTTATTTTATATTTAGTTCATATGAATTCACGTGAATTCATAAAATTATGATTCATTCATTCATTCATTCATTCATTTATTTCATATGATTATTTATTTCATATTTAGTTCATATAAATTCATGTGAGTTCATTTATTTATTTATGTATTTATTTCACATGATCATTTATTTCATATTTAGTTTATATGAATTCACATTACTTAATAAAATTATAATTCATCCAATCATTCATTCATTCATTCATTCATTCATTTATTTCATATCATAATTTATTTTCTATTTAGTTCATATAAATTAACGAGTTCATAAATTACAATTCATTTATTAATTTATTTATTTCATATGATCAAATATTTTATATTTAGTTCATATGAATTCACGTGAATTCAGAAAATTATAATTTATTCATTCATTCATTCATTTATTTCACATGATCATTTTTTTATATTTAGTTCATATGAATTCATGTGAATTCATAACAATTATAATTCATTCATTCATTCAGGGCTAATAATTGTGACCTCAACTGTCAGTGGTATATCATGTAAACGTGTTCATTTGTTGTGCTTGTGAGGTTTCTGGAGGAGAAGATGCAGGAGCTGGAGGATCGGCACCGGCAGGAGCTGGAGTCTCTGCGGACGGAGAAATCTGACCTGCAGGCTCTGGTCAGCAGACAGAGTTCAGTGATCCGCGAGCTGGAGAATCAGCTGAGCAGAGCTACCGGAAACAGCACAGCACTGCAGAGACAGCAGCAGGACCTGATGGAGAGCATGCGCAGCCTCCTCAGCCTCTGTGCTAAAGACGCCGCTACCGCAGGTAAGCACACTACATCTACTGAGCTTATTGTGCGATGTAAAAGTGTGCTCATTTGTTCAGAACTTCCCATTGAGTTTCCTATGGGAGAAATAACTGGGGTTAATAGACGACAGAAAACAGTCGAACTACTTGCTCTACAAACAAGTGTGTTCATGACTATACAGGGAGTGCAGAATAGCATAATAAGAAAATATCAGTTTGCAACATCAAGCAGCATAACAAGCTGTTTTTAACCTCTAGAAATCAATGGAAGTGAATGAGAGTGGAAGACTAGAGCCAAAAAGATTTCAATGTCTGCAGCTGCGTGTGTGTGAAGAATAAAGTCAATACTGGACTTCTAATGGACCCGTGTGTTTTAGAGACCGCTGCATGATGTTATTACAAAACTAGACTTATTTAGTTTTAATGGGAAGAGCAGGATTTTGTTTCAAATCGATACGATATAATGTCGGTTCATAAACATGTTCACACACATACATATACAGCACATACGCGCAAACATTCATACATTTAGTGAGTTAGTGAGCCAGTGAGTTAGTTAGTTGCTTAGTGAACTAGTTAGTGAGTGACTGAGTGAGTGACTGAGTTAGTTAGTGAGTTAGTGAGTTGGTTAGTGAGTTAGTTAGTGAGTTAATTAGTTAGTTACTTAGTGAGTAAGTTAGTTGCTTAGTAAACTAGTTGGTTAGTGAGTGAGTGAATGAGTTAGTTAGTTAATTAGTTAGTTAGGGAGATAGTGAGTTAGTTAGTGACTTGGTGAGTTAGTTAGTTGCTTTGTGAACTAGTTAGTAAGTAAGTTAGTCACTTAGTGAGTTAGTGACTTAGTGACTTAGTAAGTTAGTTGCTTAGTGAACTAGTTAGTGAGTGAGTGAGTGAGTGAGTGAATGGTTAGTTAGTAAGTTAGTTAGAGAGATAGTGAGTTAGTTAGTGACTTGGTGAGTTAGTTAGTTGCTTAGTGAACTAGTGAGTGAGTGAGTGAGTGAGTCAGTGAGTGAGTGAGTGAGTGAGTGAGTTATTTAGTTAGTTAGTTAGTTATGCAGTTAGTGACTTAGTGAGTTAGTTAGTTTGTGAACTAGTTAGTGAGTGAGTGAGTGAGTTACTTAGTGTGTGAGTTACTAGTGAGTGAGTGAGTGAGTTATTTAGTTAGTTATGCAGTTAGTGACTTAGTGAGTTAGTTAGTTACTTTGTGAACTAGTTAGTGAGTGAGTGAGTGAGTGAGTGAGTTACTTAGTGTGTTAGTGACTTAGTGAGTTAGTTAGTTGCAGTGAACTAGTTAGTTAGTGAGTGAGTTAGTTAGGTAGTGAGTTTGTTATTTAGTTAGTTAGTGAGTTAGTGACTTACTGAGTTGGTAAATTAGTGAGTTAGTTAGTTGCTTAGTGAATTATTTAGTGAGTGGGTGAGTTAGTGAATTAGTTAATTAGTTATTTAGTGAGTTAGTTAGTGAGTTAGTGACTTAGTGAGTTAGTTAGTTGCTTAGTGAACTAGTTAGTTAGTGAGTGAGTGAGTGAGTTACTTAGTGTGTTAGTGACTTAGTGAGTTAGTTAGTTGCCAGTAAACTAGTTAGTTAGTGAGTGAGTGAGTTAGTTAGGTAGTGAGTTAGTGAGTTTATTTAGTTAGTTAGTGAGTTAGTGACTTACTGAGTTAGTGAATTAGTGAGTTAGTTAGTTGCTTAGTGAATTAGTTAGTAAGTGGGTGAGTTAGTGAATTAGTTAATTAGTTACTTAGTGAGTTAGTTAGTGAGTTAGTGACTTAGTGAGTTAGTTAGTTGCTTAGTGAACTAGTTAGTGAGTGAGTGAGTGAGTGAGTGAGTGAGTGAGTGAGTGAGTGAGTGAGTGAGTTACTTAGTGTGTTAGTGACTTAGTGACTTAGTGAGTTAGTTAGTTGCCAGTAAACTAGTTAGTTAGTGAGTGAGTGAGTTAGTTAGGTAGTGAGTTACTGAGTTTATTTAGTTAGTTAGTGAGTTAGTGAATTAGTGAGTTAGTTAGTTGCTTAGTGAATTAGTTAGTGAGTGGGTGAGTTAATGAATTAGTTAATTAGTTACTTAATGACTTAGTGAGTTAGTTGCCAGTGAACTAGTTAGTTAGTGAGTGAGTTAGGTAGTGAGTTAGTGAGTTTGTTATTTAGCTAGTTAGTGAGTTAGTGACTTACTGAGTTAGTGAATTAGTGAGTTAGTTAGTTGCTTGGTGAATTAGTTAGTGAGTGGGTAAGTGAGTTAGTGAATTAGTTAATTAGTTACTTAGTGAGTTAGTTGCTTAGTGAGCTAGTTAGTGAGTGAGTTAGTTATTTAGTGAGTTAGTTAGTGAGTTAGTGACTTAGTGAGTTAGTTAGTTGCTTAGTGAACTAGTTAGTGAGTGAGTGAGTGAGTGAGTGAGTGAGTGAGTGAGTGAGTGAGTGAGTTACTTAGTGTGTTAGTGACTTAGTGAGTTAGTTAGTTGCCAGTTAGTTAGTTAGTTGCCAGTGCGCATCGATGGATTTGCTCTTCAGTGTTTGGACTCTCAGTAGTGATTATTAACCCACACTTAACTGAGCTGAACTGAACTGAACTTCAACTCTGAAAACTGAACTGACACTGTTTCAATTCACTATAATCTTCCATGTGAAGCTGCTTTGACACAATCTACATTGTATAAGCGCTATACAAATAAAGATGAATTGAATTGAATTGAACTAGTTAGTTAGTGAGTGAGTTAGTTCGGTAGTGAGTTAGTGAGTTTGTTATTTAGTTAGTTAGTGAGTTAGTGATTTACTGAGTTAGTGAGTTAGTTAGTTGCTTAGTGAATTAGTTAGTGAATTAGTAATTAGTTATCTAGTGAGTTAGTTAGTTGTTTAGTGAACTAGTTAGTGAGTGAGTGAGTTAGCTAGTGAGTTAGTTAGTGAGTTAGTTAGGTAGTGAGTTCTTTCTTACGAACATTTCATTCATTTATTTATTTATGAAATTTTTCATTCATCCATTGTCTTTGCACACTTTATTTAGCCATTGGTTCATATAAATTCACATTTATGAGTTCATAAATAATTATAATTCGTTCATTCGTTCGTTCGTTCGCTCATTCATTCATATTTGTAACATTTCATTCATGTTCTTTTGTTCATTCGTTCATTTGTATGATTAATCAATTCATTGATTCATTCATTTTTATAAATTCATAAAGAAATTAATTTTATTTTTATTCGTTTTATTTCTTTTTTTAAATTAATATGTATTTTATCAGTGTTTTTTTCAGTATCTGTTTACTTTGGTCAGAGCTTCTGGACTCATAAATAGATAAATTATAAATTAGATATATAAAACATATCAATTAGATCTGGTCTAAATGATATCTAAAATATATGTCCCATATGATATTTCAATATTGTTACCAAGCTGGTCAGGACCACCTCTGGTACTGGTAGTTAAAAAAACCTCCCCAAGAAATAATGGTGCGTGACATGAAAAAAGCATCTGTCAGGCAGGAAGTGAAACAGAACTAAAAATACAGCATGCTGAAGAAGAAACCTTCAGATAGGAATGGCCTGTTACACAACATGCACGTTATCAATGAGAGAAGCGTCTTCCTGTGCAGTGTGAACTGTGTGGTTTTCTGGTGAATGGTCGTGTTTAGCAGTGCCGTGGAGCTCAGCGGATGTGTCTTATCACGCTCCAGCACACTGCCTGTGGTGAACAGTTGACTGCGTGTCAGACAGGACTGATTGAGTTACAGGCGCGGTGATCTGGGGTTCAGACCTCACGCTCTCCTTCACACCAGCAGGAGTTCAGGGGTCTGGACTCATTACCCTCTTGACCCCTGGTGTGACCCCCTATCACACGTCTGCCCTGCATATCAGTGCTCTATACTAGGCTTTTTCCAATATCAAATTTTGTAGTTGGGATTTATTACTGATGATTTTATGATGTATGATATTATGATATATGATGTATGATATTCGGTTGCACAATATTCAGAAAACATTGACATTGGGATATTTCATTTGTCTGCGATACGTATTGTGATATTGGGTGAAATGAAATTAATTTGGAAAGAATCATCATCATCATGATTTGTAGGGGAGCACATGTGCATAAAGTATAATAAACCAATCATAAGCATCAGTAAATACAGTGGAGAAAAGATACAAATGAAGTGAAGTTTATTTATAAACTAATTTCGAGAGGATCATGTGATTATGATTGAACACGGCTGGTTACGCATTAACCACGTATGACCAACCAATCAGACAATCCCTAACCCACTATAAAGAGCCAGGGGAGCGGCACGGTGGCCCAGTGATTAGCACTGCTGCCTCACAGCAAGAACGTCACTGGTTCTAGTCCTTTAACAGACTGGCTGTCGTTTCTGTGCGAAGTTAGGATGTTCTTCCCGTGCGCGCGTGGGTTTCCCCCGGGTTCTCCGGTTTCCTCCCACATTCCAAAAACATGCTCTCCAAGTTAATTGATCAATCTAAATTTAGCACTAGTCAAACTTTTATCCATCAGCAAATCTCTTTATAGCAATTATTTTCGGTCATCAACTCTTATCAAAAAGGGGGGAGTTCTCGAGATCTACCTGAGCTCAAAGCTCCCCTCTCGCCCTGCAAACGGGAGGGAGCCCAGGGCTCAAGGACCTTTTGGGCTCAGGGCTCTCTCCCGGGACCACATGCCAAACTTGCTTTATAATCAATCATCAGCTAAGTGTGAACTCTTGGTATTTTAAGGTTTTCTTGGAGTCTAGCACTAGGAAAAATGTAATAAACAAATGTAAAATAATATGGTCTTAATCATGTTTAATATGAATATATAAATGCCACAGTTAAGAACTACAAATCCCGTCAAGCACCACACACACACACCTGTTCTGGTTTTCCCTGATTATAAGCGCACACACACAGACTCACAGCTGAAGCTCTTCATTGTTTCATTACCTGGACTATAAAGAGAGCATTCACACACACATCTGGGCTGAGTCTTGTTATCTGTTAATACTGTGAGATTACGATGCGACATTGCCGACCACTTGCCTGTTTATTGACCTCGGCATTAGATTATCTGCATGTACCCGTTTGCACCTGTTTTGATCGTTGCCCGCCTGACCAATCTGCCAAATAAACTGCACATGGATCCTCAATTTCATTGTCAGTGTCCGTTAGTTACAATAGTATTCAGCTTAAAGTGACATTTAAAGGCTCAACTAGGTTAATTAGGGTAAAGTTAGTGTAATTAGGCAAGTCATTGTATAACAGTGGTTTGTTCTGTAGACGAACCAAAACAAATATTACTTAAGGGGCTAATAATATTGATCTTAAAATGCTTTTAAAATAATTGAAAACTACTTTTATTCTAGCCGAAATAAAACAAATAAGACTTTCTCCAGAAGAAAAAATATTATAGGAAATACTGTGAAAAATTCCTGAATCTGTTCAACATCATTTGGGAAATATTTGAAAAAGAAAATAAAATTCACAGGAGGGTGAATATTCAATTGTAAATATTTATTTATTTATTTATTTATTTATTTATTTATTTATTCATTCATTCATTCATTTTCCTTAGTTCTTGATTTATCATGGGATGCGAACCGGCAATTACACTAGCATATGTTTTTACGTAAATCCCTCCATCGGCTCTTACCCATCATGGCCTCCCAATCATCCCCTTCCACTGAATTGATTCTATCACTGTCTCTCCACCTGTAGCTGCTGTGTGGTGAGCGCACTGGCGCCGTTGTCCTGTGGCTGCCGTTGCATCATCCAAATAGATGCTGACCCCGCCAACATGGTTGTGAAGCGATACACATAAATACACATTACATTATAAATACTCCAAAAGGAAACACATTAAGGGAACATGGCTGGCACACACCCTTTTTAGCACACACCATTTATGCATCAGCCAATCACACACAAATGAGGCTGTTTCTGAGTCCAGCTTGATTTGTGTCTGGACCTGAAGCTGTAATAAAACATCACAACGGTGCTCGTTTAGCGGCTCAATTGAGCGTATCAAATACAGTTTACATTCACTGCGGTTTGGCGGAAATGGACATGATTTCATAGTGATTTTAACAAGCGAGTATAATTGTGCACATTACCAAAGCAGTGATCTGAAATAGCCCTGCGCTGTGGTGTTCAAAAATCACCCAAAATAATGGCTAAGGTGGAACGCCCAGGCTTATAGGTGGCCATGTTATTAGCATAGTTAAAATGTAGCATGCAAATATGTTCTAGCATGTTACCAACTTGTTACTAGCATGTTTTTACAAGTTGTTAGCAATTTAGCATGTCATACAGTTTGTGTTGTAGCAAAATTGCTAGCATATTTTAAAACATTGCTAGGATTGTCGAAAAAATTACTAGCATTTTATCACTTAACTTATGTTGCTATAGCTTGTTTTTCATAATTTAACTACTCTTAGCACATAACCGTAAAGTTTTTGCCAAGTTGTTAGCATGTTTTAACAGCCTGTTCACTAGCATGTTTTCAAACTTTGATTACATTTTTTACATGTTGCTAGCATGTTTTAGCTATTTAATATCATGGCTGTATTTTTTTTCAACACTTAGCATGCATTAATGTATTGTCAAGTCGTTAGCAAGTTTGATAACATGTTAACATGTTTTGTTTCAGTAAGTTGAACATTGCTAGCATGCTTACCAAGCTGTTAACAATTTAGCATGTTTTGGCAGTATGTTTTGCATGTTTTAATATGATGTTACCATTTTAATATTGTTTTTAGCATATTTTATAGACTTTTTAAACTACCCTATTAGCCTTTTAGCATTTTAAGTGTTAGCAAGTTACTAGCATGTTTTATCAAATTGTTAGCAAGCACAATGTTTTCACACTTTAACATGTTTAACACATTTCCTGCACATATTAGTATAGTATATTATACAGTGTAGCATGTTTTGACAGTAGCTTGCAGTCTTTAGCATATTTTATTCAGTTTTTAAATATGTTACTAAAACATTTTAGCACATCACTAGTATGTTTTATAAAGAAGTTAGAATGTTATGCATTTTAAATGTTAGCAATTTGCTAGCATGTTTTATCAAATTGTTAGCAAGCATAATGCGTTCACACTGACATTTTAACACATTTCTTGCACATATTAGTATACTATATAAGCATAACATTTTCTGCCACTTTTGCTAACACATTTAGCTCATTGCTAACACATTTTAGAAAGTTTAAAATAAAATTAAGCATGTTTGTTAGCATGTTTTAGTAAGTTATTTTCTTTTTAATATGTTATAAGCATGGTTCAACATGTCACTAGCATGTTTTAGCACATTTCCGAGATGTTGCTAGTGTGTTTTAGCAGGTTTCTAATGTAGTCTAAGACTATAAAATTAAAAATGAACATTGCTAGCATGCTTAGCAAGCTGTTAACAATTTAACATGTTTTGTTGTTACCATTTTAATGTTAGCAAGTTTTTAGCATATTTTGTATATAAACAAGTTACTTTTTAGCACATCACTAGCATGTTTTATCTAGGATGTTTTAATGTACCATTAACATTTTAAATGTTAGCAAGTTGCTAGCATGTTTTATGAAATTGTTAGGAAGTATAATGTTTTCACACTTTGACATGTTTACCACATTTCTTGCACATATTAGTATAGTATATTAACATAACATTTCTGCCACTTTTGCTAACATATTTAGCTCATTGCTAACAAATATTAGAAAGCTGTAAATAAAATTAAGCATGTTTTAGCAAGTTATTTTCTTTTTAATATTTTATTAGCATGGTTCATCGTGTCACTAGCATGTTTTAGCACTTATCTGACATGTTGTTAGTGTGTTTTAGCAGGTTTTTAATGTAGTTTAAGAGTCTGAAATAAAAAATTACGTTGTTAGCATGCTTAGCAAGCTGTTAAAATGTAGCATGTTTTGAGTGTAGTTTGCTGTCTTTAGCATATTTTATCCAGTTTTTAAACATGTTAATAAAACATTTTAGCACATACCTAGCATGTTTTCAAGGAGTTAGAATGTTTTAATATCCTCTTAGCATTTTTAAGTGTTAGCAAGTAGCTAGCATGTTTTATTAAATTGTTAGCAAGCATAATGTGTTCACACTTTGACATGTTAACATTTCTTGCACATATTAGTATAATATGTTAGCATAACATTTTCTGCCACTTTTGCTAACACATTTAGCTCATTGCTAACAAATTTTAGAAAGCTTTAAATAAAATTAAGCATGTTTGTTAGCATGTTTTAGTAAGTTATTTTCTTTTTTATATGTTATTAGCATGGTTCAGCATGTCACTAGCATGTTTTAACACATTTCTGAGATGTTGCTAGTGTGTTTTAGCAGGTTTCTAATGTAGTCTAAGACTATAAAATTAAAAATGAACATTGCTAGCATGCTTAGCAAGCTGTTAACAATTTAACATGTTTTGTTGTTACCATTTTAATGTTAGCAAGTTTTTAGCATATTTTGTATATAAACAAGTTACTTTTTTAGCACATCACTAGCATGTTTTATCTAGGATGTTTTAATGTACCATTAACATTTTAAATGTTAGCAAGTTGCTAGCATGTTTTATGAAATTGTTAGCAAGTATAATGTTTTCACACTTTGACATGTTTACCACATTTCTTGCACATATTAGTATAGTATATTAACATAACATTTCTGCCACTTTTGCTAACATATTTAGCTCATTGCTAACAAATATTAGAAAGCTGTAAATAAAATTAAGCATGTTTTAGCAAGTTATTTTCTTTTTAATATGTTATTAGCATGGTTCATCGTGTCACTAGCATGTTTTAGCACTTTTCTGACATGTTGTTAGTGTGTTTTAGCAGGTTTTTAATGTAGTTTAAGAGTCTGAAATAAAAAATTACATTGTTAGCATGCTTAGCAAGCTGTTAAAATGTAGCATGTTTTGAGTGTAGTTTGCTGTCTTTAGCATATTTTATCCAGTTTTTAAACATGTTAATAAAACATTTTAGCACATACCTAGCATGTTTTCAAGGAGTTAGAATGTTTTAATATCCTCTTAGCATTTTTAAGTGTTAGCAAGTAGCTAGCATGTTTTATTAAATTGTTAGCAAGCATAATGTGTTCACACTTTGACATGTTAACATTTCTTGCACATATTAGTATAATATGTTAGCATAACATTTTCTGCCACTTTTGCTAACACATTTAGCTCATTGCTAACAAATTTTAGAAAGCTTTAAATAAAATTAAGCATGTTTGTTAGAATGTTTTAGTAAGTTATTTTCTTTTTAATATGTTATAAGCATGGTTCAACATGTCACTAGCATGTTTTAGCACATTTCCGAGATGTTGCTAGTGTGTTTTAGCAGGTTTCTAATGTAGTCTAAGACTATAAAATTAAAAATGAACATTGCTAGCATGCTTAGCAAGCTGTTAACAATTTAACATGTTTTGTTGTTACCATTTTAATGTTAGCAAGTTTTTAGCATATTTTGTATATAAACAAGTTACTTTTTTAGCACATCACTAGCATGTTTTATCTAGGATGTTTTAATGTACCATTAACATTTTAAATGTTAGCAAGTTGCTAGCATGTTTTATGAAATTGTTAGCAAGTATAATGTTTTCACACTTTGACATGTTTACCACATTTCTTGCACATATTAGTATAGTGTATTAACATAACATTTCTGCCACTTTTGCTAACATATTTAGCTCATTGCTAACAAATATTAGAAAGCTGTAAATAAAATTAAGCATGTTTTAGCAAGTTATTTTCTTTTTAATATGTTATTAGCATGGTTCATCGTGTCACTAGCATGTTTTAGCACTTTTCTGACATGTTGTTAGTGTGTTTTAGCAGGTTTTTAATGTAGTTTAAGAGTCTGAAATAAAAAATTACATTGTTAGCATGCTTAGCAAGCTGTTAAAATGTAGCATGTTTTGAGTGTAGTTTGCTGTCTTTAGCATATTTTATCCAGTTTTTAAACATGTTAATAAAACATTTTAGCACATACCTAGCATGTTTTCAAGGAGTTAGAATGTTTTAATATCCTCTTAGCATTTTTAAGTGTTAGCAAGTAGCTAGCATGTTTTATTAAATTGTTAGCAAGCATAATGTGTTCACACTTTGACATGTTAACATTTCTTGCACATATTAGTATAATATGTTAGCATAACATTTTCTGCCACTTTTGCTAACACATTTAGCTCATTGCTAACAAATTTTAGAAAGCTTTAAATAAAATTAAGCATGTTTGTTAGCATGTTTTAGTAAGTTATTTTCTTTTTTATATGTTATTAGCATGGTTCAGCATGTCACTAGCATGTTTTAGCACATTTCTGAGATGTTGCTAGTGTGTTTTAGCAGGTTTCTAATGTAGTCTAAGACTATAAAATTAAAAATGAACATTGCTAGCATGCTTAGCAAGCTGTTAACAATTTAACATGTTTTGTTGTTACCATTTTAATGTTAGCAAGTTTTTTTGCATATTTTGTATATAAACAAGTTACTTTTTAGCACATCACTAGCATGT
The DNA here is from genome assembly GCA_903798195.1 of Danio kyathit. Taxonomy (NCBI): domain Eukaryota; kingdom Metazoa; phylum Chordata; class Actinopteri; order Cypriniformes; family Danionidae; genus Danio; species Danio kyathit. Next base: position 57,760,706 of record LR812537.1, on the reverse strand, counting down.
TTTTTCTAGGATGTTTTAATGTACCATTAACATTTTAAATGTTAGCAAGTTGCTAGCATGTTTTATGAAATTGTTAGCAAGTATAATGTTTTTACACTTTGACATGTTTACCACATTTCTTGCCCGTATTAGTTTAGTATATTAACATAACATTTTTGCCACTTTTGCTAACATATTTAGCTCATTGCTAACAAATATTAGAAAGCTGTAAATAAAACTAAGCATGTTTTAGCAAGTTATTTTCTTTTAAATATTTTATTAGCATGGTTCATCGTGTCACTAGCATGTTTTAGCACTTTTCTGACATGTTGCTAGTGTGTTTTAGCAGGTTTTTTATGTAGTTTAATAGTCTGAAAGCTGCTAAAAATGTAGCATGTTTTGAGAGTAGTTCGGAGTCTTTAACATATTTTATCCAGTTTTTAAACGTTACTAAAACAATGTAGGTTATCACTAGCATGTTTTATCAAGACGTTAGAATGTTTTAATATCCTATTAGCATTTTAAGTGTTACCAAGTTACTAGCATGTTTTATCAAATTGTTAGTGAGCGTAATGTTTTCACATTTTAACATGTTTAACATATTTCTTGCACATATTAGTTTAATATATTAGTATAACATTTTCTGCTACTTTTGCTAACACGTTTAGCTCATTGCTAATACATTTTAAAAAGCTTTAAATAAATCTAAGCAATTTTGTTAGCATGTTTTAGCAAGTTATTTCCTTTTTAATGTGTTATTAGCACAGTTCACCGTGTCACTAGCATGTTTTAGCGAGTTTCTAATGTAGTCAGACTCTGAAATAAAAAAACAAACATTGCTAGCATGCTTAACAAGCTGTTAACAACATAGCATGTTTTGACCGCTGTTTGCAAGTCTTTAGCATATTTTATCCAGTTTTAAATATGTTACTAAAATATTTCAGCACATCACTAGCATAAAGTTAAAATGTTTTAATATCCTATTAGCATTTTTAGGTGATATCATGTTGTTAGCATGTTTTATCAAATTGTTAGGAAGAATAATGTTTTCACACTTTGACATGTTTACCACATTTCTTGCCCATATTAGTATAGTATATTAACATAACATTTTTTGCAATTTTTGCTAACATATTTAGCTCATTGCTAACAAATATTAGAAAGCTGTAAATAAAATTAAGCATGTTTTAGCAAGTTATTTTCTTTTTAATATTTTATTAGCATGGTTTGTCGCGCCACTAGCATGTTTTAGCACTTTGCTGACATGTTGCTAGTGTGTTTTAGCAGGTTTCTAATGTAGTCTAAGACTATAAAATTAAAAATGAACATTGCTAGCATGCTTAGCAAGCTGTTAACAATTTAACATGTTTTGTTGTTACTATTTTATTATTATTTTTGAATATAAACAAGTTACTTTTTTAGCACATCACTAGCATGTTTTTTTCTAGGATGTTTTAATGTACCATTAACATTTTAAATGTTAGCAAGTTGCTAGCATGTTTTATGAAATTGTTAGCAAGTATAATGTTTTCACACTTTCACATGTTTACCACATTTCTTGCACATACTAGTATAGTATATTAACATAACATTTCTGCCACTTTTGCTAACATATTTAGCTCATTGCTAACAAATATTAGAAAGCTGTAAATAAAATTAAGCAAATTTTTTCCTTTTTAATGTGTTATTAGCATGTTTTAGCACTTTGTTGAGATGTTGCTAGTGTGTTTTAGCAGGTTTCTAATGTGGTCCAAGACTCTGAAATCATGATTTCACTAAATTAGCAAAACTACTCCATCAAAGCACTAAATGAGGGGGAAAGCAAACAATCTGCAACAAATTACACATTGTTTATGTATTTAACCTTAATATCCTTGTAAACTAGCAAAGATTAGCTGAGCGTGTATGTAAACAGAGCCTCTATTTAGCATCTGTGTGTTCGCCAGATTGTAGCGGGTTCATAATTGCAAAGCATTTATTTGTAAAAATATATTTTGAAGTTCGAATATTACATAAGCACAATTTAGATGAGCACTGGTAGAACTGTTCTGCACTTTGATTGGCTGAAATGAATCCCAAATTGCTGATTATTATTTACCCAATGGCATCAATCATTTTTTAGCCTATTAAAAAAGCAGAATATTGTTTTCCGTCTGCAACGATGTTCTCTAGAGGCCGATTATGACTCAGGGCTGTGTGTAAATATGAAAAGGTAATGTGATTTTTGGGTTTAACCACACATTATGATTCAGATGGTTTATGGCTGAGCAAATGTTTTTAAAAATCCTCATTATTTTAGTGTTGTTCACTCTGAAACGTCACCGTCGTCTCTGTTGTGTGTGTGAAGATGCAGTCCAGTAGTTTGAGTTTGGGTTTCGTTCTGAATCTTCACTCTTTTGCTTATTTTAATCTCTGTTTTGTTTAATGGAGCGTGTGGAGAATCCTGATTTATAAAGTCTCTCTGCTCGGATGTTCTTTTCACATCAGCTTGTTCCAAACTAAACTCCCAGCTGAACCACATGTAAATAAATATTGTTGAATATAGTGTTTTGAGCCAGAACACAAGCTGTTTAATGGCTCCATTTACCACAGCTTAGGGAAGATTTACATGTCACAGAGATGCTAATGGGCACCCAGACCTTGTCAGATTGTCCTGTTTTTGCAAACATCACAGTGGAGTTCTCACCATAATATTATTTTGTTTAACAAATGTGCAGTATATATATATATATATATATATATATATATATATATATATATATATATATATATATATATATATATATATATATATATATATATATATATATATATATATATATATTAAATAAAAAATACAAAAACTGAAATAAATAAATAAATGAATAGTATTATATACATTTATTTAATATAATTTTTATATTATGTTAGATTATATTAATTAATTTATTTATTCATTGTGGTATTTTTATGCACAAAACAAAAATTGTAATTTTATTCATTCATTCATTCATTCATTCTCTTTTCGGCTTAGTCCCTTTATTAATTTGGGGTCGCCACAGCTGAATGAACCGCCAACTTATTCATATGTTTTATGTTGCGGATGCCCTTCCAGTTGCAACCCATCACTGGGAAACATCCATACACACTCATACACTCATTCACACATATACACTACTATGGACAATTTAGCCTACCCAATTCCCCTGTACCACATGTGTTTGGACTTGTGGGGGAAACCGGAGCACCCGGAGGAAACCCACACCAACACGGGGAGAACATGCAAACTCCACACAGAAACGCCAACTGACCCAGCCGAGGCTTGAACCAGCGACCTTCTTGCCGTGAGGCAAAAATGCTACCCAAATGCTACCGTGCTGCCCCTATATTATATCATATTATATTATATATTTAGATTTTTGTTTAAACATTTTGAGTTTTGTTTGTATATTTATTATTATTTTGATTAATCATTAAATTCATACATATGTACATAGTTAATTTGTTATAATGTTTATGTTATAATTTGTTAACAATTTTAATTATATTTAATAACATTATTATTTTTATATTTTGTCACATAAACAGTATTAAGAGAACATTAGTATTTTACTTTATAAAATAATTATGATTATGATGTTAGTTTTATCTGTATTTTTACATATCTACTTTTTATGTTTGTTACTTTAACTTGTTTTTATAACTTTAAATTAAATTCTTTCAATTATACAATGTTCCTCATATACATATAAATCTTCATATTGTATATTTATCTTTATGAATCCCTTATCCAAAGAGCACCGACACATTAATTACCCCTGAAGCACTTTTTATTTGATTTTGGATTTAAAGTATTAACTTTTGCATTGAGCTTTGTTTTATTTATTACATTTTTATGCATGAATTTTGAGTTTCCTGTTTTGTTCGATATATTGCATTTTAAGCTTCTGCTCAGGGCCCAGTTGTCTTTTCTCATAATTCGTTAAAAATAAAAACCCAAGATCTCATAATCCATTAAAAAGCTGATTTTCACATTGTAGTTTGGACGTGAGCGATCATTGTTGTGACCAGCAGTCATAAACAAAACCATGTTGCATCTGATCGGCAACTTCTGATTGAGTGAATGTGAAAAAGTCTGCATGTTTTTACTATTTGCTCCTTTTTGGGGATTAAAAACAGCATAAATTATTTGAAATTAAACATAAGCTTAAAAAAATGTATTATTAAAAAAATATATATTATTATTATTAATATTAAATATATATATTTTTTTCAATATTGATGATTAGGTTTAACTGAAAGTTGCATTATAATATATTGATAAGAATATGATTAATATCATTGGAATTAGTGCTTTATTAATTATTTGGATTTTTTAACTTTTGTAATTTATATAAATATAAATATTTTGGTGTACATTTATAAATATAAAAAGAAATCTAAATATATAATCCATAAAAATATAATCCACAAACATACACTCACTGGCCACTTTATTAGGTACACCTGTCCAACTGCTTGTTAACGCAAATTTCTAATCATCCAATCACATGGCAGCAACTCAATGCATTTAGGCATGTAGACATGGTCAAGCCTTGTTGATGCCAGGTCAGAGGAGAATGGCCAGACTGGTTCCAGGTGATAGAAAGGCAGCAGTAACTTAAATAAGCACTCGATACAACCGAGGTCTGCAGAAGAGCATCTCTGAACACACAACACGTCCAACCTTGAGGCAAATGGGCTACAGCAGCAGAAGACCACACCGGGTGCCACTACTGTCAGCTAAGAACAGGAAACTGAGGCTACAATTCACACAGGCTCACCAAAACTGGACAATAGAAGATTGGAGAAACGTTGCCTGCTCTGATGAGTCTCCATTTCTGCTGCCACATTTGGATGGTCGGCTCAGAATTTGGCATCAACAACATGAAAGCATGGATCCATCCTGCCTTTATCAATGGTTCAGGCTGGTGGTGGTGTAATGGTGTGGGGGATATTTTCTTGGCACACGTTGGGTCCATTAGTACCAATTGAGCATCATGTCAACGCCACAGCCTACCTGAGTATTGTTGCTGACCATGTCCATCCCTTTATGACCACAGTGTCTCCATCTTCTGATGGCTACTTCCAGCAGGATAACGCACCATGTCATAAAGCGCCAATCATCTCAGACTGGTTTCTTGAACATGATAATAGTTCACTGTACTCAAATGGCCTCCACAGTCAGCAGATCTCAATCCAATAGACCACCTTTAGGATGTGGTGGAATGGGAGATTGGCATCATGGATGTGCAGTCGACAAATCTGCAGCAACTGTCTGATGCTATCATGTAAATATGGAGCAAAATCTCTAAGGGAATATTTCCAGTACCTTGTTGAATCTATGCTATGGATGATTAAGGCAGTTTTGAAGGCAAAAAGGGGTCCAACCCGGTACTAGTAAGATGTACCTAATAAAGTGGCCGGTGAGTGTATAATCTAAAGAGCACAGATGCATTAATTACCCACGTGAATTTGGATTTATACAGTATTTTACATTAAGCTTTGTTTTGTTTACAGCAGTGTTTTGCTCGATAAATTGCATTTTCAGCTTCTGCTCGGATTGTTAAATAGCAATAGTGTGACACAGCTGGGCTTTTATTGTATCAGAAGTCAACCTGTCACAGCATGAGATCCATGTCACAATAATAATAATACAACCCCAGAACGAAGAGCAGTCCATATAGATCAAAGTTCTGCCCAAACAACCCTGACATGTCTCAGTTAACAGTGCCATCTTTACTTCTCCGTCATAAAATAACAACAGCAATGTGAAAACTGAGATCGGCTCTTTAGCAGAGGCGAAACGGAAGGAATGTCCTTCTATATAACTGGGACGCGGCGGGTAAATATAAACCACTTGTTATAACAGGAACTTGAAATTTATAGCTTGTAGTATTTTGTCCACAGACTCTTGCTTGGTTTCAAAATATCGGCGGCGTAATTGTCTGCAGATGGAAAGAGACGCAGCTGCTGGCGGAGATTAAAACACTTTCACACTTGTGGAAATATGTCAGCCGCTGGAGGAGGATCATCACGATAATACAGCAGAAAATGCCTTTTAAGAGCTCATAATCCATTAAATAGCAGATTTTCACATTGTAGTTTGGACATGAATGAGCATTGTTGTGTACAGAAGTCTTAAACGAAACCATATTGTGTCTGATCAGCAACTTCTGATTGAGTGAATGTGAAAAAGTCTGCATGTTTTCACTATTTACTTCGTTTTGTTGATTTAAAAACAACAGAAATTCTTTGAACTTGATAAAAAATATTATTTTTTGATACAAATTTTTACTTTTTTATACAAATGTACAAAATAAATATATTTCTATCTAACTAAAAATATAACCAGCATAAATATTAATTTAAAAATGTTTAAAGCATGAGTGAATGAATGAATGAATGAATGAATGAATGAATGAATGAATGAATGAAAGGATGGATGGAAGGATATGGATGGGTGGATGGATGGATATATGGATGAATGTATGGATGGATATATGAATGAAAGAAAGGATGAATGAATGAAAGGATGGATGGATGGATGGATGGAAGGATATGAATAGATGGATATATGGATGAATGATAGAAAGAAAGAATGAATGACTGAAAGGATGGATGGACGATTGGATGGATGGGTGAATGAATGAAAGGGCAGATGAATGAATGAAAGGGCAGATGAATGAATGAAAGGATAGATGGATAGATGGATGGATGGATGGATGGATGGATATGAATGGGTGGATGGATGGATATATGGATGAATATATGGATGGATATATGAATGAAAGAAAGGATGGATGGATGGATGGATGGATGGATGGATGGATGGAAAAATATGATTAGATGGATATATGGATAAATGTATGGAAGGATATATGATTGAAAGAAAGGATGAATGAATGAAAGGATGGATGAATGGATGGAAAGATATGAATAGATGGATATATGGATGAATGTATGGATGGATATACTGTATGAATGAAAGAAAGGATGAATGAATGAAAGGATGGATGGAAAATATGAATAGATGGATGTATGGATGGATATATGAATGAAAGAAAGGATGAATGAATGAAAGGATGGATGGATGGATGGATGGAAGGATATGAATAGATGGCTATATGGATGAATGATAGAAAGAAAGAATGAATGACTGAAAGGATGGATGGACGATTGGATGGATGGGTGAATGAATGAAAGGGCAGATGAATGAATGAAAGGATAGATGGATGGATGGATGGATGGATATGAATGGGTGGATGGATGGATATATGGATGGATATATGGATGGATAAATGAATGAATGAAAGGATGGATGGATGGATGGATGGATGGATGGATGGATGGATGGATGGAAGGATATGAATAGATGGATATATGGATGAATGATAGAAAGAAACAATGAATGACTGAAAGGATGGATGGGCGATTGGATGGATGGGTGAATGAATGAAAGGGCAGATGACTGAATGAAAGGATAGATGGATGGATGGATGGATGGATGGATATGAATGGGTGGATGGATGGATATATGGATGAATATATGGATGGATATATGAATGAAAGAAAGGATGGATGGATGGATGGATGGATGGATGGATGGATAGTTGGATGGATGGATGGATGGATGGATGGAAAAATATGATTAGATGGATATATGGATAAATGTATGGAAGGATATATGATTGAAAGAAAGGATGAATGAATGAAAGGATGGATGAATGGATGGAAAAATATGAATAGATGGATATATGGATGAATGTATGGATGATATATAAATGAAAGAAAGAAAGGATGAATGAATGAATGGATGGATGGATGAAAAAATATGAATAGACTGATATATGGATGAATGTATGGATGAATATATGAATGAAAGAAAGGATGAATGAATGAAAGGATGGATGGATGGATGGATGGATTGAAGGATATGAATAGATGGATATATGGATGAATGATAGAAAGAAAGAATGAATGACTGAAAGTATGGAATTGACGATTGGATGGATGGGTGAATGAATGAAAGGGCAGATGAATGAATGAAAGGATGGATGGATGAATGAAAGGATGGATGGATGATGGTTGAAAGAATGAATAATTGAAAATATGGATACATTTATGAATGTATGTATGGATATATGAATGAATGAAGGAGGGATGAATAAAAGAACGGGTGGATGATTGGATGGATGGATGAATGAATGAATGAATGAAGTAATGAAAAGATTAACAAATGAATGTATGGATGGGTATATGAATGAATGAATAAATGAATGAAAGGATGGATGGATGGATGATTGGATGGATGGGTGATTGGATGGATGGGTGAATTAATGAAAGAAAGGGTGGATGATTGAAAGGATGGATGGATGATAGATGAAAGAATGAATGAATGTATTAATGGATATATGAATGAATGAATGAATGAATGAATGAATGAATGAATGAAAGGATGGGTGGATGATTGGATGGATGGATGGATGGATGGATGGATGAATGAATGAAAAGATGGAATAATTAATTAATGTGTGGATGGGTATATGCATGAATGAATGAAAAGATGGGTGGATGATTGGATGGATGAATGAATGAAAGGATTGATGGGTAAGTGAATGGAAGGATGGGTGGATGATTGAATGGATGGATGGATGAATGAAAGATGAATGAAAAGATGGAAAAAATTGATGAATGTATAGATGGGTATATGAATGAATGAAGTAATGAAAGGATGATTGGATGGATGGATGAATGAATAAAAGGATAGGTGGATGATTGGATGGAACATAAATGAATGTGTGGATGGATATATGAATGGATGAACGGATGAATGAATAAATAAATGGATGAATGAATGAATGAATTAATTAATTAATTAATTTCATGGATGGATGAATGAATGAAAGGATGGATGGATGAATGAATGAAAGGATAGGTGGATGATTGGATGGAAAATAAATTAATGTGTGGATGGATATATGAATGAATGGATGGATGATTGATTGAATGAATGAATGAATGAATGAAGTGCATCTAACGAAAAACATGAACAATGTTTGATGCTCCAATACACAAATAAACATATTTATCAACAGAATTCTGGCCCAAACGTGTCTGAGATATAAGGATAAGGACAAATAGAATATGACATTATGCTATAATACAAGAAATATATATGACACCTACGGATTAAGCCGAAGAAAAATTCATGAATGAATGAGTGAGTTAACGATTTAATGAATACATGACGCCTAAGGGTTTTAAAGTTTTATCTCTTTTTGCAAGTAAAATTAAGGAGACCTTAAATCAATTTGAATGTTTCGCTCTCTCTAGGCTAGCATTTTAGGGTCTTTTCTGTTTCAGGTCAAAACAGACACGAGTGTATTCTGAGGGTTAATTTAAATATAATTCCAACCAGATTTCAAATACTGCATGAAAACGGATACAATATTTATAATTCTCCATAGCTGTGTGTATTATTAATTCCATTATCTCCGGAAGGCTGAGATGATTTGTTTTTGAACGTGTGATTTATTCCGCCGTGTACATTATTTTACAACATTATTAGTTGTGATATTGTACAGCCGTGTCATTTTCTGCTCTGCTTATGTATTTGGCTCTGCTTTGTAACATGAAGCAGGTTTGGTTTTATACACATCCCTCCATGCAGACCTGCTGACAGAAGCTGGAGAAATAAATACTGTACACTCGCTGTCAGTCATAATTATGCATTCATAAATAATCCTCTTGTATGCATATATACATATATACGCTCGTGACGCCTTTCTAGGAGAGATTTCTGGTCCAGATCCAGAACATTCCTCCTTAAACACTCTTTATTGAATTGAGGGATGTAACTGTGGATTCACTGTGGCTCAAATTAGCCAGTCTTTTAAAATATATATTATTAAATTAAATATGTCTAATTTAAAATATGTATTATTCTAAAAAAAAATCTTGTTTGTATTGTAAAGCTGTTTTTAATTTATAAAAAAACGAGACAATAAATAAAAGTATGGTCTCTCAAAAGAAAGAGTCGACTCTGATTCACTTTGATGAATCGTTATGTTTTCAAATCTTTTGCCTGCTACTGATCCTCATCAATTTGATCAAAGTAACTAATTAGCATAATCCCCGCCTCCTGTGACATGTGAACACTCTGAAATAGGCGAAAATAGACTTGACTCAGTAGACCAATCAGAGCAGAGCCGGCTTAAAAGAGAGGGAGACCGTAAGCACTGAATTGATTCAAGTGAATCATTTCGAAATCATCGCAAAATGATTCTAACATCATTCTTACTATTATTAAAGGCATATTCTTGGAATGTTTTCTGACCTCAGATGCATTTAAACCTGCTGTAGGAGATGCTTTAAAATCTACAAATATCTAAAATTAAAAACGCTAAATATCCATATATTTTCGAATCTTTCGCCTGCTTCTGATCTACATCAACATACATGATCATAGTTACTAATTTGCATAATCCCCGCCTCCTGCAACATTAACACTCTGAAATGGGGGTTTTCTTTAAGATATAAAATGACTAATAAACCAATCAGAGCAGAGCTGGCTTAGAAGAGGGGAAGGGGCTTACAGACCGTAAGCACAGAACTGATTCAAATGAATCATTTCGAAATCATGACAAAATTATTCTTAAATCATTTTTACTATTATTAAATGCGTATTCTTGGAAAATCACAATGTTTTCTGACCTAAGATGCATTTAAATAATACCGTAGGAGACTCTTGCAAATAATATAAGACCAGCACTTTAAAAATATAATCTTTTTTTTTTTTTGATCTACAAATTTCTAAAATAAAAAACACAAAATATCAATATATTTTAAAATCCTTTACCTGCTTCTGATCTACATCAACATAATCAAAGTAACTCATTTGCATAATCCCTACCTCCTTTGACGTGAACACTCTGAAATGGGCGTTTCTTTTTAGACTTAAGCCGTGGTCACACTAGAGTTTGAGCTTGCGAAATTCTGTCGCACGGCGCTGCGAAAAGGGGCGGGATTAAACAAGATGATTAGACATTAAAAAAAGCGAGCGATTGCTCCATGTTTTACATTTCTGTCCAGAGAGGTCATGTTTTGATCCTGGATTGGTCTCACGCAGTCAAGTGTTGCGATTTCGCAGGTCAGAGTTCACCAAGCTTGAACTTTGCACCGCAGCGAAATGCGAAACTCGACGCATGACCCTGCGTTTCCGGTCTGACGCATTCGCGTGCGTATGAATGGAAGTCTATGGGGAGGAAAGTCCAGTGTGACCGCGGCTTTAGAAAGATAAATAAAAATAGACTTGGCTCAACTGATCAATCAGAGCAGAGCTGGCTTATATAAGGGGGAGGGGTTTACAGACCGTAAGCACTGAATTGATTCAAATGAATCATTTTGAAACCATTGCAAAATGATTCTTATATCATTCTTAATACTGTATTGTTAAACACATATTCTGAGAAAATGACAATGTTTGCTGACCTCAGATGCATTTAAATTGCTGTAGGAGACACTTTGAAATAATATAAGACCTGCACTTTAAAAATATATTCTTTGTTTTTAAATTTACAAATTTCTAAAATAAAAAACACAAAATATCAATATATTTTCAAATCTTTTGCCTGCTTCTGATCTACATCAACATAATCAAAGTAACTCATTTGCATAATCCCCTCCTCCTGTGACATGAACACTCTGAAATGGGCGTTTCTTTTCAGACTCAGAAAGACCAATAAAAATAGACTTGGCTCAGCTGACCAATCAGAGCAGAGCTGGCTTATCAAAGGGGGAGGGCCTTACAGACCTTAAGCGCTGAATTGATTCAAATGAATCATTTTTAAAGCATTGCAAAATGATTCTTATATCATTCGTAATACAGTTAAACACATATTCTGAGAAAATGACAATGTTTGCTGACCTCAGATGCATTTAAATTGCTGTAGGAGACACTTTGAAATAATATAAAACCTGCACTTTAAAAATATAATATATATAAAGATATTTCTGTGGTGGTCTGCTGCTGTGTGCGTTGATATAAACGTGTGGGTTTTCTCTATGTTTTCAGTGGTCCCGAACAGCACCAAGCAGGCTGACGAGGAGCGGAGGTTTCGGGACTGTGCCGATCTTTATCAAGCAGGCTTCCAGAAAAATGGAGTTTACACCATCAATATTAGCCCACAAGAGACCAAAAAGGTAAACTATTCAATGAATCTTTGTTGAAACAGAGGTAAAGGAGAGACTCAGTCTGTATGTTAGTTGGGGTTTCAGATGGTCTGAGCATTGTGATACCTTAACATCTGTACTGCATTTGTTTTGGACACAGAAAAGGCAGCACAGAAGTCACATAAAATGAACTGTATAAGGGAAAAAAATGACATATTTTTCTAAACATCACAACTTTGAACATATAAATTACTTTGGAATGTATTAATGTTTCCATGAATATTTTTTATATATATATTAATGAAAGTAAAACACAACCTTATTCATTTTAATTTAATTTAATTTAATTTAATTTAATTTAATTTAATTTAATTTAATTTAATTTAGTTTAGTTTAGTTTAGTTTAATTTAAATAAAAAATTTTTTAAATTTAATTTAATTTAATTTAATTTTGTTTAGAATATGTTTAATTTAATTTAATTAAATTTTATTTTATTTTATTTCGTTTTTTTTATTTAATTTAATTAAATTTTGTTTAGAATATGTTTAATTTAATTTAATTTTATTTTATTTTATTTTGCTTTATTTTATTTTATTTTATTTTTATTTTTTTTTATTTATTTATTTATTTTATAATTTTTTTTGAAGGAGAAGTGAAAGTAACTTCAACTTGCTGATTCATTTTATTCGTTAGTTTTATTTTATTTTATTTTGCTTTGTTTTATTTTTATTTTTATTTTTTTAGTTTAGTTTTATTTTATTTTATATTGCTTTATTTTATTTGATTTTTTTATTTTTTTTATTTATTTATTTATTTTATAATTTTTTTTGAAGGAGAAGTGAAAGTAACTTCAACTTGCTGATTCATTTTATTCGTTAGTTTTATTTTATTTTATTTTATTTTGCTTTGTTTTATTTTTATTTTTATTTTTTTAGTTTAGTTTTATTTTATTTTATATTGCTTTATTTTATTTTATTTTATTTTATTTTTTTATTTTTTTATTTATTTATTTATTTTATAATTTTTTTTGAAGGAGAAGTGAAAGTAACTTCAACTTGCTGATTTATTTTATTTGTTAGTTTTATTTTATATTATCCATTTTGTTTGTTTAAGTATGTTGAAGTATCTTTTTCATTGTGAATGCAAAGCGGCTGCATCTGTGAATGATGTGTGCTGCTCCAGACAGTGAGTGATTGGATTAATTGCAACCAGGCTGGTGTGTGTTCAGCTGTGTGTGGGAGTGTGTTTGATTTCAGCCAGGTGTGTGTGTGTGTATTCGCCAGAGCTTTGATCTCTATAACTCCGCTAATCATTGTTTGGAGAAGTAACTGAGTTAATGGGGATTTCTCTTGTTGTTAGAAGGATGTAGAAATATCCATGAGCGTGTGTGTGTGTGTGTGTGTGTCTTTCTGTGTGTGCTTAAAAAAATAACATTTTATGTGGACCTACAGTCAGAATTATTCGCCCCCCTTTGAATTGTTTTTCTTCTTTTTTAAATATTTCCCAAATGATGTTTAACAGAGCAAAGAAATTTTCACAGTATGTCTGATAATATTTTGTCTTCTGGAGAAAGTCTTATTTGTTTTATTTCGGCTAGAATAAAAGCAGTTTTTAATTTTTTAAAACCCATTTTAAAGTCAGTATTATTAGCCCCTTTAAGCTATTTTTTTTTGATAATCTACAGAACAAAGTACAATAACTTGCCTAATTACCCTAACCTGCCTAGTTAACCTAATTAAGCTTTTAATGTCACTTTAAGCTGTATAGAAGTGTCTTGAAAAATATCTAGTTAAATATTATTTACTGTCATCATGACAAAGATAAAATAAATCAGTTATTAGAAATGAGTTATTAAAACTATTATGATGGGAAATCTGCTCTCCGTTAAACAGAAATTGGGGGGAAAAATAAACAGGGGGGCTAATAATTCTGACTTCAACTGTATATAAATTATTATTATGTGTGTGTGTTTGTGTAATCTTCACTCAGGTGTACTGTGTGATGGAGTCTGCTGGCGGAGGCTGGACGGTGATCCAGAAGCGTGAAGACGGCACTGTGGATTTCCAGAAAACATGGAAAGAATATAAGATGGTACGTTTCCAGAATCCTGCATAATGCAACTATAAAACATTCACAAAACTGAGCGTTCTGTGTGGTTTTGGTGCATTAAAACTGCCCTTTTATTGAACTGAGGCTTGCTGAACTAATTGCAATTTCAAGTGAATGCAATTATATACAGTTGAAGTCAAAATTATTAGTCCCCCTGAATTATTAGCCCCCCTGTTTATTTTTTCCCCAATTTCTGTTTAATGGAGAGAAGATTTCAACACATTTCTAATCATAATAGTTTTAATAATTAATCTCTAATAATTGATTTATTTTATCTTTGTCATGATGACAGTAAATAATATTTTATTAGATATTTTCAAGACACTTCTATACAGCTTAAAGTGACATTTAAAGGCTTAACTAGGTTAACTAGGCAGATTAGGGTAATTAGGCAAGTCATTGTATAACAGTTGTTTGTTCTGTAGACTATCGAGAAAAAAATATTGCTTAAAGGAGCTAATAATTTTGTCCTTAAAATGGTGTTTAAAAATTAAAAGCTGCTTTTATTCTAGACGAAATTAAACAAATAAGACTTTCTCCAGAAGAAAAAATATTATCAGACATACTGTGAAAATTTCCTTGCTCTGTTAAACATAATTCGGGAAATATTTAAAAAAGAAGAAAAAAATTCAAAGGGGGGCGAATAATTCTGACTTCAACTGTATACAATTATTTTATGGATAAATAATCCACAGCTTATTCTGTAAAGTACATTGAAAAAAATGGATCAAATTATTCCAAATTCAATTAATTTTTTCTCCTTAATTTATGTCTGAAAACTTAATTAAGTTGAAAGAATGTCATTTGTTTAGATGTAACAAGCTGAAAATATTTAGGTTTTCACTTTTGACTGTATATACTGTTTAAAGGGAGTTCTATTACTTCACATTGCTTTAATAATAAATGCAGCAATTAACAATGGAGCTATTCCATGCAATTGCTGTTTATTTTAATAGATGCTCAACTCTGATTGACTCCTTTTGTAATAGTGATCTTCATATCACTTATTAAAGCAGTGTATTGTAGATAAAGGATTGTTCATCTATTTCTCAAAAGAGTGAATGCTAACCCTGGCAGAATGTAGAGCAGGAAACAGATGCCTATAAAGGAGATTATATGACACATAATGAGATCTGGAACTAAAATCTCCATTCATTTTCTCTATAGGGAAACGGTAAGGTAAAAAAACAGGCCTGTTTTAAGATCTGAGGTTGTTCATGGACTGTGTGTGCTTTTGCTGATCCAATCTGTTCACATTTATGATAAAACGATAATGATTAATAGCAGAATATATGCAGAAAAACTACATTACCCATGATGCACTACTGGAAATCCACCAATCAGAGAGTTACAGTAAGGAAAGTGCACACAAACAGAGATTTAGCTCCGCCTACTCACATTAAGCACTTCAAATAATGTTATTTAGTCCTGCTGTGCTCTCAAAATACTGAAATGTTTGTATATATGTATATTTTGCAAAACCTAGAAATAGATTTGTGTGCTTAAAAATCTAAACTGGTAATTTTCCATGCGGATGATGGATTTGGTTCATGGCTTGCAACACTTTAATGAACATAATAGGACAAATGAATAAAAACAATAGTTTATTCAGCTTGTGTTCATTTTATTTCATAAATTAAAGTAATTCAATTTGATGTTTTCACTTTTTTTTCAATGTATTTCATTTAATACGGCACTTTTATTTGATTTCAGCTTTGAGTTCATGAAAACAGCTCTTCTGTCTCTTCACTAAACCTTGAAGTTCTGCAACAGTAGTTTCTTGCAAACAAAAATTAAATTAGATTTGAAGGGAATTGCAGCTGTTGAAGCCACAAACGTGCTTATTCTGAACAGTCATCTGTGTTGGGTTAAAAATAGCACAGATTTAACTCTAACCCTATGCTTATTCAAATACTTTAAAAGAAGCAGTCAGGGTATATATTTTCACTTGCTTTAAAAATAACACCATAATTGACTAGATGAAATGCCAAACACTTTTTACCATACAAATATATATAATTGTATATAATTAATATATAATTAATTGTAATAAATATTTTTTGGGACTGCAATTAATCATTAATCACAGCCTGAAGTGCATTTAGTTTATTTTATTATTTGTATTTTTTATTTATTTGTTTTTATTTATTCTTATTGTTGAATTTTTTTACTTTATTTTTAATGTAATTACTTTTTCATAATTTATATATATATATATATATATATATATATATATATATATATAAAATCTATCCTTTAAATTCATATTTTTAATAAGAAACTATACAATATTATATTTGTGCAGAAGTCAGAATTATTAAACCCCCTGAATTATCAGCCCCCTGTTTATTTTTTTCCCCAATTTCTGTTTAACGGAGAGCAGATTTTTTCAACACATTTCTAATCATAATAGTTTTAATAACTCATTTCTAATAACTGATTTATTTTATCTTTGCCATGATGACAGTAAATAATATTAGACTAGATATTCTTCAAGACACTTCTATACAGCTTAAAGTGACATTTAAAGGCTTAACTAGGTTAATTAGGGTAACTAGGCAGGTTAGGGTAATTAGGCAAGTTATTGTATAACAGTTGTTTGTTCTGTAGACTATCGAAAAAAAATTTGCTTAAAGGGGCTAATAATATTGACCTTAAAATGGTGTTTAAAAAATTAATAACTACCCTTTTATTCTAGCCGAAATAAAACAAATAAGACTTTCTCCAGAAGAAAAAATATTATCAGACATGCTGTGAAAATTTCCTTGCTCTGGTAAACATCATTTGGGAAATATTTAAAAAAGAAAAAGAAATTAAAAAAAAAAAAAAAAAAAAAAAAAAAGGGGGGGGGGGGTAATTCTGACTTCAGCTGTATATTAGATTAGTCAGTATTGAAGACAAATCTGGAGCTTATCTAACAAAATAACTTATGATAACAGTCCAAAAACTAGTACAGTCAAATTTACAACAATAAAAAAACAAATTGTTATAGAAAAATACTAATACAAATGAAAAAAACAGGAAAATCAAGAGAAGCAAAAAAACGAAAAAATTAGGTGAAATTTTGTAGGTTGTAATTTATTTGCAATTTTTCACTTGAATTTAATTGTATTATCTTTCAGTTTCTAAATATGTTTAGTGACTAAAATATTGTTTTAATAAATATATCTGTTTAATAAATCTGTTTTGTTTAAATGCACCAAAATATGCTATTTCAAAATGGGGTGTACTCAGTTATGCTGAACACTGTAAATATATGTATTTGTATTATTTGTTAGTTTATTTTTATTACTACTTTTTCTATTCATTATTTAGTTTAATTTATTTTTTATTTTGTTTTAAATTATTATTTGTAATTTTATAAAACATTTTATTTAAATTTATTTTGTTTTTATTTATTTTTATTTTTTTATTTATTGTTTTATTTTATTTTTTATTTAATAGTTTTTTTCATATAATTATTTTATTTATTTATTTGAAAAAATGAGCTATGTTGAGACACAAAGTCATCACTGAATCTCATTTTTAAAAAGTGAAATAATCTGTGCACTTTTATTATTATTTTTTCCCTACATTGGATGAAATTAAATCTTGCAATAACTTTACCTCATTTAAGCATCCGCTCCGGCCAATCACTATCAGTTCCATCAACATTTTACATCCCTCATTCCCCAAAGCAATACTTCAGAAACTCTTCATCAGAATTGAATCAAATATCTAGACCATGGAAACAATTGTTCCTGTGTTTTTGGCAGAATAAATCTAACATTTGCAGGACAGGGCTTTTAAATGCATGCTAATGGAAGGATGCATAGCAACCAGAGTTTATTAACACACCAATGTTGTGTTACAGAGAAAACCACACACCCAGGAGAACTCAATGCTTAAGCAGAAAAAATAACAACCGATCCTGGTTTTTCCTTAGCATTACTCATAAGGAATGATGCTGTTTTTTTTGCATGTGAAATAAAAAAGCTTCTCAGGGACGATCAGTTGCATGAAAAGCATTCAAAACGAACACCTTTGGACCATATGAACAGATGCAGCTTACAGAAAAACATCAGATTTATGGCATTTTTCAGGCTCATATTTGCTGCTCATCAATCATTTTTCTCCCACGAGCACATTATTAACAAGGTTTATGCCGGTCTGTGATGCAATATGAGCTGAATAATCACCACTTTGACTGTTTGTGTGCTTCGTTTTAGTTGCTTGTAAACGAGGAGTGAGATTTTTGGTTTGGACATTTGTGTTTATTTTAGTGAACTGATATGCTTTCTTAAATCCCAAGAAGGTTTTAACCCCGCTGATCTTTGATTTTCCCCTTTCAGTCTGAAATATCTGTCCCACAAATTGCTTTATTAAATATAAATATGAAATAATAATAATATTTCTTCAACATTCAGACTTAGTTTTGCCAAATATATTGATGTTATCTTGTGATAATGCTGTTTAGTAATGGAGAAACTGCTGTGTGCTGCCATGTGGCAGATTTATAGGCACTGGCATTGATTATTTTACATTTATTCATTTATCTGGACGTGTTTACTGTACCATAACTCAATTGCATTTATACATAAATTAAACAAATATGATTCATGTTGCTTTTTTATACGCAAAAGGGAATGCAAAAGGTTTTCTATTGTTATTAATATTATTATTTTGAATTGAAAAGAGCATGTTTTGTCATTTTACGTCAGTTACAATAATCAATTACAATAAAGAAATGATTCATTATTCAATTAAAGGAACTACAGTAATAATATAATAAACAAACACTATAAAAAAAAAATTAATAATAATAACAATAAAATAAAATAATAATGATACTTAATAATAATATAATATAATAAATATATTAATAATAATAATGATAATAATGATAAATAAAAAGAATAATGATAATGGCAATGATAAATAGTAATTATTAATAATAAATATAATATATTATTATTAATATTAATAATAATAATAATAATAACAATAATAATAATAATAATAATAAATAAAATAATAATGATAATGGTAATGATAATTATTAATAATATTAATTTAATAATAATAATAATAATAATAAAATAATAATTGTAATGGCAATGATAAAAAATATTATTAATAATATAATATACAAAATATATGAATATAATAATAATAATAATAATAATAATAATAATAATTATTATTATTATTATTATTATTATTCAATAAGGACTGTAAAAAAGGACTGTAAATCATATCATTTCTTATAGATCAGATTTTAGCCCTAAATTCTCATGAATTTTTTATTTGAAATCTTTATGCTTTGCTGCTCTCCTTCAAACCACCAGATGTAACTGATGTCAGAATTTATACAAATATTATAATCTCTCCTATAACATTTAGTCATTTTTAATAAGTGCAAGTAGTAATATTTTATGTTGTTTCACTTTACTTAAATATTTTATGCTTAATTATTATTATTTATTTATGTATTGTTATTATTACTGTTATTATTATTATTATTTATTTATTTATTATTGTTATTTATTTATTATTAGTATTACAATTTGACAATTTATTTGCATTTAAAAAGCTTTTCAAGTCAATACCGATATTTTTAATTTGGTGCACCAAATTCTTTTTTATATACAAATCTTTGATAAATATACAAACAAAACAAAGTTCAAAATGGTTAAACAAAAATCTAGTTACATTTTATATATATTTACATATTTCCCAGAGATAGGTTGTGGCTGGAAGGGCATCCGCTGCGTAAAACAAAATGCTGGATAAGTTGGCGGTTCATTCCGCTGTGGCAACCCCAGATTAATAAAGGGACTAAGCCGAAAAGAAAATGAATGAATGCATATATTTACATATGCTAAAATGCGTCCAGCACTCATGATTTCCATTGTCTTCATTGTAAGTTTTTGCTGGTTTTTCTCCAGCAGGAGGAATGCAGAGAATTATTCACTAATTTCATATGCTGCTCATTACAGATGTATATTCATACTTGGATCTGGATCTGTTATGCTGCACTGTAATTATTACTGTCGAAAGCACCTGTGCTGCATTATGACATGTTTCAGAAGCCTTTCTGCAGCTGTTTGAAGCCGAATAGATTCATTACAGACATTGAAACTCCTCCAAAATATATTTTGGAAACAAAAACATTTTGTGTTTGTGTGCATAGAAATGACACGAGGAAACATACAGTACTGCTTCCCATCCAGACTGCATTCATGCGCTACACATTAATCAGGATTGGGTGTAATGAGTAACCGGTTACTATAATGAAATTACTTTTTAAAAATTAAAGTTATGGATTACCTTTAATTTTTAGGTCATTTAATTACGGTTACTTATAATGTAGTTGCCATAAAGGCTGTAAATAAGTTCAACGCAGAGTGGCAGATATATTAATTCAGATGAAGAACAATCAGTGAAGAATAACCTTTACAGATTTAAAGGATTAACTGAAGGTATAACCAACTCAGAGACAAGACTGACTAATGTTCTTGCCTTAAAAGCTGTAAATAAGTTCAATTCAGAGCAGCAGATATATCAATTCAGATGAAGAACAATCAATGAAGAATAACCTTGATAAAGATTCACTCATAATGTAAAGGATCAACTAATTCAGAAACAAAACCTCTATATATGGCCAAACCTGTCATGTCTATAAAGAACGTAATCGGTTAGATTTATTACACTGTCTGAAACACTTCTATTTAGCCATGTCTCAGAAAGGGCAATCGTATCTGGCTTGTTTACATCAACCCACACATCAAGTAAATCAATTTTGCAAACAAGACATCTAATACAACCTTTTTTAGGTAATTTAATTAGAGTTACTTATAATGCACTTGCCATAAAAGCTGTAAATAAGTTCAATGGGCTATATGCACAGCTAATGTTTTTCAGCCAATGATGAACGTCCGGTGAAAGCTTTATGTGACTATATTTAATTTCATAAGGTACTTTTTACTGGATCGACGTTGTAATGTAATTAAAATACAATCAATTAAATAGACTTAAGCATCCATTAGGTTGTTAAAGCGTAAAGTGTTGTGTAAAGCGCCGTCATTAGCAGCATCTCTGTTTTTTTTTTTTTTAGGAAATCAGATCTTAAACGCGGCAAAATTGGTACGTGATGACAATTAAGCGGAAGCCCTGGGCCTGGCAGGCTGAAATCTGTGTGCGTATACCCCATTCAGAGTGACAGATATTATATTTGTCAGGCAAAATAATGTTCGTTTTGACATAAGATTATTTCACTTACCCGATTGACAGATTATTTGGAATGTTTTAAGGAAAAACTTAATTTTGGCATATTATTTCCTAAAACAAGACCATTAGATATTTGGACTAGAAACAAGACAAAAACTCTGATGCTGTGTTCACACCAGACGCGGAACGCGCGGCTAAATCGTGCTATTCGCCTGTAAATAGATGCGTGAACATTTGAGTTTACTCGCTTCATTCGCGCGTCACACTCCGCTTCATTCGCGCGTCAAATTCACTTCAGAACAGACCCGGATTCGCGTCATGGGCAGGGCTTCTGTCTGCCCGGTGAATGTAGCTTCGTTGCTAAATGGCTAACATGGATTTTATTGAGAAAATAACTGTGTTTATGTGCTTTATGAAGGCTGTGAAACAGCGTCGATACGTTTGGAGCAGTGTCTGAGTCCACTAGATACTTTCAGAGGTGCACCCAGCTCTGTGAGCTCATAGACTCCTCCAGAAACTTAACCTGGATGACGGAGACTTTCAGCGGTGCTTCTGACTGAGCCAAGCCCAGTTTGATGAACTGTTGTCGGTGTCGGCTGGAGGATTTCCCCCGGACACCAGCAACAGGTGCTACGTCACAATCATGTCCCAACAAAAGCAAGCTCCTGATTGGTTAACGCGGCGCGAATGTCGCAGAACTTCAGATTTTTGGCGTATCGCGCCATCCGCGCCGCGCCATTTGCGCAATTCGCGTCATTCACACCGCGCCATTCGCATGTATCGCGCCGCAGGATGCCTATTTGCGCGTTTGCATTGACTTAACATGTAAATCACTCGCGCTTGACGCTTCTTCCGCGTCTGGTGTGAACGCAGCACAATACATTGCACGTCACAGCTGAGACAGTTTACTAGTCAGCACTGCCAAAAATGCTTTTCTTTTGCTGAATTCACACCAGAAGCGGAAGAAGCGTCAAGGGCGAGTGATTTACATGTTAAGTCAATGCAAACGCGCGAATAGGCATCCTGCCGCGCGATACACGCGAATGGTGCGGCGCGAATGACGCGAATGGCGCGATACGCGCGAATTGAGCGTTTTGCGCGTTTGACGTGCTTAACGCGCAAATCGCGGCAATCGCTCGAGTTCAAAAATCTGAAGTTCTGCGGACATTCGCGCCGCGTTAACCAATCAGGAGCTTGCTTTTGTGGGGACATGATTGTGACGTAGCACCTGTTGCTGGTGTCCGGGGGAAATCCTCCAGCCGACACCGACAACAGTTCATCAAACTGGGCTTGGCTCAGTCAGAAGCACCGCTGGAAGCCTCCGTCATCCAGGTTAAGTTTCTGGAGGAGTTTGAGCTCACAGAGCTGGGTGCACCTCTGAACATATGTAGTGGACTCAGACACTGCTCCAAACGTATCAACGCTGTTTCACAGCCTTCATAAAGCACATAAACACAGTTATTTTCTCAATAAAATCCATGTTAGCCATTTAGCAACAAAGCTACAGTCACCGGGCAGACAGAAGCCCTGCCCATGACGCGAATCCGCGTATGTTCTGAAGTGAATTTGACGCGCGAATGAAGCGGAGTGTGACACGCGAATGAAGCGAGTAAACTCAAATGTTCAAGCGTCTATTTACACGCGAATAGCACGATTTAGCCGCGCCTTCCGCGTCTGGTGTGAACACAGCATTATGGGAGGTGTAGTTCGGGTGAATGGCTGGTGGAGTGTAAGTACTATATTGCTGTAGTGCCCCTACTGAGTCTGCTGGGTACTGCAGCTAATGACTGTAACATAAATATATCTAGAATCTCAGTGACCTGAGCCTAAACTGAGCATTGCTGACCGTCTCTCTCTATTTCAGGGTTTCGGGAGTGTGTCAGGCGAACACTGGCTGGGGAACGAGTTTGTGCATGTTCTGACCAATCAGAGGCAGCATGGCCTCCGCGTGGAGCTGAGCGACTGGGACGGACACCAGGCCTTCTCTCAGTATGACAGCTTCCACATCGACAGCGAGAAACAGAAATACAGGTACTGCAGTGCTGGTCTTTATACTGAATTGCATCATATAAATTCATTAATTCATCACTGACTGATGATTGATGATCACTGGCTGACACTGCAGATGGCGTTTTTCATACACTGTAAAAAAAAAAAAGATATGATCAGCAGTGTTGGGGAGTAACGGAATACATGTACCGGCGGTACGTATTTAGAATACTATTCATGAGTAACTGTATTCCGTTACAGTTACTATTTTTTAACAGGGTATTTAGAATACAGTTACTTTCCTAATACCATTGGAATACTTCGGGCGATGCGTGTCTGGCACATAATAATATTACTAAATTGCCGCCAAAACCATAGAAACAGAAGCTACACTCCCGACTGCAATCACAAGCGTTAACTCAGTGAGACTCACGCAAATGACCCTGTTCTCACGCTCTCACGCCACACCTCCATTTTCTCACGCAGGAAAAAGGACGATCGCAAACACCGAACAACCGGACAACAACCATGATTTTCAAATAAACTGCTTTTCTTCCCGTCATTGTTCGTGAATTCGCTGCTTGATGTTTCGTTTGCGCTTTCAGAGGTTTCATTTACGCTTCTTAAATTTACGTTCGCTTTTCTGACACAAATGTGGGCGGGACACCTTAGCCAAAGTTGGCAGCCCTGGTTAACTTGAGTGTACAAATATGAAGGATTCAGACCAGGGGCTCGAGGGGTTGGAGCCGCAACCGAAGCAACTTTCTAGCAGCAGTAAAGGAAAAAATGCATTCACGTCTTGGAAGTTCAAGCATTTTTTCTCTTTAAAGAATGAGAGGGGTGAGGGAAACCTGACAGTGCAGTGCAATCTCTTTTTCTGTGCAGACTGTGAAATACAAAGGGTAAGCAAAATGCATATTATATACATATACTGTACATTACAGACAGTAATGCGGTCTATGTTCAAGCACTTTTTATCTTTATTATAGAAACAGAAATTGAATTTGTTGACACTTTGATAAATAAACATTATTTAATAAACATAATTATATTGTTTTATTTATTTATCAGTCAATAATGGGCATTAGAGGCCCTCTGTTTTCCTGCAGAAATTGCTACCAATGCATAGTGTGACATTTAATAGACTTAAAGGCTGTTTTTAAGGGGAGTATTCCAAGTATTTAGAATACAGTACCAGGATTAAACAAAGTAACGGAATACATTACAAAATACATTTTTAAGCAGGTATTCTGTATTCTGTAACTAAATACATTTACAAAGTATTCTCCCCAACACTGCATAAAGCTATACTGTATTATAGTCAGTGGTGTAAAGTAACTAATTACAAATACCCAAGTTACTGTAATTGAGTAGTTTTTCTCAGGAACTGTAATTTACTGAGTAGTTTTAAAAATATGTACATTTACTTTCCCTTGAGTACATTTCTAGTGCAGTATCTGTACTTTTACTCCACTACTTTCTTTCAACCTGCAGTCACTACTTTATTTGGCTTGTTTATGGGGATTAGAAACATCAGTTCTGTGATTCCTGTCCAATCAAATCGCACATACCGTAGAAGTTAAATCGCATCATAATGAACTACCTCAAGACGTGTGCACTTTATAATTGCAGCAAACTGTTTGGAAGTATTAAAAGTGTCCATGAAGATGTTGAAAATCTTTACACGCATTGACCCAGAGACTGTTTAGACACGTTGTCCAACATAAACCCACCAAATATCAACGTCTAATGATGTTACAGCTTGATTTTGTGTGAACGTTACCCCTATGACATCTATCAGACGTTAGATTTTGGTTGTTGTACCTGATGAATAAATGTCTGTGTTTGACGTCATATATGACGTTGGTTTAAGATGTTGGATCGATGCTGGATTTTGGTCATTTTCTAACAACCTAAAATCAACCAAATATCAACGTCTTTTGACGTCATTATTGGACATCAAAATAACGTTGTCCTTAGCTGCTGGCTTGGCAATAACTAAATGCACTACAGAATGTTACGTTTCCACACAGATGCACAAATTACATGTAAACACATCAGCTTTTGACAGCATAATACTCACTACTCATTACTCTTGAGTACTTTTGAAAGGGCTACTTTTTACTCATATTTTGAGTAATAGTTACAGCAGATACTTTTACTCTACTCGCACTACATTTTTAGGCAAGTAATGGTACTTTTACTTAAGTATGATTTTTCAGTGCTCTTTCCACCACTGATTATATTCAGTGTCGGGTAAGTTACTTTAAAAAAGTAAAAGGTTACAAATTACTGATTACTACTGGAAAATTGTAATTTGATTACATTACTAAACACTTAATGTAAAAAGTAATCAGATTACTAATTACTTTACTTTGAAGTTACTTTTAAAACATATAAAATATATCTATAAACATGCACTTTCAGTAATTTAATATTCACTGAGAAACATTACCATGGGTTGATCACAGCAGCTCGACATACACAAAAAAGAAGACATTCAGAAGATAACTGGATACCTGTAACCATTGACATCCATAGTATGCAAAAGCACCGCAGTGTTTGGGTGTTCTGTGTTTGTCTGAAGTGATTAGTCTACTCTATATTCAAAAGTATGAAGCTGATCGGTCAGTTCTTGTCATGTGACTTGCGGTTCTCAACTGCGTGCGCCTGGGAAATGCGAGCGTGCGCAATATGCGCTCTCAATATGCGCGGGTGCAAAAGACGCGATATGTGAACGGGTGCAAAAGACGCGATATGTGAACGGGTGCAAAAGACGCGATATGTGAACGGGTGCAAAAGACGCGATATGTGAACGGGTGCAAAAGACGCAATATGTGAACGGGTGCAAAAGACGCGATATGTGAACGAGTGCAAAAGACGCGATATGTGAACGGGTGCAAAAGACGCGATATGTGAACGAGTGCAAAAGACGGAATATGTGAACGGGTGCAAAAGACGCGATATGTGAACGGGTGCAAAAGACGCGATATGTGAACGAGTGCAAAAGACGCGATATGTGAACGGGTGCAAAAGACGCGATATGTGAACGAGTGCAAAAGACGGAATATGTGAACGGGTGCAAAAGACGCGATATGTGAACGAGTGCAAAAGACGCGATATGTGAACGGGTGCAAAAGACGCGATATGTGACGGGTGCAAAAGACGCGATATGTGAACGAGTGCAAAAGACGCGATATGTGAACGGGTGCAAAAGACGCGATATGTGAACGAGTGCAAAAGACGCGATATGTGAACGAGTGCAAAAGACGCGATATGTGAACGAGTGCAAAAGACGCGATATGTGAACGAGTGCAAAAGACGCGATATGTGAACGGGTGCAAAAGACGCGATATGTGAACGAGTGCAAAAGACGCGATATGTGAACGGGTGCAAAAGACGCGATATGTGAACGAGTGCAAAAGACGGAATATGTGAACGGGTGCAAAAGACGCGATATGTGAACGAGTGCAAAAGACGCGATATGTGAACGGGTGCAAAAGACGCGATATGTGAACGGGTGCAAAAGACGCGATATGTGAACGAGTGCAAAAGACGCGATATGTGAACGGGTGCAAAAGACGCGATATGTGAACGAGTGCAAAAGACGCGATATGTGAACGGGTGCAAAAGACGCGATATGTAAACGAGTGCAAAAGACGCGATATGTGAACGGGTGCAAAAGACGCGATATGTAAACGAGTGCAAAAGACGCGATATGTGAACGGGTGCAAAAGACGCGATATGTAAACGAGTGCAAAAGACGCGATATGTGAACGGGTGCAAAAGACGCGATATGTGAACGAGTGCAAAAGACGCGATATGTAAACGAGTGCAAAAGACGCGATATGTGAACGAGTGCAAAAGACGCGATATGTGAACGGGTGCAAAAGACGCGATATGTGAACGAGTGCAAAAGACGCGATATGTAAACGAGTGCAAAAGACGCGATATGTGAACGAGTGCAAAAGACGCGATATGTGAACGAGTGCAAAAGACGGAATATGTGAACGGGTGCAAAAGACGCGATATGTGAACGTGTGCAAAAGACGCGATATGTAAACGGGTGCAAAAGACGCGATATGTGAACGAGTGCAAAAGACGCGATATGTGAACGGGTGCAAAAGACGCGATATGTGAACGAGTGCAAAAGACGGAATATGTGAACGGGTGCAAAAGACGCGATATGTGAACGAGTGCAAAAGACGCGATATGTGAACGGGTGCAAAAGACGCGATATGTGAACGGGTGCAAAAGACGCGATATGTGAACGGGTGCAAAAGACGCGATATGTGAACGAGTGCAAAAGACGCGATATGTGAACGGGTGCAAAAGACGCGATATGTGAACGAGTGCAAAAGACGCGATATGTGAACGGGTGCAAAAGACGCGATATGTGAACGAGTGCAAAAGACGCGATATGTGAACGAGTGCAAAAGACGCGATATGTGAACGAGTGCAAAAGACGCGATATGTGAACGAGTGCAAAAGACGCGATATGTGAACGGGTGCAAAAGACGCGATATGTGAACGAGTGCAAAAGACGCGATATGTGAACGGGTGCAAAAGACGCGATATGTGAACGAGTGCAAAAGACGGAATATGTGAACGGGTGCAAAAGACGCGATATGTGAACGAGTGCAAAAGACGCGATATGTGAACGGGTGCAAAAGACGCGATATGTGAACGGGTGCAAAAGACGCGATATGTGAACGAGTGCAAAAGACGCGATATGTGAACGGGTGCAAAAGACGCGATATGTGAACGAGTGCAAAAGACGCGATATGTGAACGGGTGCAAAAGACGCGATATGTAAACGAGTGCAAAAGACGCGATATGTGAACGGGTGCAAAAGACGCGATATGTGAACGAGTGCAAAAGACGCGATATGTAAACGAGTGCAAAAGACGCGATATGTGAACGAGTGCAAAAGACGCGATATGTGAACGGGTGCAAAAGACGCGATATGTGAACGAGTGCAAAAGACGCGATATGTAAACGAGTGCAAAGACGCGATATGTGAACGAGTGCAAAAGACGCGATATGTGAACGAGTGCAAAAGACGGAATATGTGAACGGGTGCAAAAGACGCGATATGTGAACGTGTGCAAAAGACGCGATATGTAAACGGGTGCAAAAGACGCGATATGTGAACGAGTGCAAAAGACGCGATATGTGAACGGGTGCAAAAGACGCGATATGTGAACGAGTGCAAAAGACGGAATATGTGAACGGGTGCAAAAGACGCGATATGTGAACGAGTGCAAAGGACGCGATATGTGAACGAGTGCAAAAGACGCGATATGTGAACGAGTGCAAAAGACGCGATATGTAAACGAGTGCAAAAGACGCGATATGTGAACGAGTGCAAAAGACGCGATATGTGAACGAGTGCAAAAGACGGAATATGTGAACGGGTGCAAAAGACGCGATATGTGAACGTGTGCAAAAGACGCGATATGTAAACGGGTGCAAAAGACGCGATATGTGAACGAGTGCAAAAGACGCGATATGTGAACGGGTGCAAAAGACGCGATATGTGAACGAGTGCAAAAGACGGAATATGTGAATGGGTGCAAAAGACGCGATATGTGAACGAGTGCAAAGGACGCGATATGTGAACGGGTGCAAAAGACGCGATATGTGAACGGGTGCAAAAGACGCGATATGTGAACGGGTGCAAAAGACGCGATATGTGAACGGGTGCAAAAGACGCGATATGTGAACGAGTGCAAAAGACGCGATATGTGAACGAGTGCAAAAGACGGAATATGTGAACGAGTGCAAAGGACGCGATATGTGAACGGGTGCAAAAGACGCGATATGTGAACGGGTGCAAAAGACGCGATATGTGAACGGGTGCAAAAGACGCGATATGTGAACGGGTGCAAAAGACGCGATATGTGAACGAGTGCAAAAGACGGAATATGTGAACGGGTGCAAAAGACGCGATATGTGAACGAGTGCAAAAGACGCGATATGTGAACGAGTGCAAAAGACGCGATATGTAAACGAGTGCAAAAGACGCGATATGTGAACGAGTGCAAAAGACGCGATATGTGAACGGGTGCAAAAGACGCGATATGTGAACGAGTGCAAAAGACGCGATATGTAAACGAGTGCAAAAGACGCGATATGTGAACGAGTGCAAAAGACGCGATATGTGAACGAGTGCAAAAGACGGAATATGTGAACGGGTGCAAAAGACGCGATATGTGAACGTGTGCAAAAGACGCGATATGTAAACGGGTGCAAAAGACGCGATATGTGAACGAGTGCAAAAGACGCAATATGTGAACGGGTGCAAAAGACGCGATATGTGAACGAGTGCAAAAGACGGGATATGTGAACGGGTGCAAAAGACGCGATATGTGAACGAGTGCAAAGGACGCGATATGTGAACGGGTGCAAAAGACGCGATATGTGAACGGGTGCAAAAGACGCGATATGTGAACGGGTGCAAAAGACGCGATATGTGAACGGGTGCAAAAGACGCGATATGTGAACGAGTGCAAAAGACGCGATATGTGAACGAGTGCAAAAGACGCGATATGTGAACGAGTGCAAAAGACGCGATATGTGAACGGGTGCAAAAGACGCGATATGTGAACGAGTGCAAAAGACGCGATATGTGAACGAGTGCAAAAGACGCGATATGTGAACGAGTGCAAAAGACGCGATATGTGAACGAGTGCAAAAGACGGAATATGTGAACGAGTGCAAAGGACGCGATATGTGAACGGGTGCAAAAGACGCGATATGTGAACGGGTTGCAAAGACGCGATATGTGAACGAGTGCAAAAGACGCGATATGTGAACGAGTGCAAAAGACGGAATATGTGAACGGGTGCAAAAGACGCGATATGTGAACGAGTGCAAAAGACGCGATATGTGAACGAGTGCAAAAGACGGAATATGTGAACGGGTGCAAAAGACGCGATATGTGAACGAGTGCAAAAGACGCGATATGTGAACGAGTGCAAAAGACGCGATATGTGAAATAGTGCAAAAGACGCGATATGTGAACGGGTGCAAAAGACGCGATATGTGAACGAGTGCAAAAGACGGAATATGTGAACGGGTGCAAAAGACGCGATATGTGAACGAGTGCAAAAGACGCGATATGTGAACGAGTGCAAAAGACGCGATATGTGAACGAGTGCAAAAGACGCGATATGTGAACGAGTGCAAAAGACGCGATATGTGAACGGGTGCAAACGACGCGATATGTGAACGGGTGCAAAAGACGCGATATGTGAACGAGTGCAAAAGACGCGATATGTGTACGCCTCTCTTCACATTCAGAAGGTACCTTCACTCCCGATCCTGCACAAAAATTCAATTTAGCCTGTTTAGGCTGAGTTGGACCGCCGTGTTTTTGGGCGCAGGTGTTGAGTGAAGAGTATTGTTGTAGAATGCTTTCTGTTCTAGTGCTGAAGAAGTAGCTGGTTGAGTTAAAAGCAGTGGAAAGGTCTTTAGAAACTGGACATAGACTTTATTGCACTGTAATGTTTTTGTTTTTACACTCAATGAAATCAAAGTAATGTCTGTATTTCCACTTGAAGAAGCAACCACTTTCGACAGCACATGTCCTCCAGCAATTTAAAAGCACATGCTTATTAACTGACGTTGCAGCAGAAAACTTGATTTAAAAGAAGCATCACTGTAACATAATTAATGCAATTACACTGACTTTTAATAACTGTAATCAGACATCTAATCTAATAAACAGATAGTGATTGCTCTTAAGAGATAACTACTTACTAGGAGCATGTCTATGGTGCCGATTTGGATTAATCAATTAACTTAAGTTGTGTGTTTTTGGACGGTGGAAGGAAACTGGGAAACCCTGGGGAAACTTACCAAACTGGCTTGGTAGAGACTAGAATCAGTGGCGTTCTTGCTGTGAGGCAACAGTGCTAACCATTAGGCCACCGTGCCATCCATCTAGGGAGGGAGGAGGAGTATGGGTGGAAGGGGGGATTCTTCAAAACGAAGATGGCTGTGATATGGAACTTAGGGTGTTTATAGTTGCTTAGGATGCATCTGATTGGTGAATCATAAATTGGATAATGCGGGACCAGCCACAAGCAATCATAAGCACGTGATCCTTGATAAATAAACTTCACTTATTGTAATTTAGGTAAAAAAAAAATCTACTTAAAAATCTTGTCAAATTTTTAAGGTTTTATATTTTTAAAATAATAACTGTTTATGTTCATTATTACAAGAATCAATAAACATTTTGTTATTAGCTACAGAGTGAACCAATGTTGTCCAATGATTTTAAGCTGAGTACTAGTATATTGCAGTAAGCAAAAGTA
Organism: Danio kyathit; assembly: GCA_903798195.1. Taxonomy (NCBI): domain Eukaryota; kingdom Metazoa; phylum Chordata; class Actinopteri; order Cypriniformes; family Danionidae; genus Danio; species Danio kyathit. The sequence goes on along the minus strand of LR812537.1, from coordinate 57,728,903 downwards.
AAACAAGTCATCAAGGCAAAGACAAAAGAAATTATAGTTATTAAAACATTGCAATTATGTGTTAAACATTGAACATGAAAAAGAATAACAATTTGACAGAAGGACTATTCATTTTGTTTTTAGCTATATATGCATTGTTAAATACATCTTTGGTTTGTGGGAACATCTCTGTTCTTACTCCTCATGCTTCTGTTAAATCTCTGCATTCGTTCATGGTTTTACAGTACTCTCTTTGGGATTTACTGTAAAAATGCATTTCAAGACTGGAAGTGTAGGGGGGAATCAAGCTGTTTGTTTTAATTCCGTCTGGGGCTGAATTAGGGTTGGATGTCACAACACAAAAATGCTTCTATTTTCAGCCCAATATTAGTCACTTAGATGTTTTTTTTTTTACAAAATAGACCAAAAGCAAAGTCTTTGTTGATTGCACTTGTGGTTGCAGGTGGAGCTACGCACTGTTGGTGCTGTGGAAAGACGTTTGTACAATGTTAAAGTGCTTTGAGTGTATAAAAAAAGCACTTTTTATTAACAACAGCTGTTCACTGAAGTGTTGTACTGAGTTCAATAAAGTCAAATGAATAATACAAATAATAAAACGTAATGAAATATAATACAATGTAATAAAAATATTGAATAAAATAAAATGGAATTAAAAAGGTCAATTTAATTTTACGGAATAAAATAGTTAATTTATTTTTAATAAAATAATGAATTAATTTAATTTAATATAATAAAATATTTAATTCAATTGAATAAAATAGTGAATTTAATCTAATTCAGTTTAATGGAATAAAATAGTTAATTTATTTAATAAAATAGTGAATTTAATTTAACTAAGTTAAATGGAATAAAATAGTTAATTTAATAGTGAATTTAATTTAATTTAATGGAATAAAATAATTAATTTAATAATAGTTAATTAAAAAAATTTTTAAATAGTGAATTGAATTTAATAAAATAAAACGGTTAATTTATTTTAATAGTGTATTTAATTTAATGGAATAAAATAGTTAATTTAATTCAATAAAATAGGGAATTTAATTTAGTTTAATGGAATAAAATAGTTAATTTAATTTATTTGTGAATTTAGTTTAATTTAATGGAATAAAATAGTTAATTTAATTCAATAAAATAGGGAATTTAATTTAGTTTAATGGAATAAAATAGTTAATTTAATTTATTTGTGAATTTAGTTTAATTTAATGGAATAAAATAGTTAATTTAATTCAATAAAATAGGGAATTTAATTTAGTTTAATGGAATAAAATTGTTAATTTAATTTATTTGTGAATTTAGTTTAATTTATTGGAATGAAATAGTTCATTTAATTTTAATAAATTAGTGAATTTAATTTATTTGTATGCACTTAAAAATATTTAATTAATGTAATTAAATTTAATTTATTAAAAACATTTTTAAAAAGGTGTCACGGTGGTGCAGTGTGTAGCACGATCGCCTCACAGCAAGAAGGTCACTGATTCGAGCATCGGCTGGGTCAGTTGGCATTTTTGTGTGGAGTTTGCATGTTCTCCTTGTGTTGGCGTGGGCTTCCTCCGGGTGCTCTGGTTTCCCCCACAATCTAAACACATGCGCTATAGGTGAACCGAATAAACTAGGCCGTAGTGTATGAGTGTGTGTGTGTGTGTGTGTGAATGTGAGTGTGTAGGGGTGTTTCCCAGTACTGGGTTGCAGCTGGAAGGGCATCCACTGTGTAAAACATATGCTCGATGAGTTAATTCCTCTATGGTGACCCCTGATGAATAAAGGGACTAAGCCGAAGGAAAATGAATGAAGTTTAAATTAATATTTTTATATTGTAATATTTAAGTTAAGATGACTAGAAAGGTTAATTTGATTCAACTAAACAATAAGTCGGCAAGAATTTGTTTTACAGTGTAGAAATGTCAGTTTCTGAAGTTTCTACGCCATTTTTGCAGTGTAAAATGTGTTTTAGTTGCTGTTTTTTTGGTAATATCTAACGTTCATTTAACCTTTAACAAAATAAGCAACATTAAAATGCATCTAAAATACTTTAAATCTGTTATTTATAATCAGTAATTTTGATATAACCTGGGAATTAATAAAAAAATAGATTCTAAAAATGATAAAAAAAATTATATATATATATATATATATATATATATATATATATATATATATATATATAAATTGGCCGTATGGTGTATGTGTGTGAATGAGTGTGTATGGGTGTTTCCCAGTGTTGGGTTGTGGCTGGAAGGGCATTCGCTGCGTAAAACATATGCTGGATAAGTTGGCGGTTCATTCCGCTGTGGCGACCCCTGATAAATAAGGTAATAAGCCGAAAAGAAACATTTAATTTAATTTAATTTAATTTAATTTAATTTAATTTAATTTAATTTAATTTAATTTAATTTAATTTAATTTAATTTAATTTAATTTAATTTAATTTAATTTAATTTAATTTAAGAGTTAAAGCCAAGACTAAAAAGATAAGGTTTTAAGCTACACTTAAAAGCAGAAAGTGTTTGGGCCGTTCTAACATATACTGTAGATACACAATGCACAATACATGTGCTATATAAACGCTCATTACCTACTATAGTTGAGGCAGGTGGATTTTATGAACACACACTCTCTGCACTTCAGATCTCTGGATCTTCAACATCCAGCACACTTGGCTGGTCGGAGCTGCTGAAGAGTTTCAGGAATCTAATCTGCATTCTCATCTCTAAAAATAGATGTGTTCTCTGCAACGGTTATGCTGGCAATCACACACTGCCAAAACAAAGTACAGAGTTCGACACCTCGGGCGCTGCAGATCAGACCGTCCAGCTTTTTACTTTGCATACTGTACGGTATACACAGAGCAGAGCCAGCAGATGTAGTATGGAGATATACTGTACACATATCTATGTGTTCACTTCTAAATCCCAGCAGCAGCAGCAGTTTGTTGGATTTTTTTTTTTTACAAAGGAATTTTTATGCTGTTCCAATGTGGTTTGTGCTCCTTAGTTCTGGTTTATTCAGAAATAACCTATAAAGGTAAGGTTACAGGCAGGAGTTAATAAAAGAAGGATTTTTATATATACACTGTAATAAAGTTGATGGCTCACTGGCCATCGGGAAGGAGATGGAGAACTGACAAAGTCTTAAATGTTTTAATAATTAAATAAACATAATGGTGGCTGCACAGTGGCTCAGTGGTTAGCACTGTCACCTCACAGCAAGAAGGTCGCTGGTTCGAGGCTCAGCTGGGTCAGTTGGCGTTTCTGTATGGAGTTTGCATGTTCTCCTCGTGGGTTTCCTGCGGGTGCTCCGGTTGCTCCCACAGTCCAAACACATGCGCTATAGGAGAATTGAACTCAATTGGCCGTAGTGTATGAGTGTGTATGGGTGTTTGCCAGTACTGGGTTGCAGCTGGAAGGGCATTCGTTGTGTAAAACATATGCTGGAATAGTTGGTGGTTGAAATTAATGAATGAATAAAGCAAGAATGGATGCTATTGAATAGTTTTAACTTTGATTAATTGTTTTGATCCACAGTTGTCAATTCTGCCGCATGTACAGACACACAGAGAATGGAAATGATGTTACTCTCAGACCCTGGTGCATACAAATAACACTACGAGAGGAATGTAAATACACAATAAATGCAAATAATTTTAGGACAAATTAAAAGAGAAAAAGGGCAGCACAGTGGCTCAGTGGTTAGCACTGTGGCCTCACAGCAAGAAGGTTGCTGGTTCGAGTCCCGGCTGGGTCAGTTGGAATTTCTGTATGGAGTTTGCATGTTCTCCCCGGGTGCTCCGGTTTCCCCCACAGTCCAAACACATGCGCTATAGGGCAATTGAATGAACTAAATTGGATATATAGTGTATGACTGTGTGTGTTATGAGTACTGGGTTGTGGCTGGAACATGTTGGAATAGCTGTTGGTTCATTCTGCTGTGGCAACCTCAGATAAATCAGAGACTAAAGGGGGTCACACACCAGACGTCTCTCGGCGACACGCCACATCGCACTACGCAGCGCCATGCATTTTAGAATTCTAAACATGGGTTTCTATCAGGGTACACACACCGGCACCGCAAGTTGGTGGCTGTTCGTGGCGTCCAGCCACGACTCAGGACACTGTTCATATTTCTGCCGCGCCACAGAGCGCCATCTGAATAGTTTCATTTTAAATAGAGTGCGAATGTGCGCGTCTGATAGTTTCAACTGTCATGTGCACGCCGTGTCGCGGCGCATCCGGTCTGTGCCGCCTTTAAGCCAAAGGAAAATGAATGAATTAGGGTGCTTTCACACTAGCACTTTTGGTCCGCACCCGGGTTCGTTTGACGTCATAGTACGGTACGTTTAGCTAGTGTGAACGTGTCTTCTGAACTCGGGTGTGCACCCGTGAACCGTACCCGAGTCCGCCTGAAAGAGGTGGTCTGGGGTACGGTTCATGCGAACTCTGGTACGGTTCACTTCTAGTATGAATGCAATCGTACCAAATAGCGGAAGTGAACCGGCAACTGTACAACAAACTATCATTTTCATAACGTTCATTCGTGTGTGTGTGTGTGTGTGTGTGTGTGTGTGTGTGTGTGTATGTGCGCCACGTATTGTACCTTTAGCGGGACTGAGCCAAGCACAGTGATACACAGTGATGTCTGCTTGTCTCCTCCAGAAACAGCTTCTGCAGTCACTGTATGATGTTCTGAATGTTTATAATATTTTTGCGGCAGACAGACGCGAGTCGCTTTCTGTATGTCCAAAACTTATGATTCAGTAAAAGCAAATCGACCGCGATGTGCGGAAGTCTCCATTTTGGCGCTTTGCTTTCGTGACTGTCACCTAGCAACAGCCGTAAACAAAACAGCAGCTCTATGACGCAAGCGTTCCGGGGTTCAGAAGGAAAAAAGACAGTGTGAACACAAACCAACCGAGAAGGTGGCAAGGGGGGGACAATCGAACTTGGGTACGGTCCAGGCAAGTGAACCAAGTGTGAAAGCACAGAGAGAAAAAATGCAAAATATATATAAAAAAATGTGGTAATAAACACAGTCGTGCACTAAAGCGGTGTCCTAACAACACGTGATGTGGCACTGCGACACATCATAAAAGCTTTCTTTCCATGGTAAAAGGAGTTTTTGTCCTAACCGTCTGAAACAGCGATGCCTGTAATTCTTGTTCTTAATTTTAGCTTTCTATTTCCACAGCGCTGCAGTAAACAGTATATACAGTTGAAGTCAGAATTATTCACCCCCCTTTGATTTTTTTTTTCTTTTTTAAATATTTCCTAAATGATGTTTAACAGAGCAAGGAATTTTCACAGTATGTCTGATAATATTTTTTCTTCTGGAGAAAGTCTTTTTTGTTTTATTTCGGCTAGAATAAAGGCAGTTTTTAATTTTTTAAAAACCATTTTAAGGTTAGAATTATTAGCCCCCTTAAGCTATATTTTTTCGATAGTCTACAGAACAAACCATCATTATACAATAACTTGCCTAATTACCCTAACCTGCCTAGTTACCC